>CM054125.1:4310413-4756421 GCA_028751855.1 Ambrosia trifida | reverse complement strand
CAAGCAATAGCAAATGTTTTTTGTGTAACTAACATGTAATCCAACAATCTCTACAAATACAATTTCTACTTGTGTGTTCATTTATTGGTGTGTGAAGTAGTTGATGATTTTAATGTTAAATTGTTAATTCCATTGAGATCTGCAAGTTAATGTCATATTTACGAATAAGAAAACTAAAAGACGTACTACATAATATATCAAGAGAGAACTGATAAACTAACAAAAAACGAGTACCGCATTATAAATTGTCGCAGTCACATCACGCGAATTTTCTACTAGTCTAAACTATAAGGCTAACGGTAGGGTTGGATGGCGGTTGAGAATGAGGAAAGGGAGTGGGTTGGTTTTATGATCCTTTTTAATTTTACATTAAGGAGTCCTTAGATATAGTTAATCATATTAATGATCTTTTTTCAATAAGTCAAAAGGTATTTTGTTTATTTAACATGAATTAAACATAACAAAAGTTATTATTACACTTCAAACAAAATACCTTTAAAGATCACTTGTGTAATTTTATAAAACAGAATTCACCAATTATAACTCCTATAGAGCTTACATGCACCACTAATGCGCATGTAAAGGTTATCAACATTAATGCAAAAATATCTGCACTTATTATTACACGTAACATTCACAACACAAACATAGCATTATCAATGACGGATCACAGCAAAACCGTGACAATGGCTTTATCTTCTCCGGCCAATATTCGTCTACTCTTCATCCTAATCCTAATTGTTGTAGGTAACACTGTCGTCGGCGCAACAAAGAAGCGAGTTCACATCCCGACGACCTCCATGACGTGGAGGACAATGAGGAGGATGAGGCATGGATACAATAGGGACAAAAGAAGAAAATGACGGCCAAAGAATTTGATCCGCCCCGGATAATTTTTTGGATTTGGATATCATTCAGATGTAGGATGAGATTATGAGTAAAAGTGGATGATAACGTAGAGCATTCACATCAGCTTCTCCATCCTCATTTACTCACAACCAATTACAACCATATATTACATTAAAAATCATTACACTTTCTCTTTTCTCCACTCACAATCACTTTCAGCAAATATTAAAAAATAAATACAGTTTCATATTTTTCCAAAAAGATTCCCATATAACCCCAAATATACCGATAAATAGTTGATTCCTCATTTTCTTCACTCATAACCACTTACACCCTCTTCATATAATTTGGGGGAACACACTCACTGAAAAATGGGGGAGTTGCTGTGAACGCTCTTATACTCTGTACTTATGGGCTTTTTCCAACAAAACCCATCTCAACTTTTTATGGACCGGTCCGGTATATCGGACGGACCAACCCTCAACTTTCCCCTCCAAATTCCAATGCATAAAATCTGTTTTGTGGTCCGTTTGATGTGGGCGGACGGTCCATTTGATGAGCATTGTAGATGCTCTAAGATATAGCCTATAGGGTTTACCCGATTACAATCCTATAGCCGGGATCGGATTAGGGGTGTTTAGAAAAACCGCAAACCAAATAAAAACCGAAAATCAAACCGTAACCGTAACCGAAAAAACCAATCCGAACAACGAATTTAGTGTTTGGTTTGGTTTTTGGTTCTACATTTTTTTTTATTTGGTTTATTTGGATAACCGAATAAACCGGTAAAATAATTAATTATTAAATACAAATAATAATATTTAATCACCCATATATAATATATAAGCCCAAAATATTAAAGGGGAGCCCAACCCAAAATAAAGCCCACCAATTTATAGGTAATAATATGCTTATTAAGTCTAATATCCAAGTATATGAGCATGTTTGGCTCTCCTTATTTCCACCTCCTTATAACTTATAACTTTTCCAAAAAGTTAATAAGTTACAAAAAGTGTTTGGTAAAAGGAAAAGGACTTTTTGTTTTAACTTTTTGTAAGCCTATGATAAGTTGTTTTGGAAAAGTAAGGGAGAAGTGACTTTTTGAACCTCCTTATAACTTATTGATGGTTATTTACCTACATGGCCTTATTATATCCTTACACCTTCCCTCCTTATACCCTTTTTGGTCATTTTACCTAAATAAGTTAAACCAAACACTTTTTTACAAACTAACTTATCAACTTATTGTTTTTCCCCACCACATAAGCTAATCCAAACACTTTTTTAAAAACTCCTTTTTAAAAAGTCATAAGTTAATAAGTCCTTTTAACAAAAAGTCATTTTTGCCTCAAATAAGTTTATCCAAACATGCCCTATGTTTAGTATTAATATCTCTTTATTTTTCGTATGCAGGTTCATTAGAGTTGGAGAAAGATTTAAGTTTGAAGTTTATTTATATTTTGTGGAATTTGCAAAGACTTATTACTATTTCTAATTTCTATGATGTTTTTGTTTGCGTGGTTTGATTTATATTAATTGTTATCTTTCTATTCGGATTTCGGAACACAGAGGTAGATAAGTTAGAGAAAAAAAAACTTCGTTTCAATTTAGTTGAATTTGGTTGAAATTGGTTTGTTTGGTTTTAAACCGAAACCAAACCGAATTCAATTTGGTTGAATTTGGTTTGGTTTGGTTTGGTTTTTGGTTTGGGGTTCATAATTTTGAAAACCGAATCGAATAAACCAAATAAACTGTAAACCGAACCGATGAACACCCCTAGATCGGATTGAAAGCGGTTTTATAGTCGGGTTCGGTTAGGACTTGCACCAAATTAAAGTGCTATAATAAATTGTCACTTACGACAGTAACAAATAAAAAACACTATTCTATATCAGAAGTTGGATATATCGCCATATTCGTCACTGTATCAATTTCGATCGACGTTTTGGTCCGCATTTCACATCAGTGTTTCGCCATGACTCGTAGTCCCCCGCTCAAGACCACCTTGTACGTACGTTATTACTATTATTATTATTATTATTATTATTATTATTATTATTATTATTATTATTATTATTATTATTATTATTATTATTATTATTATTATTATTATATGTCCATTCGTTTGCATGTGTTTGTTGTTTGATTAATATATGCATCACGTACTAATTAACTGTGATTTGTTTTGTGGATGAACAGTATGGTTAATGGGAAACCGGTATCTGATTACGATCGTAGATATGTAAGAACATCATCATCATCTTCGATCAAAGCTTTTATTCTCCTTTAGTTGCACTTATTATTATACGTAACATTTACAATATACATCAAATAGGTGACAGTGGCTTTATTTTCTCCGGCCAATATTCGTCTCCTCTTCATCCTACTCCTAATTGTCGTCGGTAACACTGTCGTCGGCGCAACAAAGAAGCGAGTTCACATAACCGACGACCTCCATGACGTGGAGGACAACGAGGAGGACGAGGCATGGATAAAATGGGGACAAAAGAAGAAAATGACGAATGAAGAATTTGATCCGCCGCCAGAGAATTTTTCAGATTTGGATATCACTCAGATGCAGGACGAGATCATGAAACGACAGGTTGGACAGTCGTATGGCTTTGTTAAGCTCCAATTAACCGATAATCGTACACCGGTAACTCATATCTTCTTCTCAATCTATTGAATATATTGTGATCTAAACCATAGTTGTCAAAAGCGCGCCTAGTCGCGCGCCACACCAAGTGCGCTTCGCCCTGTGAGGCGTGCGCCTAGGCACTGAGGCGCACTATCAGGGCTGTTTCCAGGCTGATTTCCGGCCAAATTCAGGCTAAAAGTTGCATAAACCTCTAAAACATCCTAAAGGAGTCATGAACAAGTCATAAACAACCCTAAAACATCCTAAAGTGGCCCTAAGCAAGCTTAAAACATCTCTAATATCCCTAAAAATGTATTTTATACTATGCGCCTAATTATAAAAAGCCCTCGTTTTTTATGCGTCTTGCGCCTAGGCTCCGGGCTCGGCCTGTGCGCCTTAAGTGCGCCTAGGCGCTTTAACAACTATGATCTAAACATCATCAACCATATGTCTAATGGCAAAAGCTAATGCATGCAGATGGTTTGTTATGTTTGCAGGATATGGTATCGAATATTGCAGAGAAATGGACCAACCTTGCAAGAACCGGAGCAATTGAAGTCACTTTCATGGGTTTTGATCTTAATACTGTGATGTTCTCATTACAAAATGCGCAAAACAGTTACGAGGTTAGTTACAACTTACAACCACCATGAACATGTTTTAAACCGAATGATTTTGTTGACGACTGAATTCATGTTTGCTTGTTGTGCGTTCAGATTAAAGATTTTGTACTGAGTCAGCCAGAATCATATGAAGTTAAGATGGGGGATCGGTTTTTCAGAAGACCTGGAGATCGTCCATACGATGATCTTCTTAAGGAACTACACAAAAGCAAGAAAAAAAGATACACTTCCTCAAATGATACTATCCTGAAAACCGAGTTATGATTCAAAATCGAGCGCCTATTCATTTCATTTTCTTCTAATCTTTTTCATACATTAGCAGTTTAATCGGTAGTATGACTTTGCTGCAACTGTTTCGGTTTCATCTATTTTTTGATTTCTACTTTCCATTTATGAAATTTAGAAATAAATAACATTTATTCATTAATTGGTGTTTGATACTCTTTTTTACTTTCTTGTGGATTTCTTTTCGACAAGAAACGCATGGACCTAACAGAAGGGAAAAGCCGAAAAGGATACAACTAAGCTTAGGCTTTGCCGAAGAAAGCATAGTTTTATTAATATGAATTATTAAACGTGTACAGCAATTTGTTGGTTCGATTTGTATCAGAAAGAAACAAGAAACGAAAGCGAAACTAAGACTTTGTTAATTTGAGAAGATAGATACCTTCATTTTAACTTTTTGGTGAAATCAGAGAGCTGAATTAGGTGAATTCTGGAATAAGTTGCAGCTTCCTCCCTCTCTTTCTGAGTGTTGAAACCCCAATCAACTATGTAAAACAAACCAGTGAGCACCGCACGGTTAGTGTTAAAATTGATAATAATAATAATAGTTAAAATTGATAATAATAATAATAATACGGCCGATTGTATTTGCATCTTAAAAATGATGCTACAAGAAGATTGTCATTTTTATGTTTTGTTACAAGAAAAGATGTGCTGAGGTGTGTGTAATTACCTAGATACAAGTTCCACCCATTCAGCTCGGGATCTTTGATGACGTTTTTCAGTGTTGCTAGACGGTCTTCCACGAAGCTGGTAAAATTAAAGAGAAATTGAACTCAGTTTAATTTCGCTAAAAACACAAATCTACAAGTCAAATTTGAAGACTTACTGTAGGGTGAGGCCTTGGTTTTCTGGTCGCTTTTGAAGCGCCTTCAGCGTTTCTACTTTGGGACTAAAGGTTGAGATTAAACGTAAAGGTAAAAAAAACAAAATTTTGTTAAATAAAACGAGACATTGATCTATAAACATATCCTCTAGTAAAAAACCATTTACCCAGATCCAAGAGCATATATTCTTTCAGGTGGTATTGTAACTCCAGCAAGTTCTCGAAGTAAAGCATCAGCAAAACGACCTAAAACAAGCATACGAAACTAAAATCATAGTTATCAAAAGCCATCGCCTTGACCGCCTAGGCGACCAATTTCCTATAAGCCACTAGATCCCCGCTTTTCCCTTCTAAATAAAAAAAGCCACGGTTTTGATTTTTAAAACCTAATCCTCTGATCTGACTGATATAATCGACCAATACTTACCAATTTATATAGATCTATATAAATCTCAATCTATCTTTTTTATAAATATATATGATTTTTAAAACACTTATAGATATTGAATTATTCTTCAATATATAAACACCTCAACTCATTGATTTACCATCAACTGATTTTGTCTACTACATAATTATCAAAGGCGTGTTATCTTTTAGCAGGTATGGCTAAATCAGTCAATTTATATTTATATTATTTTACAAGATGATTGTTAATTGTAATGATTTGGTGATTTTTTTAATTTTTTTTATTTGCGCTTTTTTTTTTCTCAGGCCCGCGCTTTTTTTTGCGCTTCTCGCCTAGGCCACATGCGGAGCCTAAGCGCCTTGAGTGCGCCTCATGCCTTTGATAACTATGACTAAAATTACTAAAATTTCCTCCAAGAACGACAATATGGAACTGTAATATCAGAAGTGTGTTTTAACAAATGATATGCATAAATAGGAAAATGCAGCAACATTCATGGAAAAAAGGATTTACTTGTTTTGTTGTAACTATGTAGAGTTGCGAACTAGCAAACCTAAGTGCATCAGGAACACCTGGATAAAACCTGTAAAGGAAGCCAAAACTAAGCAGTGTCCTAACTCAAATGATATGCGCGCTATACAATCAAACGGGTCAAACGGGTCATAAGTCATCCAAAGTCTATTTAATAAACTGTTTTGGCGCTGACCCGTTCAAACAACCAATAGAAAAATATAAACCACCTGTTAGCTCCAATCCATGTAGCCAAATCCTTTTCCATCCAATCATCCCTAACCTTTCCAAAGAGATCCACAAGTTCCTCTCTGTGTTCACCCCATTCTTCCATTATCACCGGCTTAATACCCGACCAGTTCTCCAATATTCCCTCAATTGTAAGCCCTTTTGCCACCTTACACATTATAAATAAATAATAACAATCAACATCATGGGCGAAGTATTATTGGGGCCAGGGGTGGCCCTCCCCCCCCCCCCCCCCCCCCCCCCCCCGCGTTTTTTGGCGCAGTAGTGGAAAATTACGATTTTTATAAGTAAACTGAGTCCGGGTTAAGTCCGGCCCCCGCCGATTTTCCACTACCGTTTGAAAAAAATTGAGTTCGGCCCCCTCCGATTCCGAAACCAAGCTTCGCCACTGATCAACTTTAATGTACAACTAACTTATTTCACAACGGTTAGGTAACAAAACAAAACTAAAACTATATATAATCAATTAATAATATTATATACATACTGATGACTTTTGTAATGAAGGGATTTTAATCTCCAAAAGCAATCTCACTAGCAAAAGGTTCTCATATCCAGTTTCAACAACAGGCCTTACCTACCACAATTTTAAGGCATAATAAAATAACTTAAAAATAACAATAACAATAAATGAATTGAGATAAAAATAATACTTACTGTGTGCATCTGATCAACAATCCAATCTTCCATTGATGAATCAACGGTGAAAAACAGTTCAGGCCATTTCTGTTTGGCTGCCTGTATCATCAATTAATTGAATTGAATTGATTAATGTAAATAATAATAATTAATATTCACAGACACAAAATAAAATTAAAAATAAAAAAAATGAAACCTTGACAGCAGAGATGGAACTCTCTCCACAGCTATCACAGAGAACTCCATCGAAGTCTAAGGCGTATAGATCACCCATATCTTTCTAATTTCTAATCCAAATGGTTGGAGGGAGAAACTGCTACTCTTCTCTTCGTTGTAGTCGAAGATATTTTTTAAATTGAACCTCAACATTTTTTATTTTTTTTTGGAAAATGACGAGAATGACCCGTTCACCAATGCATTTACGAAAATAGCCTCCGGAGATGTCTCGTTGGAGACGGTTCATGATTCTCAAGCCGTTTAAGGCGTCTCCCGAGACGGCTTGGGGTCCCAGCCAATAGAACAATGACACGTCTCCGGTGACATCTCCGGAGACGTATTTTTTTTAACAAATCAACAAAACACCACGAAAAACGTAAAATAAACGTGCATAAAAACATAAAATAAACATAAGATTCATTCGATTAAAAAAAACATAAAATAAATACATAAATTATTACAAAAGTTAAATACGCTACGCGTTAAGACGGTCTCTCATCATTTGCCAAGCAGACACGTGTGTTGACTTCTTTGCGCTGCTTGGATTGATACTCTTTTTTGGTATATCTGATGGCCACGTCTTCGGGCATGTCTGAAGGTACCGCTCGAAGTGTACGATAGTGGTACCCGTTGAAGAGCTGACACTTCGTGTTAAAGTCGTTCCATTTACGGCTAAGTGAGTCGATGGTTCGGTAAGAGCCTCCCACCAACAGATTGTATTCATGTAAGATACGGTACCACTTGTTTGTTGAGTGTGGGCTATCTTCGACATGTTGCCACGTTGATACTAGTGCAATTTCTTGTTCCTCCGTCCAACGTTGGGGTGCTATTTTCTTTTGTATAAATGAGACCGTGGTGGTAGTGGTAGTGGATGAGTCGGACGAAGAATGGGACGGAGAATGGTATATATAGGGTGGACGTGGAAAACTGAACCGTCAGACAAGAAACCGGAGACGTCTCGGGACTCACCGGAGACGAAGACACCCGAGACAACTCCGGAGACGTCATGGGTAGACGTGGGGCAGACGTGGCGTTGTTCTATTGGCTGGGACCCAAGTCGTCTCGGGAGACATCTCAGACGGCTTGGGAATCGTGAACCGTCTCCAATGAGACGTCTCCGAAGGCTATTCTCGTAAATGCATTGATCAACAGGCCATTCTCGTGATTTTCCTTTTTTTTTTTGTCTTACTTCCTTTATTTATATTTTGTACTTATAAAAAAAGATATGTTTTCTTGAATAAATTACATAGGTCACGGTCACGTGCTATGAGTCTTTTATTGATTTTAATTTTTAACTTGTATACGAAATGCTTGGAACATTTGAAACCCAAGTCGAGAGACTTCACTATTTTTTTGGGGCTTTAGTTGTGAAATCTACCATTGTCACGTGGAAACTCATGCGCCCAACCCAAGCCCCCATCCCCATAGTCTAAGGATGCGTTTGGTTCGCGGAATTGTTTGGATTTGGAATTTGTGAAGGAATTGGAATTGGAATGAATTGGATTTTGAATTCAAACATTCCAAAAGGAATTGAAAATTGTTGGAATTGGATTCTCAAATCCTATATTATTGTGTTTGGTTGGTTAATAAATTAGAATCTATCACCCTTGCCCCCACGACCCGCATCGTTGTGACCCGTACCGTTTCGACCATTACCGGCCCGTAGCGTTTCGACCAGTACCGTTTTGACCCGAACTGTTGATACCTCTATCATTTCGACCTGTACCGTTGTGCACCGTTTCGACCCGAACCGGTCGAAAACGGTAGCGGTCAAAACGGTACCGGTCGAAACTGGTACGGTCCGAAACAATACAGGTCGAAACGGTACCGGTCGAAACTGGTACGGTCCGAAACAATACAGGTCGAAACGGAACCGGTCGAAACGGTATCGGTCGAAACTGGTCCGAAACGGTACCGGTCGAAACTGGTACGGTCCAAAACAGTTCGGTCCGAAACGTTACGGGCAAAACGGTACAGGTCGAAACGGTATCGGTCGAAACTGGTCCGAAATGGTATCGGTCGAAACCGGTACGATCCGAAATGATTCGGTCCGAAACGATACCGGTCGAAACTGGTCCGAAACGGTTCGGTTCGAAACGGTACCGGTCGAAACTGGTACGGTCCGAAACGTTACGGGCGAAACGGTACGGGTTGAAACGATACCGGTCGAAACGGTATCGGTCGAAACTGGTCCGAAACGGTTCGGTCTGAAACGGTACCGGTCGAAACTGGTACGGTCCGAAACGGTTCGTCTGAAATGGTACCGGTCGAAACCGGTACGGTCCGAAATGATACCGGTCGAAAATGGCACGGTACGAAACAATTCGGTCCGAAACGTTACGGGCGAAACGGTACAGGTCGAAACGATACCGATCGAAACGGTATCGGTCAAAACTGGTCCGAAACGGTTCGGTCCAAAACGGTACCAGTCGAAACTGGTACGGTCTGAAACGGTTCGGTCTGAAACGGTACCGGTCGAACTGGTACGGTCCGAAACGATACCGGTCGAAAATGGTACGGTACGAAACGGTTCGTGTCGAAACGGTACGGGTCAAAACTGGTACGGTATGAAACGGTTCGGGTCGAAACGGTACCGGTCGAAACGGTTACGGTACTAATTGGTTCGGATCTAAGCAATTCGCGTTGAAATGGTACGGTTCGAATCGGTTCGGGTCAAAATGATGCCAACCGTTCGAAGATTCCAATAAATTGACTTGAATTCCTTATAATATTTGAAGGATTTTGAATTCCCTTAGGTAAGGGAATTTGAAGGAATTCATACCAAATTCCAATTACAATTCCTTAGTCAACCAAACACACAAGATTGGAATTGAAATTCCAATTCCAACAAATTCAATGAACCAAACACCTAAAGAGTTGGAATTCAAATTCTAATTCCATTGAATTGCATTCAATTCATGTAAACCAAACGCACCTTAAGGCCATATGTAATGATAAAGGATTCGGGCGTTTTTGCCCCAAATACACGCCCCCCGCCTAAATCACACACCGCCCCCCTCCAAGTTATTTGGGGCGTTTTTCGAGAGCTAGGAAAAATTCCATTGCGTTAAAAAAATGGATGGGCCAATCATGTTTCATCTTTCCAATGGCGTGAAATATTATTTGTTTTTATTTTCAAAATAAAAAAATAAGTAATATTAAATGATTTGAAGGGCTTGAAATTTGTCACCTTATTAGAGCATTCACATCCCTTCCATCAAACCTCTCCCCATATCTAAAATTTAAAAAAACTTACTAAAAACATCCTACATCCCCTCCACCATTTTATACCCTATCTTTATATTATGAAAAATCCATCTTCTAGCTTTTTATATATAAAAAGCTACTATTCACCCCCATCAAATTATTGTGAGTGCATTTTAACAAGGAATATTATAAAATAAGTGTTTGTGAGTAAAATAAAGGTAAATATGGTGGAGGGGATGTGGAAGGTTTTTTAAAATGAGAGATAAATTTTGAAAAGTATGATTTTTTGTTATATTATAGAGTTTAAAATGGTGGGGGGATGTGAATGCTCTTACTACACCGCTTTTTCATTTCACGCCCCATATGGAACCCACATGTTACGTGTCGTTTAATGCCCCACGAGGCTTGAAAATTTCCACTTACCATTACATATGTTCTAAATTAAGATTTATTTAGCTAATAATAATGCAAACTGACATTGTAACCTTTGTTATTACTAGCTTTCACTTATATAAAACAAAAGGGTTAAACGGCTCAACAAGTGAACCATCAAGTTGACCGGATACAATCTTTTAGTTAAACGTGTTCACATTTTTGGCCAAATTTGGACTCATTTTAGTGTTGTTCTAAAAAAATTATCATAAGTATAATGTCTCAAAATCACACCCATACTTGAAGGAGTTGTAGGCGGTGAGAGAAGAAAAAAACGGAGGTGGAGGTGATAGGGTCTTTTTATTAGTAAAACTGTCATTTTATATAGATTTATCGTGCTTTAAATCATCAATTGCTATAAGACATAAAGAAATGAATAAAACCACAAAATTTATGTTCTAATGCCCTACATGTATCATATTTTTCGCTAAAGTGATAAATTTCACTAAATGGCATGAGTAAAGTAAAGTAAAGTTATGTTAGGCTATGGGGTATGGGATAGTGAAGGTGGGTCGCGGGCTGATGTGGAGCTAAGGTGGCTTCACGACCACTAGTGGAAGAAAGAGATGATGGAAGTAGATGCTAATACTGTGCCGATGAGGTGAAAGATAGTGATTATGCTTCGCTAATGAACAGTGGCGGATCTAGAACAAAATTTCATGGGTAACATTCACTGATATTTAGTGGCAACGTAATACGAAAAACGTCCAAAATACGAAAATTTTCGACTACGCCGGAAAAATTGAGGGGTAGCGGGCGCTACCCCTCCTCCCAAGGTAAGTCCGCCCCTGCTAATGAACCACACCCATAGCGTTAATGGCCATTTTGTTTTGTATATGTGACTAGACGTGTTAAATTATTAATTTAGTAATTTTTCTAACTGAAGAAGAAATTTTGATTTGAATTGTGTGGTTATAGTTTGTCTTCATGTTTCAAATGTTTCAGATATTTATTTAAAATGGATGGTGTGAAACATATACTTAATCAGATGACACATTAAATAAATATCTTTTTTATAGTCGATACATAAGATATTTATTAATACAAATTATACAATGAATGATTGAAATGTAGTTTTACACAATATCTTCTTAAAGATACCTTCATTTTATTTTAACTTAGTAGTGAAATCAGATAGTTGAAGCAACTGAATTCTGGAATGAGCTGCAGCTTCCTCCCTATCTTTTTGAGTGTTGTAACCCCAATCAACTATGTAACACAAACCAGTACGCGCTTAATGTTAAAATTGATAATAATACGCCGCTTGTATTTGTATGATAGCATCAAAATGCTGATAAATAATTTCATTGACTATCTGAGGTGTAATACCTAGATACAAGTTCCACGCATTGAGCTCGGGATCTTTAATGACATTTTTCAGTGTTGCTAGTCGGTCTTCCACGAAGCTGGAATAAGTAAGGAAGTCTAGTTTCAAATCATTTGATATACAAAACTTGAAGTCAAAATTTTAAGGCTTACTGTAGGGTGAGGCCTTGGTGTTCTGGTCGCTTTTGAAGAAGCTTCAGCGTTTCTACTTTGGGACTAAATGTTGAAATTATAAGGAAAAATATATATAATTTTGTTAGAGAAGTCACAACATGATTCATGAATCTATACAAATATCTTGTAAAAAGTAGTTACCCAGAACCAAGAGCGTATAGTCTTTCGGGTGGTATGGTAACTCCAGCAAGTTCTCGCAGTAGCAAATCAGCAAAACGACCCTAACACATATATATAAGAAACTAAGAAGAATGAACATGTGACATTCACAAAAGAAAAGTGCAGTAGTTTTCATTGGAAAAGGTGTTACACGTTTTGTGGTAACGATGTAGAGTTCTGAATTGGAGAACTTTAACGCATCAGGAACCCCTGGAAAAATCCTGCGAAGGAAGTTAAAATTGAGTAGTATCTCAATTTGAATGATAAGCGAGTTATACAACCAAACAGTAGAACTTTGCTAAAAAGGAAACGGGTCAAATGGGTCAGAAATCATGCAAGCTTTCTTTTATTGCGTGCGACCTTATAAGAAAAAAATAATACAACACATGTAACAATTACAAATTTTTCACGGAAGTGTTTTGTGTTGACCCGACCCGTTTTGACCAATAGAAAAATATAAATCACCTGTTTGCTCCTAACCAAGCAGTCACATCATTTTCCACCCATTCATCCCTAACTACATCAAAGAGATTTATAAGCTCCTCTTTGTTTTCATTCCATTCCTTCATTACAATTGGTAAAATATTAAACCAGTTCTCCAATATTCCCTCAACCGTGAGCCCATTTGCCACCTTCAACATTAATGATAACAATATTGTTACAACTTTTTTTTACAAGGTAACAAAAAATAAAAGTGTATGAATTATGATCTTATATACGCACTGACGACGTTCGCAATGAAGGATTCTTAATCTCCAGAAGCAATCTCACAATCAGCAGCGTTTCATATCCAGTTTCCACAACGGGCCGCAACTGCCACAGTTTGTGACACAATTTTAAGGCATACAAAATAACCATTCTAATGAAAATGTATTGCATGAGAGGATAACACAACATAATTTGAGCAAACAAAAAAAGCTTACAATTCGCATCTGATCAAAAAACCAGTCTTCGAGTGCTGAATCGACGGTAGCAAACACTTCAGGCCATCTCAATTTCGCTGCCTGTATCAATCATTTAATCAACCAATGACGAAGCGCTCATTGTTCGATCAATGAACTTATGAACACAAGTACAAACATCCACACACAAAATAAAATGTACAAAATAAAATGTGAAACATATACCTTAACACAGGAGATGGCGGTTTCGCCAACACTATCACAAACAACTCCATCGAAGTCCAATGCATAGAGATTTCCCATATCTTAATCTTATCTCTGTGCTTGTGGAGAACATGCACTATTTGTTCTAGTCCAAATGATTTCAAATTATGAATTTATACTCTCCCTAATAAAAGAAACTATATATTTTTTAATAAATGGTGAGGATTCAGTTTATTGTTATCCAGACGATTTTGTTTTTTTATGTTTGTTTTCTTGTCTTGGTTTGGTACGTATGGTTTGTTTTGGCATGTTACTTTAGAGTAATGTTAAATGTTCGCTAAATAGGTACAAACTTAATAATAATCTGGGGGAAATAACATATGACTGAGAGATTATAAAACTCATCACATTATGATTGATACAAAAAATAGTATAACTAAACATGTCTAATTTCATATAGATAAGAAAAAAATTAACAAATATTGTCACTCTTAGCTTTTTTGCTGCTAAACTAACCAACATTTTTTTTACTAAAGTAACCAACTTTTAATGACCATGCATTATTTTCCTTACTAATTTTCACTACTAATTTTAGACTTTGTATACGGTTTGGTAGAGTAGTTTGTGATTTTTCTAAGCCATGGTATATGATTTGGTTTGCGTTACAAAGTTCTAAGCCGAATATGTTCATATAAGTTAGGGCTGCCAAATCGTGTATACCCGACATGTTAAGACACGAACGTGAAACATGTATACCCGAACACAACACGATAACTTATGTCATTTTTTTGATACCCGAACACGAACCTGTTTATGCATGGTTTACACGATAAGACACGATAATATCAGTGTATACCAAGTTAACACGATAAGACATGTCTATACGAACATTTTTTTGACTATACTAACCAACGTTTTTTTTACTAAACTAATCAACTTTTAATGACCATGCGCTATTTTCCTTACTAATTTTAGACTTTGTATACAGTTTGGTAGAGTAGTTTGTGATTTTTCTAAACCGTAGTATATGATTTGGTTTGCGTTTCAAAGGTCTAAACCAAATGTTCATATAAAACCTAATGGCATTTGTTTATACTATACTAAATATTAAGTGTGTGTATGTGTTCTTTTTTCTTCTTCTTCTTTTTTTTTTTTTAATTCAGTTTCAAGACTGATATGAACTTTTATGTAAAAATATTAACCTTATACAGCCAATATATAGCTTATGAACTTTTTTAATACTTAGTTTACAAATACTGGTGATACTTCTTAGTTCTTATGTTTAATACTAACTACAATTTTTTAAGTCATAATATTTTTGTATAAATAATTTAAATACAAACAAATTTCACTCCGATAGTTAAAATTTCACTCCGATAGTTCTTATGTATAAATATTACCATTGGGGTTGGTGGTCCAATGGCAAGGCAAAACCTTTTAATACACTAAAAGTGTGAGGTCTTGAGTTCAAGTCTCACAAGGAGCAAAAAATTCGCCTTTAAAAAAAAAATAGTTAAAATGTACCATATCAGGCTTAACGTTTGGGTGTAGACCCATATAAATATATAATGATCGGCCCATTTGGTGCGTAGTCCAACCCACAACCCTCTCCTGTTACGATTTGTCAATTTACAAGGGTGACTCAAGTTAACCATTTGTTGTTTTAGTTCATAACTTGTATTGTAACCCACACACTATTTAAACATGCTCCAATTGTCACATGACCGACTAAAACCATCAACTAACATATTTACTATACACCATGATACCACTATGCTACAAGCCCTTTAGTCTCCTTTTCTAATTTTCTTCTCCTATATCCTAACCGAGCTCCTCCGTAAGCAACCCTTTACAATTTTTTTTATATATTCTCTATCCAGGGTCCAACGGGTTATTCACAGTAGTGTCTCGGCTCCGGGTGGACATGGTTATGTTTTTAGTAGATTATGATTTGCTATCCAATAAGGGGTGGCGGCGCAGCTTGTTGCCCGCCTGCCCGCTATCTTAATGTAATTTTCTTTGTCCTGGAATAAATAAATTAGATATAAAAATCACAGGAAAAAATAAAATTCTCTATCTAAACTTATTTATAAACATATGTACACATACATTACTTGCACATGATCCATCTAACATACTAGCTACCAATTTAACCGTCAAAAGCTAGCCTCGGATACACCTTCAGACCTCTTCTAACCGGTTATCTTCGTTTCGCACTCTTTCATAAGCGCAAAAAAAAAGATAAAATAAATAAATAAATAATTACACAATCCACACGACTCCAAAACTTGACCCTTACAACCAACGCTTCAAGTTCAACATAAACCAATTAAGACTATCCGTTATCGGCCGCTAGCGAGCAGACCGCGAGCCACAAACTTCACCCTTAAGAAACCCAGTCACTTGACCCCGTTGTGGCTGGGGGTGAGCACCGATGCGACCAAAGCACCTATCTCTCCCATGCTCGTGTCAGGCTGTTATGGCTGGGGATGAGCACCGGGATGAACCCTCCCTCACGCCAGAGCTTGCTCGCGGCTCACAACGGACAGTCTAATAAGTTTTGGTTTATTTATTTAATCATTTATTTATTTTTTTAATTTAATGTTGGAGTTGTACTCTCACGCATCTCATACTTGTACTCAAAACCAACCAAAAAGTCAAAAAGCAAAGCGCCAATACCGCGACTGGATATACATTCCTTCCCCTGCACACAAACAGTTACACAATTCAACCTCCTATCTCCAGTCACCCCAACCCCAACCTCTCCTCACTTACCGCCTATTCCCGGTTCCCCTTTCCTCCCTATAAATACATACCCCCATCGTCATCCAGTTTCCTTCCCCAAACACTCCACTAATCAGGTACCGGAGTTGCTACGTCACCGTCTTCCAATCTTATCCTCACTGTAACTTATTCCAATTCATTTCATTACAATTATTATTATTATTATTATTATTATTATTATTATTATTATTATTATTATTTTCTTTAATATTATCGTCATCGAATTGTTTGTTTGTTTCAACCAAGTTTGATTAGATTAGTTGTTACTGATATATATTATTATCGATCTAATTGTTTTAAGTTTTTGTTCTTCTGTTGCGTGTGATTTAGACTTTGCTAGCTTTGTTTGTGGATTTCTTTTTTTATATTTTATTTTTTGCTTTGAATTTGTGCTTTTGGTTTATGATTTGATTATGCTTTTGTTATTGTTGTTTGATAATATTATTTATTGATAATGATAATTGAGGTTACCTTTTGATAATTGAAGCCATGTATACTCAATTATATCTCATATCTTACCCTGTCCCACAACATGATGATAGTAGGGTTGGAGGTTTATGTTTGTTGTTGTTGTTGACCTAATAATAGTTAGGTTATCATTGACTATTGCAATTATATATAGAGTTAGTAAGAGTTTAATGAATTAATCATCACAAATTAACAATACATGATTTATTGTGTGCAGTGTTGCAAAAGGTGCTAGGCGCTAGGCGGGCGGTGAGGTCCAGCCTAGGGACTAGTCGGGACTAGGCGAAAATTAGGCGGAATTAGGCGTTTTGGTATTTTATACATATTTTATATATATATACACAAATTTAGGGGTTTTTTGAAAATGTGTTAAGATATATACACATAATACTTAGATATATACACATAATACTAAGAAATACTTAGAAATACCTAGAAATTTAAAAAAAAAAATAAAAAAAATAAAAAATAAAAAATAAAAAAACCACCGCCTAGGCCCCGCCTAGGCCCGCCTAATGGCTGCCTAATGGCCAAAACGCCTAGGAAGCCGCCTAGGTCAAAATTAGGCTAAATGGCTCCGCCTAGCGCCTAGGCGCCGCCTAGGCCGCTTTTTACAACAGTGATTGTGTGAAATCTTATCGAGTTCTTTTAATTGGGATGACATGATATGGTTTTTTTTATTAATTATTATTTAATCATGTTTATGAGGAAAAATATGATTGATAATTTTTTTTAATTGTTTTGTTGTTACACTGATATGGAATTATGGATGCGCGGATTATTCAGGTGATTATTACGCTACATGGCGGAAAAAGATGAAGCTGCACAGGTAACTGCTCCTCGAGGAGCCGATTGGGAAGTGGTGTCACTCACTGCATCAGCGTATGCTGCTTCACCTGGTGGGAGTATTCCAGAGGTTAAACATGAAGAAGAGGGTGAAGTGATTGAGAAAGGTGACGTTGAAACGTCGAACGCTTTGTTCATGTCTGGTCATTTTGTTTATCCGCCTAGGCAGCAAGAGAATGTGCCAGCAGAACCTGAAAAGACGGAGATTGTTGAAAATCCGGCTGGAAAAGATGACGGTTCTGTATCTGTTAAAGATTTGGGTGAAATTTTTGAATCGAACAGTAAGGACGAAGAAAATTGGGATCTTAGGAAGCTGACTGAGATGGGATTTACAGAAGACACCAGCTTGAATTTGGCGGGGAAAGAGGGGAGTATTTATGATTCTCCTACGCTTCATTCGTTACACAGTGAAGCAGCTATGGGTGCGTTAAACCTGGATGATGAAGCTAGTGTGTTAGATGAGTCTATATATTCTTCTGATCCAGCATTGGGCCCAGTCGCTCCAAGTATTCCTTCTAAAGAAGACAACCATGACGAATCTGGTTATGCAGATTGGTTAAAGAAACAAGCTGTTTATTTCTACGCACATGCAAAAGAAACTAACACGCTGTGGTCAGTTATTGCTGCTGCAGCCGTAATGGGCATTGTAATTATTGGCCGTAAGTGGCACCAAGAAAAATGGCAGGTTTTCCGTCATGAGTGGAATTCTAGGACCCATGATGAGGTATGTGTTTAATGATCAAATATCGTGTTTTATCTTCTCACTGGACACATAAGTTTGTTTTACATGTTTTATGGTTTTCGGATCAAATGACTTGGGGGCTATTTGAACACAATGTAACACATGATTCTGATAGTCTTTATGTTTGGTACTGTTGACAGAAAATAAGGATGATGGCGGGTCCCCTAGCCCGATTCAAATACGCGATCATAGGTGGCCAACAGCATGATTTTTCCATCGGAGGAGGCATCTATGGGGAACTTTGAAGCATAATGGCGATAAAACCAGTTGATGATGATGATGATGATGAAAATGAAGGTACAAAAACAGAGTGAATGTTATACGAGTCCCATTTATATAAGTGTGTGTTCTTTTTAGACTTGGGAGAAATAATAATGGGACACTTGAAATGGAAGATGCAGAATGATCAAAGCGGCCAAACAAATGATATTTCATTTTGCAATGCGTAAAGTAGGACACATTTTAATCTTTGCTTATTATGGTACATTTTTATGCTTGTAATTAGTTGAATGTTTCACTTTAATTAGAGCTTGATTGTCCTGATTATTTGGTCTGGCCACCACCTGAGTTGATGATGGTTATTTGGTCGGGCCACGTGTTTAGGTCTAACGGCCTAGACCGTGTCCAGCCTAAGCCCAAACACTTAGGCTGTACTGCTATGGCACGACATGAGGTGATGACCTTTATCTGATCTAGCTACGTGTCTATGCCTAACGGCCTAGACAGAGATCCCAGATTCCTAGGCCCAATCACATAGCCTGTAGTACGATGACCCTTATTTGGTTGAGCTACGTCCCAGGACGTATCCAGCCCAAGCCCAAACACAGCCTGTAGTATGATGACCTTTATTTGGCTGAGCTACGTCCCGGTCCTCCCGGACGTATCCAGCCCAAGCCCAAACACATAGCCTGTAGTACGACCTGAGGTGATGACCTTATCTGGTTGTGCTACGTGTCTAGCCCAGTGGGCCTGACTGCATCCAAACCGATCCCAAATGCAGTCTGTATGTCTTCGCTGTTAATGGTTCACAGTCAACCGTTTCTGCATCTTAGATCATGAAAATTTTGAATCTATCACCGGTTTTATAGGGGGAAGGAGTATCAATTTCTGTTATACATGGCGAAAGAATAAGATTTATCTTCAATGTTAAAAGCTGAGAAATATATAAATTATGATATTTTAACTGTTAATTATTTTAACTGTTCCTATTTGGTAATTGTAAGAATCCATTTTTGGAAAAGTTTAAAAGCTTACCCGACAACATTAATACTTTACTAACCAGGGCTGGCTTAACCATTTTGTTAGCCCAAAGCGTAGTAAAAATCCGGGCCCTAGTGATTCATTGTTTCATACTTTTAAAAGGATCCGTGTTCATACTTGCAATTTCTCTCTGACATTATAAATTGGGAAAGTAGTTTTAATTAGAAACTAGCATAGTAGCAAAGTGTACCTTAGTACTTAAATATTGAATCATTCAATCATGCCTTATTTAAAACAAAAATATATAACTTGGTCATATGAACCCCAAATCACTTGGTTTTTGAGTCTAACATAATGTATTAGAAGTGTGGATTTTCCATAAAAATTTTCATAATTTTTCAAAACCTTAAATTGGTTTTTATGAATTTAATGTAACTCAGGGTCAATCTGAGTTTTTAAAACAAAAATTTTAGGGTTTATTAAGAGAGTCATAACTCGGTCATTTTTTTTTATCAAAAAGGTCTAAAATTTGTACACTAGATACTTTCATTAAATTCAAAACTTTTTGCACCATTTCATGTCAATTAATTAAATGTGGAATTCTTTATGATTTTATAGTGGACTGCTATTAGAAAACAAGAACTGTTATAGTATGTGAATTTAATAATTTTTATATGAGGTTATATGACAAGAAAAAACCATACAAACATTTTGAGACAAATATAAACACTTCATAAATTTTTCATTTCATGAATGTTTTCTATTTTTAATAAATTCCTAAAACTGACCCCAAAACTCAAATACAAGCTGAGACTCATATAAAATTACTCTTCACACTTGTTTATTCTTTAGACACATGTCATATTCTAGTGGCTTCTTACCTTCTCATTTTTTTTCTAGCCTTTATACGATAACTCAACCCTATGTTTTAAATTGTTGTGTTTTGTGTTTTTCTCGCCAAAACAACTCAAAACATCATGTCTAAATCCAAAACATGATACTTATATGTTAATTCTTAATTCTTCTCACATTTTTCACAAAATCCAAAACATGATGTTTATGTTGTTTAATGAATTTATTAGTGACATATGGAAAGAAATACATAAAGTGCAATGGAGTAAAGTATAAGACATAAGAAATGAAATTTGATTTGATAATAAAATTTTAAACATGTTGATTTGTTTCAACATATTTCAGTGGTTGCAACATTTGTTGTTATCATTGTCTGTTTCTCTTCAATATTTGTTCTGTCTAACAGATCTTGAAATCCATATAGTCACCTGGTCCGTTCAGTTGCATTAGTAAACTGACTACTTTTGCAATAGATAATTAACTTCTTGATTTGATATTTAGTAAACAGACCTTCGTAAATGTTGTTTATCTTCTCTATATCCAACATTCGTTTGAAGGAAACTATTGAAAGAACATCTGTTTGTAGCAACAACTGTTTGTGGTAACAGCTCTTTTAGATGATCTTAACAGACTGACTGCTCTGAAAAAGACCTTACCAAACAGACTTTTTCTCGAAATAGATTTTTTTCTTGCAACAGATCATTGACTTCTTAATTTGGTGTTAGTAAACAGACCATAACAGTGGGTCTGTTTATGTTTTCTATACTAACATCTATATTTTGGGGAGTAATTGTCTTAAAAAAAGTTATAGATTTCCCATGTTTTCACATGAAATTTCACAATAAATAAGCCCAAAAGTGCTTCCATTGTAAACCATCATACCATGTTGATATATTTTAATCTCACTGGCTTAGTTTGTAAAATTTTAAAATCTTAACGGTTAACTCTTTTTTCTGTAACACAAGTACACAACACTAGATTGTAAACAAGTGAACATTGATCTACATATTCAACTAATAACCTTTTTGTTGGATAATAAATGAAAGTGAAATGGATTGAATTACTTAAAATTCCTTCAAATAAGAAAATTAACATCATTTCAAATTATCAAAAAAATTAAACGAATCAAGGTAAATGAAACCTCTCATCTCTTACTACCACCGTGATCATCATCGCACCCATAGTCATGACAAGAGCCGCTACCATAATGTCGCCTTTGTCACAACCACAACCACAACTGTCGCCACCGCGCCCAAGGCCTCCATCAACGCCACCACATATCAAGAAGATTGGAAGGAAAAAAAAGGCAAGAAGCCGTGTAAATCAAGTAACAGGATCCAAACCCTAACCTATCTTAGGAGACAAAAAGAATAAAGATTCATTTTGGTGTGTGAAAGTCTTTACATAAAAAAAAATTACTAGTCAACAAATGAAAATCAATCCATCCATAGTGGTGGAGTGGTGGAGTGGTGGAGAGGCCTTATGTTCACTTAGGTGATCAAGAGTTCAATTCCCACTTCCAACATTATGGTTTGGTATCCGGGTGAAGATCGAATACGGGTGACGTTGGTTCGAATCTGACGGGCGGCGAGGTTTTACCGAGTTCTATAACACTGTCGTGCCCTCGGGCGGGTGGGGCTCGGGTTTCCGCACATCGGGAGAAGGCAGGGGCTGCTGGAGGTCGAGTAGTCGATTCTTGGGCACGACGCCCCGCAAGGGTGGTTGCCACACAGTTATTCGCCGATTAAAAAAAAACAAATGAAAATCAAAACCTAGTCATCAAGAACTGAAAATCAGAAATTAAACTAAAACACACACACAAAACTATGAACCTCTAAAATTTACAAAAAGTCAACCCGTTGACTTCCAAGAGTGCATCAACTTAGTTGCCACTGTAAAATTTTTGATGGCTTTTTAATGAAAATTTTGAATTATTATTTACCCTTTGAAACCCTAATGACTAAACCCTAACTTCTTGACTCTCACAGAAACACCATGCATATTATTCAAGATTATTAACCTTTATCCACTTATTATGATTATCAACTTTTTGGATCAACACAGACGCCGCCACCACCACCATCATCATCATCAACAACAACACCATCATCATCACCATCACCATCACCATCATCATCACCATCTTCACCTCCCCAAATCATATAAGACAACTCATAAATCTTAACATCAAGACGAGGCATCCAAGCTTTCACATTCTTCCCCAAAGTCAACGTCTTATCCTGATCCCTAAAGAATCTTTCAGGCAATTCAACCATCTTGCTAGTAAACACATCTTCATCCACATAAACCCCTCTTTCAATCCAACTTTTATAAAACTTCTGCATGTGGGTCGCATCATCAAACGGGTACGTTCCATTTTGGATATAATATTCAAGAACACCCTTCAACAGATTAATCTCATGCAACTTCCTCCATGTGGTTATTGTTCTACTGGCTGAACCTTCCAAGACATCTTTTGGGATGACAAATTGTTGGTGTTTGCGTGGCGGACTGTCGTCGTCTTCTGGGGTGAATGATTTGTAGCGTTTACGTGGTGGCAGTTGGTTCTTGTTGTTTCTTGAAAAAGTACTGAACCGAAAATGAAATGGAGAGTTGGAATCAGGAGAATCCATGGTGGGCTTTGAAGAATATTGATGGGTTTGTTTTGTTTAATAGTCTTTTTCAATGAAATGATGGAGTTTGAACAGTGGTTTGATCGAGTGATCAGAGAGGAATTGAAGAAGACGGTGTTGAAGGAAATTCAAGAATTTGAACAAGGAAATTAGTAAGTGGAATTAGGTTAGGAACTTGTGGTATTTATAGTTTTCTAAACACCCGTGAGATTTAACTAAGATTCTTAGGATTTATTTATCATGAGATTTGATCAAATTTTCATTTTCTATTAATTATTTTCTAAGATTATAAAATTCTTAGTGTTTCATTGTGATTTCTTATTAAGCTTCACATTTCTTAGTTTGGCATGCACATACTGGCATGGTGATATGGACGCTGATATGGCATGTCACGTCATCATTCACGTCAGCGTGGGCATGTCACGTCAACGTCCACGTTATCATCCACTAACTGAGTTCATTGTCGGTCAATACGTTGAAAGTTGGGATCGTTGTTGGGAATTTTTGAAGTATGGATTATTATCGGCCAATAGATGAAAGTTTGGATTATGAAAATCCATTACCCTTTTTAAGACTAGTGGGAGTGGGGGCGGGAGAGGGGCGGGAAGGGGGGGAACACCGCCGCCATAGGGGCGGGATTGTTGGCGTGGGGCTGGGGCGGGGAGGTGATCACCGGCGTGGGGGAGATGGATGTGCCACGTGGCTCGCTGTTATTGGCCCATATCATATGAACGTTAGCTTTTAAATAAAAAAAAAATTAATTTCCAACGGCTAGTTTTAAAAAGCAACGGTCAAAAATTTTTTTTTTTTTATAAATTACCCCCATTTCACTACAAAACACCCACTTTAACCAAATTTTATACACTTTTC
Organism: Ambrosia trifida; assembly: GCA_028751855.1. Taxonomy (NCBI): domain Eukaryota; kingdom Viridiplantae; phylum Streptophyta; class Magnoliopsida; order Asterales; family Asteraceae; genus Ambrosia; species Ambrosia trifida. Next base: position 4,732,378 of record CM054125.1, on the reverse strand, counting down.
AACCAAATTTTATACAATTTTCATCCAAATTTTATACACTTCCTCAACCAAAAATGAACCCTTACAACCGAGGCTTCGACCCGAACAACCCATACGCGTTTGTCCCAAACCCGAATACACCACCGGTTCGCCCGATCCCAAACCGTCCACCCATTCCTTCACCTTGTCCCGACTACGCGGGTTATGCGGGTTTCATTAGTGGGTAAATTTATCCGAATTTCCCATTCAATGATTCTCTCGTTCCTTCACAACCTCCTTCACAACTTCCTTTAACCCAAACCGTACCCGAAACACAACCCCAAAATGTCGCGGGGTCATCTTCGGGTAAAACCCCCCCTGCAAGAAGAAGTCACAGGAGGAAGACCCCGGAGGAGAAAGCAATAGCATCCGCTAACCGTCAACCACTTAAGTGGACACCCGATGAAGAGCTCGCTTTAACGAAGGCGTGGATAAGCGAGTCGGAAAAACAAGAAGGTATTTGTAATAATTTTTTTAACATGATTTTTATTTGTAAGTTGTTGCTAATATTTTTTTGTTTTTTTTTTGTAGGAACTAGTCGCCATAAAAACGACTTTTGGAACGACATAAACGCCGCGTTCCATGGGTTGATGGGACGAGAGTTCTATCGAGCAAACGATAGTCTCTCGTCCAAGTGGACAGAGATAAACAGGGCAATGAACACGTTTCAACCGCATTATTATTACGCAAGAAATAATCCAAAAAGCGGTGAAACGGATACCGACAGCCTAACGCGCTCGCTGTTAGCGTTTCGTAACGAAACCGGTCTCGAATTCAAGTTTCTTCATTGTTGGGAAATCGCCAAGAACCACTCAAAATGGGCGTACGTCCCCACTGCAAGCAACTCCGCAAAAAGGTCGAAAACAAATTCGTCAAGAAACCGTCAAACTGATCCTGAAAACGTAGAAGCCGTTAATTTGGATGATGACGAGTTTGAAGAGGAATTGAGTCGCCCACCCGGCCGAGATAAGTCAAAAAAGAGGGCGCAAAAATCTACTGCCTCGGGTTCGGGTTCTGGATCAACCGGCGCCTACAGCGCTGACTTGCAAGATTTAAATGCCACCATGATCCAGTTCAATACGATTCAAGAAAAAATGCTCGAGGAGAAAAAAAATATTCGCGAGGCGTTTGAAAAAAAATTGACTATGAAAGAGCGCAAATTGTCTATCAAAGAGCAGCGCGAAAAACGCGAGGATTTGAGATTTCTCGCCATGAACACCGACCATATGCAAGGGCCGGAGTTAGAGATGACGCTTCAAATGAAGCGTGATATTATTGAAAAATATAATCTGAACTAATTTTTTAATCTTTAATTTTTTTCGTTTTTATTGTAATTTTTTTAATTTTGTAGGGTTTTTTTTGTATTTTTCTAGGTTTTTATTAATTAAAAGTATTTTTATTATTATTGTTTTATATAAAAAGTAAAAAAAAAAAAGAAAAACAAAATGCCACATGGCACTTCCCCCCACCTCTTCCCCCCCTTCCACTCCCCACAATTATTTCCCCCCCCCCCCCCCAAAAGGGCCCCACAAGTGCCACATGGCGCTTCCCCCCACCACTCCTTATAGTCTAAATGTAATGTGAAAAAGAAAAAATTTAACAAGAATTTTATCAACCACACAACATCATAATAATTTTAAATGTATGGATTATTATCGACCAATAGATGAAAGTTTGGATTATTAAAATCCAATACCCTTTTTTAATTTAATGTGAAAAATAATAATTTTAACAAGAATTTTAAACCTTCTCATTATCAAATACAACTTTTAAGTACCAAATGCTCTTTCAAAACATATAATATGGTGAGAAGTTAGGATTTGTACTTAGGGCTGCAAACGAATCAAATGAAGATGAACAATGCTTTGTTCGTATTCGTTTGTTAAGAAAATTATGTGTTTACGAACAGTTTATGAACACCTGCTGAACAAGATTTTCTGTTTGTGTTCATTTGTTAAGAAAACACTCATGTTCGTGTTCGTTTGTTAATTTTGTTTATGAACTCACACGAACACAAACGAACATTAATTAACGCAAAAAGTGTTCATGAACACAAACAAACACAAAGAAGTGTTCATGAACGGAAATAAACACAAACGGACATATATTAACTTTCGAATAAGATCAAATTCACATATATTAAGAAATTAACTTGATCCACCCAAAGTATAATATAGTTATACAAACATATTTAACACTTAACATAATATTGGTAAACATAATAAAGTAGTGTCTAAAAAACTAAGCTCACATCTTAAACTTGAAATATTCATTATATATATATATATATATATATATATATATTAATATTTGGGGTATTTGAATAGTGTTTTTGATTTGGGGCAGTTCATCATGTGTTATATATGATTATTTATATTACTGATTCAATAATGTTTGTTGGCTTAGTGGTTTGTGTGCATGTTGTCAGCTGAGTTATCCCGGGTTTGAGTCTTTTGGGCGTTTTTTTTTTTTACTTTTTTTTTGTTTAAAGGCCATGTGTATGATGGGTTTGTGTAGTGGGCTACGTGTTTTGTTGGGGTTTGCCTACTGTACACGTGTCTCTTCACTTTCTCAATGTTGTTTTTTAAAGCCTAAACTCTCCATATTTCTCTCCCCCCTCTCTTTGGTAACTTCACCGGAACCTTCGATTGATTCTTCATCTGTCGCCTTCCTGTCTGTTACAACGACATGATCTCCAGCTCTCCTTTTCGAAATCACCACTGTCATAGTTATCTAATGTCACGACGGAAACGAATGGCAAGTACTGATCTCTTCTCATACTATTTTTCTCTATCTGTCTCTGTGACACCCGACAAATTCTGGTTAACAACGTTGTCTAGATGAAAGTCTACCTTAGCGAGTCACGCGTATATTGTACTTAACTGGGTTAGTTAAGTCGGGTTATGGTTCGGGAACTATCGGTTTAGTCTAGAGGATCATTGGATGTTGGTCTAGAGGTTCATTAGATGTCGGTCCTTAACCAAGTGTACAAACGGTGACGATTTGTAGGATCGTCAGGGCATACGGAACATACAAGTCTCGAGTCCCGGGAATTGGTGAACGAGTGTGAATATGTGTATTTACAAGTGTTATGTGTTTACAATCATTATGTGACTTGTCGGTATGTGAATATGTGTTAACATATGTTAAAACGGGGTTTAACGCGCAAAACACACGAAACTAGCCCCTATGGGCGATTAGGGGGCTAAATGCATGACTGTTCATGCAATTAGGCCCAAATGCATGACTGTTCATGCGATTGGGGGGCCAATTGCATGACTGTTCATGCGATTAGGCCCAAATGCATTACTGTTCATGCGATTAGGATTCTTAATCGCGTGTAAAGCTGCATAATCGCGTGTTACGGGCTGGACGACTAAAAACGACTATAAATACCATACTTGACCTCATAAACTTCATTATACAAACCCTAGTCGTCCCATAACCTGCCCCAACACACACACAACCTCTGGAACGCGATTTTTGATCAAAACACAAGGATTCAAGCATAATCCATCGTTCTTTCATAATCCTAAGGTTTGGTTTCCATCCATGAATCTTTATAAACGTTTTTAATCAATCCCTAATGGTCCAGACCTGTTCTAAAACGAAAAAGCTTTCTGAAAATCGTTAATAAGGGTTGTTAATCGGATTCTAACTAGTATACATGTGTTATGGGTGTTTATGGTTAGAAAGCTAGGGTTTTCATGATTCATAATGATGGATTAACATGTTATTAGGTTAAATCAGAATAATATTAATGTTATGATGATAATATCTGAGTAATTGATTATTAGGGTTATTGTTATGCATGTTAAGGTGATGTTGCATGCTATGTGAATGGTGTTTGGATTACATGATTGCATGCAGGGCTGAAAATACGAGGCAAAACGAAGGGTTTTGGTTGAAACATGTTTAGGATAGTGTTTGGGATGATATTGGGTAGTTACACACGTTCTGGATCTGATTTGGAGCGTTAAACGCGCGAAAAACTGGAACAGCAAGGTTACAGGCGATTAGGATTGCTAATCGCCAGTTTTTCATGCGATTAGGGCCTAATCGCTAGTTTGTTCATGCGAGTAGCCCTAATTGCTAGTTTTTACATGTGGTATAGCCCTAAATGCTAGTTTTACATGTGGTATAGCCCTAAATGCTAGTTTTACATGTGGTATAGCCCTAAATGCTAGTTTTACATGTGGTATAGCCCTAAATGCTAGTAGTTACATGTGGTATAGCCCTAAATGCTAGTAATTCATGCGATTAGCTTTCCTAAATGCTAGTTGACCAACCTAAATGCTAGTTGACTTTTCCTAATCGCGTGTACTGCTGCTGTAAGCGTAAATTAGCATTCCGAGACCCGATTTGACATGTAGTAACATGCTAGGAACCCCGTAACATATATAATAACTTGGTAACATATGTTTGGATGTAATTCGGTGATACGTGAACTATGTGCTATAACTTGTTGTGCGTTAACGTATGTTAAGTGTGATTGCATGATTGTCTGTTTGAGAGCGTAAACATAACACGGGGAGTCTCGGGTCACCAATGGGATGTCGAGTCTTGTACTTTGGGTCAGTTACACAATCACGGTGTTTTCAAACGAACTTGGTTATGGTCTGGACATCTAGGGACTAATTAACCTGCGGGTTATTAGTCTAAGTACTTGTAACTGTCATATGTTAGGTCACCGCTTTACGGGACTAGCATAGCAGCTGAGTTTACTCGGGTTAAGGAGTAACGTAACTTAAGGTGAGTTTACGGCCCCTCTTTTAAACTGGTTTTATACTTTCGGGGGAGAAAACATGTGTTAAAACGATTATTTGGTAACTACTGTCATACTATGGGTTTCTATTGTGTACTACACGATCTTTGGAAGTCCCGGGGGGAACCATGAATGTGCGGGTTTGCACAACGGGGAAATGTGAATAGCGCTATTGGGAGTGACCAACCCCGCTCGTCGACTTGGAGGGTCGGCGGGTGCATATTGTCTCAAACAGGAACAACAGGAACAACAGGGTTACTACATCGGGCACAACATCTGGTATTCGAGTTAGTAATGGTTTTCCAATCGTGATAGTAACAAAACGTACGCCTAGCTAGCGTATACTGGTTTTCGATTTGTTATAGTATGGACAGGTGGACTTGGTACTTGGATTACAAAACCTGTAAACTCACCAGCATTTTTGTGCTGACGTAAACTTTTACATGTTTTCTCAGGTCGCTAAGGTAGCACGACTGGACTAGGGCGCACGCGTCTGCACGGCGTCTAACTAGGGTTGCATGGTCTTATAAACGTTGAACTATTGTTTCATTGTTGAGATACTGTTTTGAATAAGCTTCCGCTGTAAACGGGATTTTAAACTATGTTTTGAAATTGCATTTATATTCATTTAGACTTGTTTATTGTGATCGTTGGTTTGGATCCTGGTTTGTCATGCGCCTCGCGGTAAAACTCCGCAAGTGGATTTTGAGGGTGTGACAGATTGGTATCAGAGCCAATGGTTATAGTGAACTAGGACTGCATGTAGAGTCTAGTCTATAGCCGAGTCGCACACACTAGACGATCACATGGTACTAAACATTATGGTGGTTTACGTATGGTCTTGTCGGGGTGTCTCTAAATTGTTGGTCTTTCTACGTTACATCATCCGTTCTATCTTAGGTCGGGTTACGTACTTTCTAGGCGGGGTAGTATATTGGAGTAAATCGTGTACTCTTGAGATTTGTCCAAGGCTCGGACATCTCCCTTTCATACTCCAATAGAAACACTTGCCATAAACTACCGTAGTATTACGGTGTGTAGCTAAGAGTCTATGTTCGGTGATTTGAACTTTGAACTAGGAGAACACTTGGAGGACCATGTAGAGCGGTTTATCATTTTGGGTGCACACAAAATCATAAACCGAAATGCATGGAAGCCCTGGTGAACTCTGGGTTTGAAGGGGTAGTCCTGGATTGGATCTAGCTTTGATCTTGTGAACATTAGTGGTTATCTTTATCTGCGAAACTAAATTTTCTCGTTCTTTCTGCCAGAATCATGTCTGGAGTACGAGGAGGACGTGGAGGTGGTCGCAATGGTGGACGTGGTGGTGGTCGCGGTGGTGCTGGTGGTCGTGGTGGAGGTATTAACCTATCGCAGGCTGATCTGAACAACTTACTCCAAGCTGCCTTTCAGTTAGGGCACAACGGTGGTGGTAAGTTGATTTATCCATTTTCTTTGCCTCATTGGTGAACCTTGTTTACATTATTCGTGGTTTCTCATACGTTTCATTTCAGGTGGTCCTGTTGACCCACCCCCACCCATGTGTACCTACAAGATGTTCCGGGATTGTAAGCCCCAGGAATTCTCTGGCACTGAGGGTGCGGTGAGCTTGCTTAGGTGGTTGGAGAAAGTGGAGTCAGTATTTCTGATGTGTAACTGTCTCCCAGAAGATCGGGTTAAGTATGCTGTTGCGTTATTCCAAGATGTGGCATTGACTTGGTGGAATGGCATCACCCAGAACATGGGTATTGGGGAGGCATATGCTATGCCATGGGAGAATTTTGTGCAGTTGCTGAAGCGTGAGTATTGCCCGAGGGAAGAGGTACAGAAGCTGGAGCACGAGGTGTGGAACCTCAAGATGACTGGGTCGGAAATTGAGAAGTATACTGTGAGGCGGAATGAGTTGGCAGTGCTGTGTCCCGATCTGCATGTGCCAGAATACCGTAGGAATGAACACTATGTCTCGAGGTTAGTACCGGAAATTGCAGGATTAGTGGCTGCGGGAAATCATCCTACATACGCAGAGGTGGTTCGATCGGCTCATAGGATGACCAACTTAAAGGTGAATGAGGGTATTTTGCCTGCGAAGGGTTCGACTGTTAAGGCCCCAGAGAACAACAAACGCAAGTGGGAAAATGACGGGAAAGGATCTGGGCCAACACAGCAGAATAAGAGGTTCGATAATGGGGGTTCTTCTTCTTCTTCGGGTAACAAGCAGGGTGGTTATGCGGGGAAACTGCCCAAATGTAACAAGTGTGGACGTCATCATCAAGGGAACTGCGACAATAACCGTTGTCATCGCTGCCAGCGAATTGGGCATTTTGCTAAGGATTGTCGGGCTACACTTCCATCGACCCAGGCCCCGACTACTAACTCAGCTCCGACTACTCAGGGGACTACAGGAAAACAAGGATGTTACAATTGTGGAGAGACTGGGCATTACAAGAAGGATTGCCCAAAACTGAAGCAGGGTGGAAACAACGGTAATGGGAACAACGGGGGCGGCGGCAGAAATGCACGTGCCTTCGTCATTGGAGCCGCTGAGGCTAGACAGGACCCTGACACAGTCACCGGTACGTTTCTTCTCAATAATCGTTCTGTTAGTGTGTTATTTGATTCTGGTGCCGACAAGAGTTTTGTATCCATGGGGGTTAGTCGACTGCTAGATGTAGTACCCGTACCATTAGAGACCAAGTATATTATTGAGTTGGCTGACGGGAAAACGATTGAAGCTACTAGTATCCTTCGGGAGTGTCAATTAGAGTTGTCGGGTTTATCGTTCCCCATCGACCTTATGCCGGTACCTTTGGGTAGTTTTGACGTTGTGGTAGGAATGGATTGGTTATCTTTGTATCGCGCGGAGATTGTCTGTTACGATAAAGTTATTCGGATTCCTCTCCCTGATGGAGAATTCCTTTTTGTGTACGGTATCAAGGGTGGTGTTCCGCTAAACATCATCTCTAGCATGAAAGCCCTTAAGTGTCTTCGAAAGGGTTATCCAGCCGTTTTGGCGCTTTTATCTGTTTCCTCTTGTGATGAGAAGAAGATCGACGACATTCCGGTGGTACGCGAGTTTCCTGATGTTTTTCCCGATGATTTATCTGGTCTTCCTCCTCATCGTCAAGTCGAGTTCGGTATTGATCTCGTACCAGGGGCTGCTCCTATTGCTCGGGCCCCCTACCGTCTTGCACCTCCCGAGATGCAGGAATTGTCTAGTCAGTTACAGGAACTCTTGGACAAGGGTTTCATCAGACCAAGTTCTTCCCCTTGGGGAGCCCCGATTCTATTTGTTAAGAAGAAGGATGGAAGTTTCCGATTGTGTGTGGACTACAGAGAACTGAACAAATTGACCGTCAAGAACCGTTATCCTCTTCCACGTATTGATGATCTATTCGACCAGCTCCAGGGGTCTAGTTATTATTCCAAGATCGACTTGAGGTCCGGTTATCACCAGTTGCGGGTAAGGGAAGCTGACGTTGCAAAGACTGCCTTTCGAACACGTTATGGCCATTTCGAATTCTTGGTCATGCCTTTCGGTCTCACGAACGCACCGGCGGTTTTCATGGACTTGATGAACCGCGTTTGCAAACCATATCTTGACAAGTTCGTCATTGTGTTTATTGATGACATTCTGATCTACTCCAAGAACGAGACCGAACACGAGGAACATCTGCGGTTAGTTTTGGAACTCTTGCGACGGGAACAACTTTACGCCAAGTTCTCAAAGTGTGACTTTTGGTTACGCGAAGTTCAGTTCCTAGGACATGTGGTTAATGAACTAGGAATTCATGTCGATCCAGCTAAGATCGAAGCGATCAAGGACTGGGAAGCACCAAAGACGCCAACTGAGGTGCGGCAATTCCTAGGCCTTGCGGGCTACTATCGTCGTTTCATTCAGGGGTTCTCGAAGATCGCTCAACCCCTGACCACTCTCACGCAGAAGGATAGGAATTTCGACTGGGTGAACCACAAGAGTCAGCGTTTGAAGAACTGAAGTCTAAACTGTGTTCTGCTCCTATTTTGTCTTTACCTGAGGGCCCTGATGATTTTGTTGTTTACTGTGATGCTTCTATTCATGGTCTCGGTTGCGTGTTGATGCAACGCGAGAAAGTGATTGCGTATGCTTCTCGTCAACTCAAGGTGCACGAGAAGAACTACACCACCCATGACTTGGAATTGGGTGCAGTGGTTTTCGCGTTGAAAATTTGGAGACATTACTTGTACGGTACCAAATGCACCATTTACACCGATCACAAGAGTCTCCAACATATTTTCGACCAACAACACTTGAACATACGACAGCGTCGTTGGATTGAACTCCTGAACGACTATGATTGTGCCATTAAGTACCATCCTGGCAAGGCGAATGTTGTAGCAGACGCCTTGAGCAGGAAGGAATCGACTAAACCTCGTCGCGTTCGGGCGTTGCAGCTCACCATTCATTCATCACTACCTGATCAACTCCGTTCTGCTCAGTTGGAAGCTTTGAAGGAGGAAAACCTTAAAGCTGAAACTATGCACGGTGCCGACAAGCACCTCGAGCGAAGGCCTGATGGCCTGCACTACTTCGCAGAACGCATATGGGTTCCTTTATTCGGGGGACTACGGGAGCTTGTCCTTGATGAAGCTCATAAGTCCCGGTTTTCTATTCATCCTGGTTCGGATAAGATGTACCAAGATCTGAAAGTGCTTTACTGGTGGCCAAACATGAGGTCGGACATAGCCTCATACGTGAGCAAATGCTTGACCTGTGCTAAGGTCAAGGTAGAATACCAGAAACCGTCGGGTCTCTTACAACAACCTGAAATTCCGGAATGGAAATGGGAACGGATTACTATGGATTTTGTCACACAACTTCCTAAATCACCAAGCGGGAATGACAAGATATGGGTGATTGTCGATCGGTTGACGAAATCAGCCCATTTTCTTGCTATTAAGGAGACCGACACCATGGATCGTTTGGCTCGTCTTTACTTGAAGGAAGTTGTTTCTAAGCACGGGGTGCCAGTTTCTATTATCTCGGATCGTGACTCCCATTTTACTTCTCACTTCTGGAAGTCTTTGCACAAGGCTTTGGGTACCCAACTAGACATGAGTACGGCTTATCATCCACAGACTGACGGTCAGAGTGAGCGCACGATTCAAACTTTAGAAGACATGCTGCGGGCATGTGTGATCGATTTTGGCAAGGGTTGGGAAGCTCATCTACCGTTGGTAGAATTCTCGTACAATAACAGTTATCACACGAGCATCAAGGCGGCTCCGTTCGAGGCACTATACGGACGGAAATGCCGTTCTCCTCTTTGTTGGGCTGAAGTGGGTGAGAGTCAACTCACTGGGCCTGAACTAGTGTACGAAACTTCGGAAAAGATCGTACAGATTCGTAACCGGTTGGCAGCGGCACGGGATCGGCAAAAGAGTTATGCCGATCAGCGTCGCAAACCATTGGAATTCCAAGTTAATGACAAAGTACTTCTAAAAGTCTCACTGTGGAAGGGCGTCATACGCTTTGGGAAGCGTGGCAAACTCAACCCACGGTATGTCGGACCATTTACGATCCTGGAACGGATTGGACCGGTGGCATATCGTCTTGATTTACCGACGGAGCTCGGTAACGTACATAACGTCTTCCACGTGTCAAACTTGAAGAAGTGTCTGGCTGATGAGTCTCTCATCGTTCCACTGGAAGAGATCAAGGTTGATGATCGTCTTCGGATTGTGGAAGAACCTGTGGAGATTCTGGATTACAAGATTCGTAGCCTACGTCACAGCAAGATTCGTATCGTTAAGGTTCGGTGGAACTCGAACCGGGGACCAGAGTATACGTGGGAACGGGAGGATCAGATGAAGTCTAAATATCCTCACCTCTTTCCTAAGGAAGCGTTCGAGTCGAGATATGTCTCTTCTGCAGCTGAATGAATCTCGGGGCGAGATTCCTTTTAACGTGGGGATGATGTGACAACTCGGGTAAATCTCTCTTTTGGTTTCTATCTTTTGTTTATTCCCTTCGTTATTTTTTTTGTTCTTTTGCTACTTGTGCAATTTTCGGGACGAAAATTCTTTTAACGTGGGGATGATGTGACACCCGGCAAATTCTGGTTAACAACGTTGTCTAGATGAAAGTCTACCTTAGCGAGTCACGCGTATATTGTACTTAACTAGGTTAGTTAAGTCGGGTTATGGTTCGGGAACTATCGGTTTAGTCTAGAGGATCATTGGATGTTGGTCTAGAGGTTCATTAGATGTCGGTCCTTAACCAAGTGTACAAACGGTGACGATTTGTAGGATCGTCAGGGCATACGGAACATACAAGTCTCGAGTCCCGGGAATTGGTGAACGAGTGTGAATATGTGTATTTACAAGTGTTATGTGTTTACAATCATTATGTGACTTGTCGGTATGTGAATATGTGTTAACATATGTTAAAACGGGGTTTAACGCGCAAAACACACGAAACTAGCCCCTATGGGCGATTAGGGGGCTAAATGCATGACTGTTCATGCAATTAGGCCCAAATGCATGACTGTTCATGCGATTGGGGGGCCAATTGCATGACTGTTCATGCGATTAGGCCCAAATGCATTACTGTTCATGCGATTAGGATTCCTAATCGCGTGTAAAGCTGCATAATCGCGTGTTACGGGCTGGACGACTAAAAACGACTATAAATACCATACTTGACCTCATAAACTTCATTATACAAACCCTAGTCGTCCCATAACCTGCCCCAACACACACACAACCTCTGGAACGCGATTTTTGATCAAAACACAAGGATTCAAGCATAATCCATCGTTCTTTCATAATCCTAAGGTTTGGTTTCCATCCATGAATCTTTATAAACGTTTTTAATCAATCCCTAATGGTCCAGACCTGTTCTAAAACGAAAAAGCTTTCTGAAAATCGTTAATAAGGGTTGTTAATCGGATTCTAACTAGTATACATGTGTTATGGGTGTTAAAACGATTATTTGGTAACTACTGTCATACTATGGGTTTCTATTGTGTACTACACGATCTTTGGAAGTCCCGGGGGGAACCATGAATGTGCGGGTTTGCACAACGGGGAAATGTGAATAGCGCTATTGGGAGTGACCAACCCCGCTCGTCGACTTGGAGGGTCGGCGGGTGCATATTGTCTCAAACAGGAACAACAGGAACAACAGGGTTACTACATCGGGCACAACATCTGGTATTCGAGTTAGTAATGGTTTTCCAATCGTGATAGTAACAAAACGTACGCCTAGCTAGCGTATACTGGTTTTCGATTTGTTATAGTATGGACAGGTGGACTTGGTACTTGGATTACAAAACCTGTAAACTCACCAGCATTTTTGTGCTGACGTAAACTTTTACATGTTTTCTCAGGTCGCTAAGGTAGCACGACTGGACTAGGGCGCACGCGTCTGCACGGCGTCTAACTAGGGTTGCATGGTCTTATAAACGTTGAACTATTGTTTCATTGTTGAGATACTGTTTTGAATAAGCTTCCGCTGTAAACGGGATTTTAAACTATGTTTTGAAATTGCATTTATATTCATTTAGACTTGTTTATTGTGATCGTTGGTTTGGATCCTGGTTTGTCATGCGCCTCGCGGTAAAACTCCGCAAGTGGATTTTGAGGGTGTGACAGTCTCTCTCTCTCACACACAGACACACACAAACCCCCCTATCCCTCTCTCCCTCTATACTTTGTAATTGCATGTTACAAAACAAAGAGAATGAGGGGTATTTTTGTATGGTTGTCATCGGTGAGGTTAGCAGTCGAGGGTTGTGGAGTTGTTACCGAGGCGGCCCCTTTCCTGATGAAACCCTAGCCGCCACCGTTTGCATTTGGCTTTGGTCCATTGGATGATGCTGGCGGATTGGTCTGTAAGGCAATCTGATGTCCATCAATTGTGGTGGTGGTGGTGGTTGTGATGAGTTCTGAAATTTGACAAAGATTTGATTGCAAGTATGTTGGATGGCAGGTTGATACCTACAACCAGCCTTGCAGTCATGTTTCTGTCTGAAATTCTGAACCACCTAATTTGATTTGTTTTCTTATTTGTGGGTTATGTTGTGACGTTTTCGTTAAAACTGTTGGAACGACAGTATGTAGCTGTTTTGGTGGGTCATCTATAGGCGCCGTCGGTTGCCGATTCCAGCCACCTTAGGTGGCGTCTTTACACCTTGGTCACGCGGTGGTGGTGGATGGTATTTGTTGTCTGTTGAACAGCTTTGATAATCTAGAAAATGGGATGCAATGTTGGCTTTGAAAGTGCATGATTCCTGTTTGAGGCTCTATTGATTAGGCTAATCCTAGCGTCTTAGGTCCTACAAGTAAACTGAGAGATGTAGTCCTACAATTACTTGGTTCAAAAGTCGATCATACTTGGTGTTCATAAGTTGTACTCATACTAAATTGAGATGTAGTCCTACAAGTACTCACAAGTAAGGCTTTAGCATTGGAATTGAAGCAATGGAGGTCATCCCATGATGATGATGTTTGTTCACCTGAAGTTTCTGGTTCCAAGTTTTTATGGTGCAATATTTAACTGTGATGCAATGTTGGCTTTCAAAGTGCATGATGCTTATTTGAGGCTCTATTGCTTAGGCTAATCCAAGCGTTGGCCAATATGTGGGTTGGATTGATATGCCCTAAGATTATTGGTGATTTTTGCCATTGTTCCATGTGTTGTTTGGCTTTATGTGGTTGCTTGCGTTTTTTAGTATTTTTTTATTTGGGCAATAAATATGTTGGTCTATAATGCGTTTTTTTTACAACATAAGCATGCTCCCTTACTGTTGTGACTCAATTTTGTTGCCTGGGCAATCGATGGTTGTGATGATTCTGGAACATATACAGAAAGTGGATGAAGATGGCATCGCCTGGGTGTTGGATGGTAGGTTTGCACCTGCAACCCACCTTGCAGCCAAATTTCCCGGCGGAATCTGAGCCTCACAAAGTATTAGCTTTTGCCTATGTCTTATCACACTTTGTTTTGTTATTGTTATTTACGCTTTTATTTTCATATAAGGTTATGTATGTGAATATCTGAATGATTAGTTATTGTTTTGAATGTCATGATATATGTTGGATTATCATGCATTTTTCTACAACATAAGTATGCTCCCTTATTGTTGTGGCTCGATTTCGTTCCCTGGCCAATCGATGGCAGTGATGATTCTGGAACCTATACGGAAAGTGGATGAAGATGGCGTCGCCTGGGTGTTGGATGGTAGGTTTGCACCTGCAACCCACCTTGCAGCCATATTTCCCGACGGAATCTGAGCCTCACAAAGTATTGGCTTTTGCCTATGTCTTATCACTCTTTGTTTTGTTATTGTTATTTGCGCCTTTATTTTCATATAAGGTTATGTATGTGAATATCTGCATGATTAGTTATTGTTTTGAATGGCATGATATATGTTGGACTATCATGCGTTTTTTACAACGTAAGTATGCTCCCTTACTGATGTGGCTCGATTTCGTTCCCTGGCCAATCGATGGCAGTGATGATTCTGGAACCTATACGGAAAGTGGATGAAGATGGCGTTGCATGGGTGTTGGATGGTAGGTATGCACCTGCAACCCACCTTGCAGCCGGATTTTCTGATGAAATCTGAGCCTCACAAAGACCCTATTCAATGAGGGATTTGCCTTGCAACTTTAAAGCTATTGGCTTTTGTCTTTGTCTTATCACTCTTTGTTTTCTTATTGTCATTTGCACTTTTATCTTCATATAAGGTTATGTATGTGAATATATACATGATTAGTTATTATTTTGAATGTCATGTTATATTGAAGATGAGGTTGATGATCCACCGGATCCAGTAGCCGAATATTCAAAGACTTTCCATATTTAGACGAAAACAAGATGCAGCGGTCCACTGATCAAAGGGGTGGTCGCTGCAGATGAACCTGGATGGGGTGCAAAGAAAAGTCAAGATGACGCTAATAAGAGCCCCTGATCAGGTTGGGGTCAAAAGGACCTCCTATGTCTTGCAATTTTGTATGTAGAACCGTCTCCTATGTGTTATAAATAGAAGATTGGTATTAGTTATTAAGGTTGATAGCGCCGACAATTTTGAATGTAGAACTGCCTCTTATGTATGTAAAACCGCCTCCTATGTGTTATAAAACTCAGTTTCAGTTATTTACGTTTCTATTCTTATAGGATAGATTATATAATGTAATGCATGTATGCAGTTCGCCTCCTATGTGTTATAAAACTGAGTTTAAATTATTTACGTTTCTGTTGTTATAGGATATGAGATTATATAATGTAATGCATACATGTGGGCTGTGGCTGTTTTTTGATACATTACAAACCTTTTAAAAAAGGTCATTACAACCCGAGCAGCGCGCGACTATCAAAGTGCCTAGTTATTTATTTAAATTTGAACTCTTCATTAATTACTTATTTAATGATTATACTAAAAGTATGGTTTATTGATCTCATATAGCCATGTACTTATCGCACACAAAATAATTTATTTATTTTAGTAAAATAACAAAAAGTTAAAGAATGTGAAAAACATTATAAAAAATAAAAACCCTATTAAACTATTGAACACAAATGAACATAAACGAATACATTATCAAACGTTCACGAACATAAACGAACGAATGCGACCTCTGTTCATGTTCATTCGTTTGACTAAACGAACAAATTTTTTTGTTCGTGTTCGTTCATTTATCAAACGAACGAACACAAACGAACTTCCCGCCGAACGGTTCATGAACTGTTCGCTGAAAGTTCAGTTCGTTTGGAATGGTTTCGCTAAGATGCTGTAACAGTACTGATTTCTGAGAAGATTAACATGGACCTTTGTATGACACCCTAGGCAAATCCCACATCGGCCGTGGCCAGGAGAGATCATTGGTTCATAAGTAATCCAAAGCCTCTTAAATCACCAACGCGTTTTGGGCTTAATGCTAGTGGATGAGAGGAGAACTCCACAGTTAAGCGTGCTCAGGTGGGAGTAGTATCAGGATGGGTGACCTCCTGGGAAGTCTCCACCGGGGCGACCAAAAACAAATCCGTGAGCTATGGATGGGCAACCCATCGGGGCAAAGCGGACAATATTGGTGGTGAGAGGGGCCGGATGTTACAAATGGTATCAGAGCCACTCCTGTGCCGTTCGGGATGGTGGGGCAAACCTCATCGAGGACGATGAGTCCCTAAGGGGGGGGGGGGGGTGATTGTAACAGACTGATTTCTGAGAAGATTAACATGGACCTTTGTATGACACCCTAGGCAAATCCCACATCGGCCGTGGCCAGGAGAGATCCTTGGTTCATAAGTAATCCAAAGCCTCTTAAATCACCAACGCGTTTTGGGCTTAATGCTAGTGGATGAGAGGAGAACTCCACAGTTAAGCGTGCTCAAGTGGGAGTAGTATCAGGATGAGTGACCTCCTGGGAAGTCTCCACCGGGGCGACCAAAAACAAATCCGTGAGCTCTGGATGGGCAACCCATCGGGGCAAAGCGGACAATATTGATGGTGAGAAGTGCCAGATGTTACAGATGCAGTGGTGTGGCAACTTGCGAGGAACGATACCGTGTGATACGGCAAGCTTTGACTGGCATGGATGTCTATGTAGATACCGATGAAACCGTGAGGAGAGGTGATAGATAAAGAGCCCAATATCTGTATTAGCCAATCACATTTTTTGTTAGCTTAGTTCTTTTATTTAATTTGCAATATGGCTGTTACGTGTGAAGCGTACAAAGCGTGTAGGATTTCCGGTATGTCTAAGCATATAGACGGAGCTTAAAAAAATAACATATTCTGTATCAACAACTCACTCCCCTTTATTGGCGGGAAAATTGTCATCCCCAATCATCCCAATTAGGGTTTCATTTTGTAAAAACCTAAAACATTCCTCAATCAACCCAATCAACCAAATATTTTGCTTAATTTGATACTACACCCACTCAATCAAACTTCTGCAAGCTTGTTTCTTTAAACAATACAATGAGCAAAGAAGAAATCCCACATCCTACAAGAAGAACAACCAGATTATCATCATCATCATCATCATCACACACTCCAAACCCTACAAAAAGCACCAATCTTTCACCACTCACGCTTCGTGATCTTGTGTATGGATCAAAACAACAAGAACCCATATCTTTAAATGATCTAATTTCTAGTTTACCAGGAAGAAAACCCCAAATTCTTGAAATTATACGCCTTTTAGGTCCTGTAAATTCACCCATGTCTCCGTTGTTTATATACGGTGGCGCCTCGACCGGTAAAACGACTACTGTTCTGTCGGTTTTTCGACATTTAAACCGGCCGTTTGTGTACTCTAGTTGCAGGACTTGTTACAATGCACGCCAACTGTTTGATAATATTCTTAACCAGCTTTTGCTTCATAGGAAGAGTGAAACCAATGGGTATTCGAGTGCGAAGAAGTGCGAAAAGCCGGCGGATTTTGTAAACCTTTTGAAGGAGGCAGTTATGGGAGTTGTGGATGGTTTGAAGGGGTTGAAAGGGTGTGGTAATGGAAGTATGGTTTACTTGATTTTTGATAGTTTAGAGCTTGTTAGGGATTGGGATAAGAGTGGGACTATATTGCCACTTTTGTTTAAGCTTCATGATGTTTTGAAGGTTGCTGATATGGGTTTGATTTTTATTAGTGGTTCATCGCTTGATACGTACCATTCGGATACTGGGCTTGTTGATCCGATATCGGTTTATTTTCCTGATTATACTGAAGATGACCTCAAGCAAATATTTATGAGGAACCAATCGAATCCGAAACTCCAGTTGGCTTTTCTTGAGTGAGTGATATAGGTCTATGTAGGAATTGCTGTTCTGTTTTATGATATAGTTTAAAATAGGTGCCGATCATTGCTTTGAATACCGAATTGCTACTTTTCAAACTCTATATGGACTTTGTGTTATAATATCTGGCACTATATAATTTTTTGGAATGTCACACATTGGAAAAAATTTATGTTTTATGATGTCATTTACCCACTCTTTCACAATTAAGTACAAGTATATGAGGGTGTTTGGATGTGTGTTTTAATTGAGTCTCAAATCACAATCATCAATTTTGAACATTCGTGTTGAAGTGATTATGCAGCATCCGGTTTTCTGATTATCAATGATTGAATTTGGAGTGGTAGCATCCGGTTTTAACGTTATTTTA
Organism: Ambrosia trifida; assembly: GCA_028751855.1. Lineage (NCBI taxonomy): Eukaryota > Viridiplantae > Streptophyta > Magnoliopsida > Asterales > Asteraceae > Ambrosia > Ambrosia trifida. The sequence goes on along the minus strand of CM054125.1, from coordinate 4,714,446 downwards.
CTAATTTTGTGAAAATAACGTTAAAAATGACGGACGGTTAATCATGCATCATGTGGTGGCGTGGATAGCCAAAAGACAAAGGGGTACATGCACCGATCGGGTTTGTCCCGATTGCTAAGTGTTTTGTGCCTTATGTCCAGGGCTTGATACCAAACCACATCGAGCTGGGGTCTCACTGGAAGCAGCCTCTCTATTCTTAGGGGTAGAGGTAAGGCTGTCTACATCTTACCCTCCTCAGACCCTACCTTAGCTTTGCTATAGGTGGGATTAACTGAGTATGATGATGATGGTGATGATGACGATGATGAATTTGGAGTGGTATGCAAGAAGTTATTTTGCTATAAGAAAAACGATTATGTAGATGAACGTATGGTATAGATTTATGCTATTGATTATCTTATTGTTTGATTTCGCTTCTTCAAAGTGCACTAAATCACTTTTAAGAAGGCTCGTCCAAACACCTTCGAAGTATTTTGAAACTTGATACTGTTTTTTTATTAATGGATCTTTATGTTACACAGTGTGGTATTAAAACCTTTCTGTCGAGTAACAAGAAGGCTTGATGAGTTATCTGCTGCTTTATCACCATTATTCAAGAAATACTGTGAGCCATTAGATGATTTGGATGTTATCCCTGACGAAGAAACTAAAAGAAAGTTGTTTAGTTGTCTGAAACCTCATATTGGTCCTACTTTGAATAAGATCTTCAGAGTCACTTCTCAGCCATCTGTAGAAGCTGGAATAGAAAACACTCTGAAAAGAAATACCAGCTTGAAGAAATTCGGAAGTGATTCTGTTGATGATATAGACTTCCATATGTCTACTTCTGCAAAATATCTCCTCATTTCTGCATTTCTTGCTTCTAGAAACCCCGCTACACTTGATGCATCATTCTTTGATTCAACTGGTGGTTCTGCCAATCAGAAAAAGAAAAGAAAGTAAGTGCTTTCATAAGTTTTAATATTAAGTAGTGTGATATCATTACTATATGTTCTTCATAAGTCATAATTCATTTTGTTGTTTCGTTAACTAATTACCCTTTAAGCACTCCTAGGAAAATCGTATAGTTGTTGAAAATATGAAGTTTCAAGTTTAGGATGCTCTCTTTTAGGCGGTTGTGCCTACAAGTAATGAAGCTAATGACCTAGTCTGTTGTTTCAGCTGTGCCTGGATATGCTTCTTCAAACCCAAGGGCACTAGGCTTACATAGTGTTTTTTTTTTTTTTTTGGGAAAATGAAATTTCATGTGGAACTTGAATTGTTGGATTTCTGTTACTAGAGAAGATTGAAATTTGCTCGAATTTTGAAACAAACTTTATACTGTTTCCTGACTTTATTAACTTTATATTAGGCACAAAATAGGAGCCAACTTACATTTTATCATCAATTTCTGCAACCAGTTTTATTACCGATTGCAGCAACTGATGATTGCCGCACATCTTCTTTTTGATGATATTTTTTTTATTTTTCATTCGTAAATATGTATGCCAAGTTGAATATATAACATGATGCTTGATAATTATTTTTTATTTAACAAATTATCATTTTTCAAACTTTTAATTAATGAATTTATTATAGAATTCTTTTTCACATGTCTTTATTGCATACATGAGGGCTGACGTTGGTTGCTAAGATCAGTAATCAGTAATTGTACAGCAGTTTCTAACTTTCTATTTTGTCTAATATAAATTAGAGGGTGTTTGGGATTGTGTTTCAAAACAACTTATTGACTTATTGGCTTTTCCAAAAAGCCAATAAGTCAATAAGTTGTTTGTGTAACTCAAAAGCACTTTCTGTTTTGACTTTTGGCTTTTGGCTTGTAAGGGTGGAAAAGTTGTTTTTGAAAAGTTAGAAATCCTGGCTTTTGGCTTTTGGCTTTTGGCTTTTGGCTTTTGGCTTTTGGCTTTTGGCTTTTGACTTTTGGAAAAAAATTACAAATATACCACCCATACAACCAATATTCACAATAAGTTAAGCGAAACACTTAAAAAAACAACAATTTATTGACTTTTTGACGTTTCTCATCCCAAAAGCTAATCCAAACACTTTTTTTAAAACTCCTTTTCAAAAAGTTATAAGCCAATAAACACTTTTGCATCTCCAAACTCAATCCCAAACACCCTCTTAGTTACTGAAAATCGGGAAAAAGTGGAACATTTGTTTATATTTCATGCGCCATGTCTATTTTGCTAATACATTTTTTTGTGTCTACGAGGCTGAGTATTTAACTACTCTTTAATGTACAGGGCTTCTGAAAAATCAAGGGATTTGAAGGAAGCTTCAGAGCAAGAACTGTTCATGAAAGGCCCCGGAACTTTTCCATTAGAAAGATTATTAGCTATTTTTCAGTGTATCGCATCAATTGATGAATACTCACTTGAAAACAATGACGATTCACAAGAAACAACGGGTTTAGGTGGTGATTTTGGTGAAACCAATCTTATGTCTGATATCCTCTTGCAAGTATCAAGTCTTTGCAATGCTAATTTTATAACCAAAGGTGGAAGTTGTCCACTTGAAGGATCCACTCGATATCGGTCCACAGTTAGCGAGGATCTGGCATTAAAGGTGATATTCATAAACTTATTTATATGATTCTTTATAAACTTTTTGTTGGTTTTTTTTTATATATATATTTTTGTTTTTATGTGCAGGTAGCAAGGAGCTTAAAGTTCCCACTGTCAAAGTATTTGTACAGATAATCGTATGCTAGGAGAAAGCTAGTTGCAGTCTCTATTAAGGACCGTATCTTGACTCGACCTTTGAAGGTTAGCTATATCACATTCTGAAATGTTATTTTTAATTTTATGGAGCTTATAAGAAAACAAAGTTTCTTTAATAGCTGTCAAAGTATTTGGTAACATGTTATACATGTTGGCCTGTTTTGTACCTTAAGAACTTAGTTATGAATCTTATGTTCTGTTTGGTGACCTACTTTAGTTGCATTGTTGAATACAAGCAGATCAAATGTTTTTCTTCTTGTTTTAGGGTTGGTTTCATGTCTACAAGATTTTATTGGTAGTGTGTATAAAACTATTAATGGATTGATTTGGGTGATTATTTTAAAAGAAGTCTTTTTTTAACGACGGGGTCAAGTGGCAGCACGCACGCTTAAGAACCCACAAGACCCGGGTTTGTTACGGCTCACCTATACTAAGCACGCTTTCAACTTTCGTAGGAGTCAGTGAGGCCTCCCATGATTCCAAAGAATCTCAGCCTCCTCTCCAGTCTCCACAAAAGGCCATGGAGACTGGGGATCGAACATCACTGTCCAAGGAATTTCCTTCATTATTACCGCCACAATCTTGGTTTGAACTCAATCACTCATCGACACTCCTTGAACTCACACTTAACCCAATTAGCATTTGCCAATTAAGCCAAGGATCAATGAGGTCTTCTGATCAACAATTTCAGTCAATTTCTAAGTAATGTGATTGATTTGTTTGCTTTTATTTTTTGGCATAAAATAGTTATGACTTATGACATAATTTATATATTTTTTATTGGTTTTAAAATAAACTGGTCATCCTATGAATCTTTTATCTTGAGCCGAACATAACCATTCTAAGTCCATTGCAAAACTAACCCAAACTCGTACTTGAATGTGTAAATCTTATGTTTAGATTAGTATAAATGAAATTCTATGGCAACGGTCCTCACCATTTAGTGGAGTGGTATGATGAAATGAAAATAAGAGCTTGAGGCCATTTGGTCTCAAGTTTAAATTTGATCCAGATGGGTTTTACCGTAGTGTAGTTTTAAGCGGTGGGTGTTTTCCTGAATTGGTGGCTTGACGGATTTGAGCTATCCAGTAGGCATCCATTTGTCACTACTAAGCCACTGCTATTCATGACAAATGGAATATTGCTTAAAGAACTATATGCCTTTTTTGTTTTATTTAATTTTAGCTGAAATTGAATGATATGCTAATATTTTAAACAACTGACTTATCCATGCTTTATAATGTATGAACTTTTGTATGATCTTCATACTGACATTGACATGAAAATTCTATTCACTTACACATTCTAATTATGTCAAAACATAGCAAACCCCGCAACGAAGCACATGCTAAATATAATACAAAATTTGTTTGCTTTTGTTGTAGATATTGGTAAGAGAATTATCATGGAGGAGAGGATAAAAAAATTAGAAGTATTACAATTGCTTTTGATGTAGATATTGAACTGAATCGCCCCGTACAACCTTAAAATCTAAATGTTGTATTCCTGCCGCATCGTACGGGTAGTAAAGTAAGATTTGCCGTTTAAAAAAAAAGGTTTTACCAAACAACGACAAAGAAACACTAAAACGTAGCTCTATTAAATCGATAATAATGTCACCGTCTACTACCTCAACTAGATTTTCAACTTTTTAATAATAATGACCACCCAATTGCATTGATTAGAAAAACTATTATAACATAAATTATTTGGATCTAAAAAGAGTTGTGATGTATATATGAAGTTAAGATGATTTATAACTAAATTACCTAAAATAAATGGTACGTAAGGATTTATATATTATGGGTATGTTTGGTAACGAGCCTTTAAGAGCTCCTATCCTTTACGGGTAGCTCAGTTGGTGAATGGACCATGGATCTCTTTTTGGAGGTCTCAGGTTCGATTCCCACGAAAGACATAATGAGAATTGATGGATGACTCATGGCCTATGTTCATGAGTTCGAGTCCTGATCTCGCCAGGTTTTACCGGTTCACTACTATCGTGCATTCGGGCGGGTATGTGGGTCGGGTTTTCCCTGGAAGCAGGTTATCGGGCGGGCTAGGGGCTTCGTGCGTCCGGGGTGGGCCGGGCTGTGCCCCTGTCTTTGCCACTGGGGGGCCGCGTACGAAATACCCGGCGTTGTTTAGTTGGCCGTTCAAAAAAAAAAAAAAAAAGCCTTTAAGAGCTTCTAGTTTTAAGCTGTTAAGAAGAAACTCATACTCAATAAAAAGTTTTGTTTGATAGAAGGAGCTTGAAGCTTTTAGGTTAGGAGAAAAAGCTCTATATTCAAACACTGGACTAGAAAAAACTCCTAAGGTAGCGTTTGGTATGAAGGAATCAAAGGTAGAATGGAATAGATCATTTCATTCCCATGGAATGAAATTAAACATGTTTGGTAACCATGTAGTAATGGAATGGATCATTCCTCAAGGAATGAGATTCCTTCCATTTTAAGAATTTTCATTCCTTGGTAAGGTGGTGTTTTTTTTTTCATTCCTTCAAGGAATGGAAACAAATATATTATTATTATTATTATTATTATTATTATTATTATTATTATTATTATTATTATTATTATTATTATTATTATTATTACAACCAACCATCGTTGTCATCATCCAACCACCACCGCCTATTGCCGCCACCCACAACCATTGCTACCATCGTCGTAACCCACCATTGTCACCACCGTCCAACCACCACCACCTGTGTCACTGCCACCCACTACCTCCACCACTGTCATCGCCACCACCACCCACCGTCACCGTTGCAACCCACCACCGCCGTCTTTGCCCACCCACAAATCGTCACCGCCATCGTTCACTGCCACCACCACCGTTTCCGCCACCACCACCGTCACTGCCGCCACCCACCACTCATTATCGATTTTATATTTTCGTTTTTTCTTACATACCAAATAACACAAAGTAAGAATTCATTCCATTCCCACATGATAACCAAACAAGACATGGAATGGTAATGATCCATTCCATTACCTCTTCCATTCCATTACCTCTTCCATTCCATTCTCTCTCTCATTTCATTGCCCCATACCAAACAGACCCTAATAGTTACAAACTTTTAATGAGTAAATGACACAAACACTCATTTTACCATAAAAATAAAAAAAAAATATGTACACAAGCTTTTAGGTATGCTCATTTTTGTCATTTTATACATTTTATTAAAAGTTTCAGCTACTCTACCAAACACCAAAATATATTTAAAAAGCTACAGCTACAAGCTACCAGCTATCAGCAATTAGCTAGTTTTGCCAAACATACCCCTACTGTTCATATAAACATTAAACAAAAACAAAAATAAGAGGTGTCCTTTATCTTTAAGAAAGACACAAGGTGTAATTTTTAAAGATAAATGACACACGGAGGAATTTGAGGTAAACATGAAGGACAAAACGTGTAATTCTCCCCTTTTGTTTTATATAATATCGATTAAAATATCAAAATGCTATGGATTCATGTGAACCCGTTGGAGCTGTTGGGGAATAATCGTAACAAATGAACAAAAAGGATAACAGAAATCTCTGAAGGCACGTAATCGCTTTCAGATTGAATCAATTCGACGGTTCTTTCGAATATTCAATCGGATACAATCAGAGATTGAGAAATTTCTGTATGTTGTGATTGAGATTTTGAAGAACCAAAGAATTTTGACCAAGAAGAAGAAATACGTAATGAAACAATTGGGCCATTAACTTCCTTTTAGGTAGTTTTTCCAAGAGTTTCGAAATTGCCAAAATAGTCCCCCTTTTAGGCAGCTCGACCCCTGCCAGGGGCTCTGCCCCTTGGACCCTGCTCCCAAGGGCGCTGCCCCCGGATCCCTGTTTCTTAGGGGATTCGCCCCTAAATTCATAATAAATTCAAGTAGGCATGCACTCCGCACCACCATACCTATATGATGTATTATTATGAACATATTGGTCAAACAGTCAATCCAATTACACTAAAATATCCAACAGGAGCTAACGTACATCCGCCTCTGACTATGATCAATTGACACGACTTTATTAATTATAATATTCTTATAAATTTTAATTACTTTCCTTCTATCGTAAATATTGTTTTGAAAATGTAGACGCTATATTTAGGCTATTGGGAGAAACTCATAATAATTAATTGACATAAAAATAAAAATAAAAATAATAACGCTTATTTCAAAGATGTTATGTTTAATACTCGTTCTATTGATTAATAAATAATATACTAACATGTTAAAGAAAAAAAATGCCAAAATTTGAAGGAGTTCAAATAATTTGAAGGACTTTATGTGAAAATGCACTAAAAATAGAAAATGATACCTTAAAGAAAAAGTTTAGTCGCTTAAAGTTTTTTATTTAATATATAATAAATGCTAAAAACAAAAAGAATTACAAAACAATAATATATGTTATTAGAAAAAAAAAAACAGTGAAATATTTAAAAAGAAAAAGAACACTTAATAAATAATTAAATAAATCTACTATTCATAGAGGCTACAATAATAATTGTTTTCCACATAGGTTATTACCATTAGTCCTTTCAGTAACAACAAACAAATTATAATAACCTAAAAAATGGGCAAAATTAATGTTGGTATGGTTTTCAACACAGTTATGGAATAGTGATGGGGCTCGTATGAACTAGTGGGGGTCATAAATTTTTTAACACAGTTACTACTGTAACTATATATTTTGTAAATGCTCAAATATAGTTCCCTTTTTTTAAATGTTATATTTTTATAATATCATAATCTGTAATCCAAAGTTCAATATAATTAAACACACTAAAAATCCCATATTTATCCATCGTTTACGTGTTCATCACAAACGGATTTCAGGTTACACTACAAGAAATTTGGCCTTTAGCGGCGACCCCTTTAGCGGCTAAAGGTCCCGTACCTTGTAGTGTTAGGGTTTGGTTAAAGCGGGTATGCAAGTGTGCGTGTGTGTTTGTCTTTGTGTGTGTGCGCATGCGGTGAGGTCTAAATTAGGGTGACTCAATTTGAGTCTTCAAGTATGTGCGTGAATGGATTAGCCTAACACCTTGAAAGTTAGAAGCATTTCGTGTATTTTTTGTTTACAATATTAAGAGAACAGGTTTTGCTTACTAATGTATTGATAGATTGATAGGTATAGAACGTCTTAGTTTAGTTTAAGATAATTCAACATAAACAGAAACTTAAGGGACTAAATGTGACAAGTGAATAATCTTTCAAATCCAGGAAAAGAGCTGAAGATGTAATTTTTCCACTCTTTGGTAGATGTGAGCATTTTTTGGTTGAAAAAGAAATTGGACTGTGTCATAGCCCATAGGATAGGCACATGGAACCATTATGGGTGCAATAATGTCTATAAGATTTTGGGTTAAAACCGTTCTTGTATGGAATTGGGTTTTTTTTTTTAAAACCAAAATCTATAACAACCCATCAAGAATGATAAAAGAATTGTAACCAAAATCTGTTAATACAAGGGTCAACATTGGAAACATTTGTTATGGGACATCAAGGTTGTAACTTTAAGAATTAAGATAACTTGAGCGTTCGTGCCTACTCGTTAAAGCATCATGATATTGGTTAGACTTATTGACCAAGATCCAACCATTGAGGTGAGCTAGTATTGAACTTTGAATCAATGTTTTAAAAACCGGTTTATAACGGCTGGTTGAACCGGTTATACCGCTTACCGGTGTCTTAGCCGGCCAAAATCAGTCCGGTAATTTGGGGAAACGGTAAATGATTTAAACCGCCGGTAAATTCCGGTATACCGGTTTATACCGCTATACTGGTACCGGTACAAGATTAAACTTTGGACTTTATCGGCCCATAATGATGATATAGATGTTACTTACGTAATTTTAGTATATTTTGATTATTAGTAATTAAAACTTCTTATTAAAAAATGTAGAAAAGGATTTTTTTTATACTTTTGTTGATGAGGATGACGATGATAATGAATTTTATCTTTCAGGCGATCATGAACTTGATGTTTTCGTGATTCAACACTATAATAGCATAAACCAATTATACCCTTTTATATAAAAACAACTTTTTTTTTTGAAAATTGAGTACTTATTGATTTCTCTTTTTTTTTTTTTATTATGAATTCACTTTTGAATTTTTTTTTATTACAAAATTATGTACTATTATATTATTTTTGAGTTAAAGTTGTATTTAAAAAATTATAGGGTTAACTAGTCAATTCGGTTAAACCACCCGATATAACCCGGTTCAACCGGTTGAACCATTTCTAAGTCCAATCCGGTTTAGTTAAAAAACCAGTTTTTAAAACATTGCTTTGAATCCTTTTTGTAACGCTTTAATCTTGATCATCAAATGGTTATAGTTAAAGTTCTTTAAACCGTTTTATTAGTTGGTAACGCTAGCTAGGGAAAACAATAGGTGACACTATGACAGTCTGATGTTGCTATATCGGTTGTTAGGCCAGGCCTTGGCCTCGTGTTGGTGCCATATTTCGAAAGTGTTAATAAAAAAAAAAACTTTATTTAGTTATTTATATAAGTGTATATACGTTTTTTATATATAATAGAACAAATAAAACTTTTTAAGAATCAGATTTGGAATCATTTTGTAATTCTTCTCCTCCTTCACAGGATTTCTAAATACTATGCAGGTCGAACCCAAGAAGTATGTAATGACTTGTGGTCGTAAGAGCTTAGGCATGTTGGATTGACCATCACACAAACACCGCGTCACACCCAACTGAGTGTTCGTGAGACGGCTCACCTCACGGTGGTCGCCCTCACGTTTGTGGGGCAAATGCTTCCACATGACACTTTGTTTTTCTTTATGCATCATGTTTAGATACCCATCTCTTGTCACTTGACGATTACATGTACTTAGTGTGTGTGTGAGTGGTGACAACATGCTGCCAATGTGGCTCACTTTCAGTATCGTAGTCACTTAACCATTACATATAGCCTAAAGGTGATTCATACATATACACTTTATATCTAAGGGAATTTGATTTTAATAATTCAAACTTTGTCTTATTGGCCGGTAATAATCTGTACTTAAGAAATTCCCCGCAACAATCTCAACTTTCAAAATATTTTCCTTCAACGAGCTTCAGTTAATTGATAACTAACCTAGTAGTGGATGTTGACGTGGATACTGACATGGCATACTGGCACTGACATGACATTCCGACGCTGACATGGATTCTGACGTGGACGCTGACATGGTATGTCATGTTAGCATCCGCTAATTAAGTTAGTTCTCAGTTAAGAAAAACTCATAGGAGGAAAATACATTAAAAATTGGGACTATTGCGGGAATGTTTTAAATACAGATTATTGTTGGTCAACGATACAAAGTTTGAATTATTAAAATCCAATTCCTCTTATACCTATGACTAAAAATAAATCAGTTAACATAGAAAATGACCATCAATGATCTTTACTAAATGAACAAGTCTCAATGCATAGAGTACAAACAACATAAGGCTTTGGGGTGTGGGAGTCGGGGAGGGGAAAGGTGGGTGCCACATGGCATTTCCCCGTCGGGGAACACCCCCCCCCCCAGATGTGTCGTCGGTGCCAAGGGGGAAGTATCCTCGTCCATTCCGTCCCTTTTCCCAAGAATAATATGAACGTTGGCCCATTAAAAAATCCAACAGTTTTGAAAGTGACCGTTGGAAGAAAATTTTTTTACGTTTCCTTTATTTAAACCATTTCAACCTTTAAAACTTCTAACATTTTTTTAAAACTTTAACCAACCAATATCGCATACAACTTCTATATTTTTTTATAAACTTTCAAGTTATTCCCCATGGATCCTTAGCACCCGTTCTTCCCAAACACACCCGCTAATCCCTCGACCCAAGCCCCGTTCGGTTTTCCCTTGACACCCGGTACTCCCGCGTCACAACCAATGCCTTTTGGCGCGTTTAGCCACCCTCAAAATCCATGGCAAATGCAATGCAACAACAACGGAAAATGCGTATGCAACAACAACCGCCCATCCCTCAACCACAAACACAACCCGAAACACAAACACAACACGAGCAGGACTTCGTTTCTTTAGGCGCGAATGATGATGTGGTACCCGAAACCCAACCGCTCCCCACAAAAAACTGCACCAAAGAAAGGAAAAAAACGGGTTATATAGGAAGGCCCTAGTACGAAGGCAGAAAACATTCCTTGGACACCTATGGAGTTGGAGGCTCTAGCACGAGCGTGAGTGAACGCTTCCACCGATCCAATACTAGGTAAAATTTTAAATAAGTATTACAAATTTAAGATTGTAAAGAAATTTTTAAATAATTGTGTAGCTACAAATCGGAAGAAGGATGGTTTTTGGAACCAAGTTTGTGTTGAGTTCTTCAAGTTATTACAACGTGAGCCATATCGAAAGGTTCATTCAGTTAGTACCAAGTGTCGGGAGATGATGGGAAAATGTCAACTTTTTGCAGGTTACTATCAAAATACTTGGAACAATCGTACCTCGGGCCAAAGTGATGATAACGTGTTGAAAGTGGCACTTGAAAGATACACCAAGAACAACGGGTCGCGGGGATACACGAGATCATACGAAATTTTTAGCAAGTTTGAGAAGTTTAAAGTGGTGCCTAATGAGGTGGAACAAGCGAAAAGGTACGCATCAGATAGTTACAGTGTTGGTGGGTCGGATGCGCGTTGTACTGTCAACATAAATGACGACCCAGAGTTTGAAGACGAGGCGCCAACCCCTGAATCCGAGAGGCCGATTGGAAGGGACCGCGCCAAGAAAGCGGCCTCAGCTCAAATGGAAAGGCTACCGCTTCCGCTTCGAAAGAAAAGGCGGTGGAGAAAATAGAAGAGTTGCTTAAAAACTTTAACGATTTTAAGCAAGAGCAAGCGGAGAGGTACATGGAAAGGAAGAAGGAGAAGGAAGAAGTCACAGCGAGAGATATTGAGAGGCTACAGTTGGAAAGGAAACGCTCGAATTGGATCTTTCGAAACAGGAGCAAGAAGAATACCTCATTATGAAACAAAGTCTCAAGGGCCTTTCGGAGAGGGAACGTAAGGTAGCGGAGAAAATGAAAGACAAAATTGCAAAAAAATGGCTTGGAGGATCGTTCCCTTAGTTTTTTTTTATGTATTTTCGTTTTTTTTTATTTTCTATTTATTTTGTTTTTCAATTTTAATGAAAAAATATTAATGAAATTTAAAATTTATAAATAATAAAAATGAAAAATAATAAAAATAGGAAGGCAGAAAGTGAAGATGACGTGACGCTGAAGTGGACAATACGGAGGGAGAGAGAAGGGGGAAGTCACCCCATACCATAGCCTAACCGCCTCCGAATCATCAATCTTTGCCCGATCTCAAGGCTCAAACTTCAATTCAACCAATCTTTCAAAAACTAAGGCAACCTGAGTGTTGACTTTTGACGGATTTAAATACAAAGTTCAGAGAGTTGACTTCTTGCAATGAACGTCATCATTCCGATATATGCATTTAAAATTCAGGAGTTGACTTTTGTTTGTTGGTTTGTAGGTGGTGTCTTTATACCTTAAAATGATAATTCCGGACGTGGTTTTCTGTTCAACTGCACAACATTTTTATTACTACAAAACAAAGGGGTAGATAACACGTGTAAGCTACAAGACCAAAAGATGACCCGAATACACAAAAACATGCAGCATCAGTTGCTCACCAACTCAAGATTGAGTGTCACATCAGTTAGGCTCTCACTAAGGGGTAGGGGCGTCACCTGAATTGGTCATGGGTACCACACTATCCCCATAGTAACACCGTCGCCGATGGTAAAAATAGTGGGGTTCGGGTATGTTTCACGGGTTAATGGCTAACGACGCTTTGGTGTGTTGGTTATTGTGCCAATGGCTATAATGTCGTTTCACGGGTTAATAGCTAAAGACGCTTCGGGTATGTGCCACGTGATCGTCTAAAAAAAGGTATCATATGTCGAAATATCTATTTTTATAAATTTTAGCCGATGTTGAAGCAAAAAAACATATGGTTCAAAGAGGGTGTCGACGGGAGGTTTAAAAAGAGTTTTACGTCGATACAAAAAGTCACGTCTGAAGTTAAACAACTCGCAACCGATAATCCACTTGACGAATACGATGAGTATTTATGTATGATTGAGAGGATTTCACTTGAATGTCTACAATGTTTTGAATTTCCTTAATTAAGTTATATGGAGATGAGTTTTAACGAAGACTGACTAGTCATGGCATTGCACGTTTGTATGAAGCACACGAAGAAAGACATTACTTTTGCGATATGATCTGTAGCAGTGACTGTACACATTTAGTTTGGCGAGCGTGTCCAAGGGAATTACGATGACAATATATGGGAGGTGATCACCTATACACTAAGATCATGCTAGAAGCGGTTGCGTCACATGATTTCTGGTTTTGGCATATTTTTTTGTCCACCCGGTTCATTCAACGACGTCAATGTTCTCCAACAATCTTCAATGTTTCTCAACCAATGAAACGGAGCCACGCCTAAGTGTTCTTTTCATTTAAATGACCACTTATATAAATGCGAATATTATCTTACCGATGGGATCTACCCCACTTGGTCAATATTTGTGAAAGTGTTTCGATATCCGACCGACCCGAAAGAAAAGAAATTCGTTTAGGGAAAAGGGGCATGGAAGAATGTGGAGTGATTGTTCGACATACTAGAGGGAAGATGAGGAATAGTCAAGCGACCCTTGAGGGCCACGACCATTGATAGCTGTAGCACACTAGCACCATTATCTAAGCGTACATGATATTGCCCAACATGATCTTGAAGTACGAGGGATGTGCAATATCACCGGTCCACATAAGGGATCACCCAGTCGACCTAGTGCTCAGCCTTGATGCCCTTGCGGTGTTGAAAGACGCAAATGCGGATTTCCGACTTCGAAATGGTCTTGTTGAACACCTAGCAACTCTAGATCTTCTCCACATCAAGGAGTCAGATTCAGAATAGTTTTTTAATATGTGCCTTTTAGTCTATGTTATATACAAACAAGAAAAAAAAAATTTAAAAAAAAACATTTTAGGATAGTGGTTCAGAGTAGGCTGCCTCAAAATTGGAGTTTCAGGGATGTAATAGTGCAGGATTGATGAAAGCCAGGGTAGTTCAGGGTGGCGCCCCTCCCCCTGTAATACCCTATGCATATCCCATATCGTCCATGGACAGGAGAGATATTTGTTCATAAGTAATGTCATGCGTCTTAAATCACCAACGCGTTTTGGGCGCATATGACTGTGAAGCACATGAAAACTCCATAGTTAAGCGCGCTCGAGTGACAACAATTCCATGATGGCTGACTACCTAGGAAGTTTTTACTCGGGCAACCGAAAACAAATCAGGGAGCTTCTAGTGGGCAAAGCGAACAATATTGGATGATATTAGATGTGGGGTGTTACAAATTGGTATCAGAACCACTCCTGTGCCATTCGGGATGGTGGGGCAAACCTCATGAGAGATCTCGTTTAATAAGTAATATACTGCATCTTGTTTAATAAGTAATATACTGCATCTTAAATCACTAACGCGTTTTGGGCGCATATGGTTGTGGAGCACATGAAAACTCCATAGTTAAGCGTGCTCGAGTGACAGCAATTCCATGATAGCTGACCACCTTGAAAGTTTTTACTCGGGCAACCGAAAATAAATCCATAAACTTCTGGTGCAGTAGTGAGCAAAGTGAACAATATTTGATGATATTAAAGACGGGGTGTTACACCCCCAGCTCATGTTAAGTGTATAGTTTTTTAACTAATAAATTAAATAAAAGATAAATAAAATAAAAAGAAGTGATTAATTGACTAAAGATGGACCCCACTGACCAATGCCTTCACGCTCGTTAATATGGTGATGCCTCCCTTAATCACGCCCTATGGCGCCCTTCACGTAATGGTGTTTAACGTCTGTTTAGAGTGACATGAAACGCGTTTGGTGCCCGCTACACATAGTTTAAACCTTTTAACAAAACAGATACATACAATGTCATAAAATCTTGTGAAACATAACATATGTCGTGTCCAAACTTTGTGCATCATAACATATGTCATTTTTGTGAAACATAATATATGTAGTGTCCAAAACTTTGTGCATCATAACATGTGTCATGTTTTTTTTTTTCATTGCTATTTTGCTATTCTTTTCATAAATGTCTTTTTCATTTATAATATACCTTCTTCGAGATTTATCTAGGTATGTAGAAAAAAAGGCTAGAACTTTAGCATTAAAAACATTAGAATCTACATAAAAAGTGTCAAGGGTTGGTAGCCTAACGGTATCAATGTGTGTATATAATGATGTTCATCTTGAAGTGGCTAATGTTCTAGGCCCATGATGGATAAATGTGTAGATTTAGTAGTATGATTAAAGAGTATTTGAATTAATTGTTCTAAAAAATTGGAAATAGTTATTTAATTGGCCCAATTGTTATTTAATTTGCGAGAACAATGTCATATGATAGTTGATGGCGTTCATAGAAATTTCGCTGAACCGAAGAGTTGCCAAATTCAACCAGCACCCCTTGATTCGTTAGAGAGATTCAGTGGAAGGCCCTAAGCCCGGGAACCTCACTAGTTAGCACATCGCAATTAAAGAGAGTTCTAAAACCGAATTTAAATCATTAAGTAACGGAAACATCAAGTATAAAACGATCATAATATGATGATTGATCGATGAGAGGTAGTTTCTAAGCTTCAAGTATTCAATTCTTAGGCTTTGATGTTTGGTCTTCACTTTCTCTTTTTAAAACATCCACATTCCCTCTCTACCACTTTCTTGATTTCTTTGCAAATGAGGACTACGGATTGGTTTAGAGTTCTTAACTCCCCTAATTATTGTCTTAATCTCCTTAAATGGGCCGCAAGTCCATGTTTACCTCTTTTCTAGACTCTTAACTAATTAAGGCCCATAATTAGTAAGTCGGAATGTCGGATCATTTCATTAGCTGGCGTTTTCGGGAGGTTACATACATTTCATTAGGGGGAAGGGGGCACCCCAGGGTTGGGGTACAAAGGAACCGAGCTGAGCCCGAGCTTCACTAGACTCGAGCTTGGCTCATTTATTACTATTAGTTAAATATTAAATATAAATAATAGGCTCATTTAAACTCGCGAGTTCGATAAGTGAAGCTCGAGCTTGTTTACTAAACAACTTTAAATGAGAGGTAAATATTAGTAAAACTCGATAAGCCTAGCGAGCCTCACATGCCATGCTCGAGCCTTAAACGAGCTTTTTACCGAGTAGCTCTCGAGCGGCTAGGCTCCTTTGCACCTATACTCCAGGGTATTTACCCTGGTCCCGACCACTTCTGGAATGCCACGTCAATTTGAAGGCAAAGTACCCTAGAACCCCAAAATCACTGGAGACACTCTTGGTACTTTGCCTAACTATATATTTTTTTTCATTTTTCATTTTAAAGTAAGTAAAATTTAATAAAAAAACACACTATTATAAATTAAACATAAATATTAAATAATTAAACCAAAAAACATAATTAAACTAAAAAACACACTAAAAATACAATTAAACTAAAAAAAAAAAAAAACACACAATTAAACGAAAAATATAAAAACTAATCCAAGCAGGGCTTAACAATTCCCACGTCGAGATGTGCTTAAACTTTGAACCGCCCAATGGTCACGTCTTCGTACGTGTTCGCACCCTCCTCCGTCAAGGTTCTTCAGTATTGGGTACTGAAGCGCTCAGACTTCTTGTTAAGGTCGTCCCACTTCCGGTGAAGTGAATCAACTGTGCAGTTGATGTCACCCACTAGCTCTTTGAAGCGAGCTAGGATACAAGGCCAAAGGGATGGTCGCGGCGGTGTCGGTGTGTCCTTCACCTCGATGTAGGTCGTGACCAAAGTTATCTTCTTTTTCTCAATCTAATGAACCATGGTAACTAATATATTATGTATAATAGGAAATCATTGTAAATCATAATTAGCAAATCTCTCCCTAATTATAAGAGAGTCGGTTGTGATCATTGTTAATAGAAGGAGACAAGTTGATATCAACTTGTCTCCTTCTATTAACAATGATCACAATATATAGTAATACATACAACCGACTCTCCTATAATTAGGGAGAGTTTTGCTAATTATGATTTACAATGATTTCCTATTATACATAATCTATTAGTAACGATTGAAGGTGACAGTGGGTTAGGGGGTTATAATAAGATGGCGATGGAGCTCGGTAGGTTTTGCGGGTGAAAAGGAGGGATTGTTATGTATTTATATATAAATTGGGTTAAATAAATTTTTTGACCATTACTGCACAGTCAAGTGGCAGAACGGTCAAAAAATAAACAAAAGCAATCGTTGTAGCTCGAAAAGGACTAACCGAGCTGCAATATTTTTGATGGAAATCGAGGGGGTGGAGGCAGTGTTGCCAGTCGACAACGGTAACGGAATTGCCTTGCCGAGGAGTGTCCCGTTCCCGTAATATAGACAATTCCTTTCCCAATGTAACTTACCAAATTTAAAATGAGACTCTTAACTCACTCCTTTTTTTTTTTCTGAACGGCCACAAATAGATGTCCTTTCTACTAGGGATACCCATCAATTGGTTACAAAAGCACCGCATATGCCCTTGGGTGAAGACACGTCTTAGGTGCTCGTCCATAAGTAGTGTTTGGTAACCAGAACCCACAAAGCCACCAGTTTCGGAGAAAACCTGACCCTCACCCACCCGAAGATACGACAGTAGAAAATCAGTAAAACCCGATGGAATCAGGGATCAAATCTGGCACCCCAAAAAGGCTAGGCTCTACTTATTATTTCCATGCCACTCCACATACAAAAGTGTGGGGATTAACTCACTCCTTTTGATCATCGGATGTTGGAGGATTTGGAAGGCTCGAAATGATCGTATCTTCAATAATAAGAATACAAAGATTGACGAGGTCATTTCGGATGTCAAGGCTTATGGGTTTCTTTGGTATAATAATAGGAGTACAAATGAAAATGTACTTGGAACGAATGGTGTAACTGTAATATGTTGTAATTTAGTCGTCTAGGTCCTCACCTTGGGGATCTAGCGGCCATTTGTTTGTTGGTGTTATTGAAGTTCAATTTTCAAAAAAATAAAATAAAAAAGTCACTCCTTTTGATAATCTAACTTCTCAAGTGTTATATTTGATTCTAGACGATTCTTCTTCCAATATGTTTAATCCGCTTTTCAAAATTACTTGTCCAATAAAGTTATCCATTTATACGTGATTTATTCTTAACCAAATACTGACTCAAAACATTATATGGAATTTGGTTTAAAAGCTTGTTTTTATAATTAGATAGTGATTTTCGGGGTGTGTGATATTTACACAAATTTATATGAATACATCTATAAGGTAGCGTTTGAAATAACGGAATGAAAAATGGGGAATGAAATGAACCATATGAGATAATGGAAAATAGTGTGTTTGGTTGGTCAATGGAATTGAATCACTCATTTCATAAGGCATTCCATTCCCTCAAAAGCATTTCATCCACTCCACATTTTTTTTTCATTCTATCTCTCATTCACCCATCATTAACAACACCATAAGCCACCACCCACCACCACACCACCAACCACCATCGTCACCCCCACCCCCACCAACCACCACTATCGTCACCACCCACCACCGCTGCCACCACCACCCACCACCACCGTCACCACCCACCACCGTCTCCCACCACCCACACCGGCGCCTACCACCGATGCCGCTACCACCCACCATTGCCATCACTACCCACCACCGTCGCCACCACCAACCACTGCCACCCACTACCTTCACCTACCCACCCACCACCCCCGTCGCCACCTAATGTAGCCGCCCACCGCCGCCTCCACCACCTGTCATCGTCACTCACCACAATTTCTTCTACCCACCACTACCGCCGCCTCCACTCACCACCTGCCACCGTCACTCACCACAATTTCTTCTACCCACCACTACCGCCGCCTCCACTCACCACCGCCACTATTCACCATCATCACCCACCCAACATTACTGCCACCATCACCAACACCCATCACCGCTGTCGCTACCCACCACCACGCTACCGCCACACACCACCAACTACCATCACTCCACCAACCACCACCCACCGCCACCCACCACTGCCACTACTCACCATCGTCGCCCACCCACCATCACGACCATCCATCTCTACCTTTCACCGTTTCCGCCGCCGCCGCCACCCACCACCGTCTCTACCGCCACATATCACCACACAAAGTAATGTTTTGTTTCATTCCCACATGACAACTAAACAAGACATGGAATGGTAATGATCTATTCCATTGCCTTGTCCATTCCATTACCTCGCCCATTTCATTCCCTCATCCATTTCATTACCTCATACCAAACAGACCCTGAATTTACATTTATAAAGTGTGTCATACTCATGTAATTTGTCTTTAGTCGAATCGGGTTTTAGAATGGAGCAGCAGCGTAACTTGTTACCCATTTATCCGTCATTCTCATATAATTTGTCTTGTTTGTGGAATGATATATCTTAAATCTTACTAAAAAAAATGGTTATGTATGTTTTAATTTTCTCTTTTTGTGATTAATTATGTCTTTTTTTCCTTGGTATTGTGTTATATTTTGTGATTCGTTGTGTCTTTTGTATTATTCTCTCTTCTCATTTATTTTAGTCCTTATATGATAACTTAATTACCCATTAATTATTATGAACAAATATATTTTATATAATAAATAGTTTTTATCCCGGGAGCGTCTCGGGTTGAAATATCTAATATGACATATTATTATTATTATTATTATTTTAAACAAATCTCTGCCATAAGTTATGATATACAAATATAAAAAAACGAATCTCTGCGCCGGGGTATAAATCTAGTGCCATTACAAATGAATTCAGAAGTTTGTAATCAATCATTCTAAAAGAAGTAACATGAAATAAGAAAAAAAGTTAATTATTGAAATATCGAATGCATTAGTCTAAGGGTTATGTGATGCGTTAAAAAATTCATAGGTATATGATCGGGTATATAGTTCGGGTATTTGGGTATGTTGTTTCGGGTAATCGGGTCGGGTATCATCTAATCCCAGACCCGACCCAAACCCACATTTTTTTTTTAAACTAATCCCAAACCCATCACAATACCTGTCGGGTTACAAAAAATAGTCGTTTTTTTCTCCGTTTTTTATATAGCACTATGGTACTCGTTGGAAAGATAATAAAACGCTCGTTAATTTGGTGTAATTTTTTTTCTTTAAAAAATCTTGTATATAAAAGATATTAACGTTTAAAAATTATGGGAGGAACATGAGAGAGAAAATAATAAATGTTTAATATTTAGATTTAGTAGATTAGGTATTTAGTAGATTAAGTTAAAGATTATTTATTCCTTTTTTTTAATTGGTCTACACTTGCCATATCACATCCTATGTGGCATCTCTCAAATGAGAGATTGCATAAGATTATGACATGTAGGATTTCCCTCTTTGCAATATATATAGATATAGATATAGATATAGATATAGATATAGATATAGATATATGCATTTATTAATTATTTTATTACGGGGGACGTAATTATATTATTTCAATTAATTTAATTTTGACGCCATTCAAAAGATATACACTCATTAATTGTTAATCTCTATGTTTTATTTATAGTCACAGGCACTTAATAGATATGTCAAAACAGCTAGGAGAGTACGTAAATAATGCAAAATCTTTTTACATATATGAATTATAAAAAAATGCCGGAAGGGTCCCGGGGTTGAAAAATCTAATTTTACGTGATAACCTATTGCAAATGGCTCAAGTTAACTAACCACAAAATCTCTCAATCATTGTATGTTCATAGTATTCTAATAAGTAATAACTCATATTCCCTAATCTAAAACCTAATCAGTAATCAGTTAAAGAATCACTTATGTAAGCTGCAACTATTCAAAAACTCATCACATCTCTCTGATTTCTCACATTCTAATGGCTCTTATAATTCCTTACCTAATCAACTAAACAAACACTTAAGTTGGAAGTTGTAACCATTGCATCTCATTATGCCACGTGGCATAATCAAGAAATGGTTGAGGCCACCATTGAACGCCACGCCAGCAACTATCAATTCTTCCCCGGAGCGTCCCGGGGTTGAAAAATATAACCATTCTAATAATACTAATACTAATAGTAATAATTATTACTCTTGTAATTAAATAAATAAAAAAATAACATTGCTATAAGCTGACACCATGTGTTGCAAGTATTGCGCGATTCTTTCTCCTAGCTTCTCTTGATAAATTATACCTAGTAAAATTCCAATGATAACATGGCGATTGGGCTAATTTTCAACATCGTAGATAAGAACCTGGTTTAAAAGAAAAAACATAATTAATGAATAACATGAACACTTTGTGTGTTTTTTTCCTGTATGAACGAAACCCCACAAAAAATAGTCGATTTTTTCTCCGTTTTTTTATATAGCACTATGGTACTCGTTGGAAAGATAATAAAACGCTCGTTAATTTGATGTAATTTTTTCTTTAAAAAATCTCGTATATAAAAGATATAAACGTTTAAAAATTATGGGAGAAAATATAAGAGATAAAATTTTAAATTTATTTTTAAATTATTTTTTCCTAAAATAACTTAATTTAATTAAAAAAGAAAATAATTTAAAAACACTAAAATCTTTCAATTATGATGACACGTGGCAGTTTCATGAAGAGGTTGAAGGCACCATTGCACGACACGTCAGCAATGTTCAATTCTTTTATATATATTAATAGATATATATATATATATATATATAGGGGAAAGTTATTTTGAGAACACTTATATTTCGTGCGAACTGTGAGAACGGCATCTAAAACCATTCAAATTCAAAATTTCTTTTTACACTTGTCTTTATTACTAAAATACAATCCCTAAAACACAATTTACGCGTAAAAATTCAAACGTATACGAAAATAATTTGTTTTTACACATGTGTAAATTTGCTGTTTATACATGTGTAAACTGTTTCATTTACACATGTGTAAAAAGTTAATTTGAAAGTGTTTTTGCAAGAAAAGATGGATTATTTGAAAAGAAAATTCATTTATTAATGTTGTATTTTGATTATAATGGGATTTGTATTAAAAAAATTTGATTTTGATTGATTTTTGTACTTGTTCTCACGGTTCTCACAATATTTAGCGTTCTCAAGATAACCCTCCCCTATATATATATATATATATATATATATATATATATATATATATATATAAAGGTAGAGGATCCTGTAGGAATATTGTTTTGTGTGAGAAGTGTAGGAAAGATTAAGATTATCATATATTAATGCTAGTATGCTACACATATATAAATTCAACCTACATTTGTTCTACACATATCAAAATTATCCTTCACTGTAAATTAGGATTGATATGAAATAATATATTTTGAAATTGAATTATGAGTTTCATTAATTTAACTAGTTTAAAGGCAAAAATGGCAAAAAAAACCCGAGCCCGACGGGTATACCCGAAACCCGAAGCATTTGGGACGGGTATACCTGATACCCGACGGGTATGGGACGGGTTTGGTATTGGAAAAAAATATTTCGCGGGTATGGGACGGGTATGGTATTAGATGATACCCGATTACCCGAAACTAAATACCCGTCTACCCGAAATATATACCCAAATACTTTTAAGTTTTATATATATATTTTCTTAACTATTTTTTAGTAGTGTTTCATTCTAATAGATTCATTATTTGAGAATAAACTTTTCGTCTAAAATATATATTCTAATAACATTATTATTTATATTTATATGTTATGAAATATATAAATAGTTTTCAAAATGCATACTATAATATATATTTACATATTAAATGTTTCACAGATTATTATGGTGATGATAATATATATGTTACTTATTACAATTTCATATACTCTAGATTTCTTAAAACGTAAGACTATAAAAGAAAATAAAAAATATATATATACATGCAAATACCAACGGGTATACCCGATACCCGCGGGTATGCTCTATACCCGACGGGTAATACCCGACAAAAACCCGACGGGTAATGGGACGGGTATGGTATGAGATTTTATAATCAGGTATGGGTATGGTATTAGCCAAACCCGACCCATACCCGACCCGTCGCCAACCCTATTTAAAGGGGTTATAAAAAATAATCATTTATTCAACATTAAATACAATTATTATATGGAGGATTCCTATTGGTTTAAGTTTGTTTTTTTTTCTTCTTATAATACTTTTCAATATATACTAGTGAGAATCCCGCGCATTGCTGCAGGGCAAAAATTTGCAACTTGATCACTGTTATAAAACTTGCTAATTAAAAATAGGCTGAAACGTCAAACGAGCGAGCATCACGGAAGAGATTACCCGTGGCGTGATCCCGTCATTGCAAAATAAGCATGATAAAGTGGAGGTGAGTGCTCCAAATATAGCACAAGAAGAATTAATGCCATGATGAAACTTCCACATAGTTATACATGCCACCAGGGGCGCAGGAAATAAAGGGCCAGGGGTGGCCCTGGCCCCTCTCGTTTTTTGGCGCAGTAGGAGAAATTTGCGATTTTCATAGGTAAATTGAGTCCGGGTTGAATCCGGCCCCCGCCGATTTGCCACTATCGATCGAAAAAATTTGAGCCCGGCCCCTCCCGATTCGAGAACCAAGCTTCGCCACTGCATGCCACACAAAATAATCATCAAGATGTATTGTATATACACATTTTAATAAAGTGATAATGTTATGAATATACCTTTGATGGTTTATTGGCCATTAATATGTTGGACATAACCATCAATTTCTTATTTAGTTCATTAAGGATAAGTTAATGACTTGCATTAGTCATTTGTACAATGTTAATCAAATGTTGCACATAGGGGCATAAAAGGGAAGGATTTGACAAAAAGATAGTTGTTTACCTTGTGACCTTTTGTATGTCATCTTAAAATTGACATGAAGTGACTATTTTAGCCATCTCTCCTCTTTATAACGCAGTATAGATATAGATAATTTATGTTGCAATAGTGATGTAGACGACCGCTAGATAGGATGGTAAAACAAGTATTTGTTTTATTTGTTTTCTCGCACTTTTCAATTATACTTTATATTTTTTGAACCAAGCATTACACATGATAAAATACATGCGAGAAACAAAAATAAAATATTTATGTTCATATTGCATGGTATAATCATTGTCATAGAATAATGTCTTATATAATATGGATTAAACGTTTCTATTTAGAAACTTTAACTTATATACCGGACATTTTAAATGAATAGGAATACTTTTCCAAACTCACAAAAACTCAAGCCATATGTGTTAAGCTCATGGCATTATACCTAGTGGCACTTTGAAGAATGTGAGATAAGGTTTAGGGACCATTTGGTTCTAGGTTAGATTCCAATAAGAGGGTTTTTTTTTTCAGATTTATTGAGTTTCCTCCTGAATCGGTGTATATGCATTATTAGCAAGTGGAGATGGATATAATCGGGTGGTTTGTTAGTGACACGATGACACTACAGTAGTCTGTTAGTGATCTAAATTTGCCGTTAAAAAAAAAAAAGGACGTGTAAATTATATTTTATTAATCCTCATCCAACATTTCTATTCAAAATTGGGATAACAAATATCTAAAACGTATTTTGCAAGCTACAAAAAATTAATAACAATAGATTTCGTACTACATCACTTTTTCGTGTCATTTGTAACTATCCATACTCGATTTCTTAAGCAATTTAAAGAGCTATATTAGTTGAGTGATCGAAAGTAGAAGGGTGAAATATAGGTTACCTAAAGTACCTCATATACTTGAAATTATCAATATTTATTTTTATAATTTTCTTAGTGAATTAGTTCACCAAATCTTAACCAGCAAATATCATCAACCATCCATGTTCCATTCAGTCCGTTCGGTTATAAAAAAAAAAAATAATAAAAAAAAAAAATAAATAAAAAAAATAAAAATCCCAAAAATAACAGGTTTCAGAAATAGAAGATGTCAATAAAATACAATGATTTGTAACATTAATACCCAAAACAACAAAATTTGAATTATATATATATAAATAGAAGATGTCAATAAAATACAATGATTTGTACCATTGGATATGTCACGTTGCATCCTCTCTCTTATTTCCCTCCAAAATCTTTTTCTCACATGTCCCCCCCCCCGGTCCCCCGTAATTTTTTAACGAAACGATAATAACTTTTATATACGAGATTTTCTTTTTAAAACTTTACACCAAATTAATGAGTGTTTTATTGTCTTTCCAACGAGTATCATACTGCTATACAAAACGGAAAATATGACTTTTTTGTGAGTTTTTGTTCATACAGAAAAAAAAACAATATATTAGGTAATTTATTAATCATGTCTAGGCAAGTCACTAATCAAGTTCAAACTATGAATTATATTTTCATCCAAAGCATAATAGGTTAAAACCACTCATTTCGAAAAGAAAAAAAAGTCACCCCTTCAAGACCACCGCCTCAATCACGCACTACAATGATTGTTTCCGGCTCTGCTTCTCATCCAAACGTACATCTTCTTTTTAATATGCATTTTCATTCTTATTCATAACACATATTTTATCACTTCATATTAGATTTTCATTCTTATTCATATGATTAAAATTGTTGTTTTCTTGCCAAACTTTGAATGATATAATTCTAACATATTTGTTTTTTTTTTTAAAATTGATGAATATTATGTAGATGTTACATATGAAATACAGCCATCTTAAAACTGAGACAAAATAAAGAGAGAATGAAGAACATATCATTTTGGCAGCTCAACACTACAACAAAGCTTTCATAATTGATATGCATGAGCTTTCTACTTGAAAATGCAAAAGTAACATAATGCGTTGTTTTTTGACACCGATCTATATGAGAGTATATATTTTCAAGTGGTGTCAAATAACTAATCATAGGAGTTAATAAAATACAACTATGAAAATTGCCCTATATTGCTCTTCTTATTTCTTCTGGATAGACCAAGTAGGTTCTTCTATATGCACTAATAAACCGGATCCCATAAAAATTGTAGTTATCGTATATGCTTGGTTTGGTTACAGGTGAACTTTATTAGCAAAGGGCCATGTGAACTAGGTTTTTGCTGCATTCAAGATTGTATTACATGGGTAGCTAGATAATATTCCAACTTTTCTTGTTCATGTATATACTATTTTTTTTTTTTAATCTGAAGCATCCATTAAAACCAAATACGAAATTTACATCACAATAGAAGGTAGACGGGCAATAAGTTGCGCCGTCACCCCTTTCTGAATTGCGAACCCTAGTCTACCAAAGACAAATCCTTGCCCCCATGGAGATGAACTATTGCTGTGGACGATCCGTTGGACCCTGGTCAAGAAACGAATAGCTTCTGGCGTTAGGGAGCCAAGGTATCAAAGGCCAAAGGGATAAAAACATGTTGTTTCTCTACACAAGCTTTTTAGCATGTTTATCTACTTTCTTCGATTCCGCCTTTCTTAATGCTTGCCCAGCTACAAACCCTAACCCTGTTTCCATTAACCCAACCAAAGGAGATACCCCTGTGAGGTCCACACAAGCATGTTTCCCCCTCTCCCAACCAAAGACAAGCAGATTTGCTGGTCGCGGGGTGGATCTCCCTTCCGCAGGGTCGGTGAGAAAATTTACAAGGGCCTCCTTTTTGGCAGAAATCTCAGCTCTTCTCAGTATGTCCCACAAGACGTCCCTCACCCAGTCATGTCGGTATTAAATTATGTCTTTTCAAATTGGATGATGGTTTTATCCATTAAGTTTGTATTGTAGAAAGAAACAAAGCTACATGAAGACCTAGAGGTTTTGTGATTTGTCATTAGGGAAATAAGGAAGGTTGTGATGAACATGTTGTGGCGAATTTTTATCTATTCTATAACGGCAAATTTCAATAATTATTCCAAGTATTGAGAAGTGTGATTTGCCTCTTTGTTTGGTTGTCATGAATGAACAGTTATAAACTTCAACCACGTTCGGAAAGAGTTTGAGGCTCATAATAATTTGGTTCTTGATGAAGTTGTCCTCGCCGCCAATGGCGAAGTTTGAATTTTTTGATGGTGGGAGCCGAAAGTTACGAGACCTAATTTTTTTTTTCAAATCGGTGGGGGCGAACTCAAAAAATGCAAAATTTTTGGATAAAATCGGAGAAATTTACACTACTGAGTCAAAATCGGTGGGGGCAATGACACCCCGC
This sequence comes from Ambrosia trifida, assembly GCA_028751855.1. Taxonomy (NCBI): domain Eukaryota; kingdom Viridiplantae; phylum Streptophyta; class Magnoliopsida; order Asterales; family Asteraceae; genus Ambrosia; species Ambrosia trifida. The sequence continues at coordinate 4,687,531 of CM054125.1, read as the reverse complement.
ATTACGCACGCACCCTCTACTATTATGTAACAGGTTAATTGAACTGATGTGATAGTTAGATAATGTAAATCCCTATAACATTTTAAAATACATCTTTAACTCATATTATATTAAATTACATCCAAAACATTATACTTGCCAAAAATCCTACCAACTTTTATAAGTTTAAATCTCACCTAAAATAATAACTATATATGTTAAAATTGAGCAACCAGTAATCTATATCATAAGTGTAGTCAACTCAACTAATATAATTGTATTGGTGTTTATATTCATTCATTTTTGGTTCATATGCATATTAGAAATTGCAGATTAAATTAGACAAGAGTTCTTTCACAAGTAAGCTCTCTTTCTCTCTCTGTCATCCACATTTTTGGTCTTCTTCTCAACTAAAACTGGGCTCTTAAATCTCTCTTTTCTCTCTCTTAAATGAAAGATATTAAATTCATCCAGCTCCTCACCACTGCTGCATTAGTTGTAGAGAGAGAAATATAAAGAGAGAAAAAACATTTGTGGGTTAAATTGATTTATTATTATTATTATTAATTTTTTTTTTTTTTTTGGAGCTATGAATAAAGATGAACCAGAACCACCCCTTCCTTGTTTTTAATTTTTTTTAACTTAAAAAAAAAAAAAAAAAAAAAAAAAAAAAAACTACAACGACCTCTGTTTATGCATTAATGGCGATTCATATCAAATGGCTGAAAACAGGCGAGAGATGTGAAACACTCTGTCCTCAGTAATTGCTTTACATTTTCTCAACTACATTCTTATATAAATCCCACCTCTATTTCCTCTCTTTTTTGCTCATCTCTCTTCCCCTGTTTCTCTCTCTCTCTACATTTCTTTATCTTTTTCTTTCTACAATCAACAATCTTCTTTCTTTCTTATGTAATTTCATCTCATTACCTTTCTTTCTTCATAAATTCCTTTTCTTTATGTATAATGTTGGTTGAAACCAGCATTATTATTATTATTATTATTATCCTCTGTTTTTGAAATCCTCTGTTTTCTCTCTCTAAAAAGTATGTTTTTTTTACAGTTTTACTGCAAATTTGGTAAAAATAAGTGATACCCATATGTTATTTAAGTGAAATCTGATCTGGGTCGTGTTCATTTTACAGAAAAAAAATTTGTGAAGAATTTTGGCGGGAAAAGATTAAAAAAAAAGGTGACGGATTTTCATGGACGTGTTTGTAGGTTTGTTGTTGTTTACAGGTGTGACTGCTTATCTACTATGGTTTACTTTCATCTCACGGTCACTAAAGGGTCCACGTGTATGGCCCTTATTCGGCAGTCTCCCGGGACTGATCGAGAATTCGGATCGGTTGCACGACTGGATTGCTGATAATCTCCGGGCTTGTAACGGGACCTACCAGACTTGTATCTGTGCGGTCCCGTTTCTGGCCCGGAAACAAGGGCTTGTAACGGTCACTTGTGACCCGAAGAACCTTGAGCATATACTCAAGACTCGGTTTGATAATTACCCGAAAGGTCCGACTTGGCAAGCGGTTTTTCATGATTTGTTGGGAAAGGGGATATTTAATTCGGATGGTGACACGTGGCTTCTGCAAAGGAAGACGGCGGCACTCGAGTTTACCACCCGGACTCTTCGACAAGCCATGGCTCGATGGGTGACTCGAGCCATTAAGAATCGGTTTTGTCCGATTCTGGAACGGGCTCAGGTTCAGGCTGAGCCCGTAGATCTGCAAGATCTTTTGCTACGGATCACATTTGATAACATTTGCGGGTTAGCTTTTGGTAAAGACCCGCAAACGTTAGCACCTGAGTTGCCTGACAATAGTTTTGCATTGGCTTTTGATCAGGCAACCGAGGCTTCGTTACAAAGGTTTATTTTCCCGGAGGTTATTTGGAAAATGAGGAAATGGCTTCGCCTCGGCTTGGAGGTCAGCTTGAGCCGAAGCATTGTACACGTGGAGGATTACTTGTCAAGCATCATTCGTACACGTAGGCATGAATTATCGACTCAGCTCAAAGACGGAAGCCTACATGATGACTTGTTATCTAGGTTTATGAGAATGAAAGAATCCTATTCTGACAAGTTCTTGCAACACGTGGCGCTCAATTTCATCCTAGCTGGACGTGACACGTCATCGGTCGCTATGAGCTGGTTTTTTTGGTTGGTTATTCAGAACCCAAAGGTGGAAGAAAAAATCCTAAAGGAAATCTCTAGTGTCTTGCTGGAGACACGTGGTGATGACGTGGCAAAATGGACGGACGAGCCGTTAGGTTTTGAGGAGGTGGACCGATTGGTTTACTTGAAGGCAGCATTGTCAGAGACCCTCCGACTATACCCGTCAGTGCCGGAGGACTCAAAACATGTGGTGGCTGATGATGTGTTGCCTGACGGGACTTTTGTCCCAGCAGGCTCATCAGTCACTTATTCAATATATTCTGCAGGTCGGATGAAGTCAACATGGGGCGAAGACTGTCCAGAGTATCGTCCGGAGCGCTGGCTGTCTCCGGACGGTACAAAATTCGTAAGGCATGATTCATATAGATTTGTTGCATTTAATGCCGGACCAAGAATTTGTCTAGGCAAGGATCTTGCATATTTGCAAATGAAGTCAATAGCCGCGGCAGTGCTACTCCGCCACCGTCTCGCGGTGGTTCCGGGGCACAAAGTGGAGCAAAAGATGTCATTGACATTGTTCATGAAGTATGGGCTAAAAGTGAATGTGTTTGAAAGGGATTTGAAGGGAGTTATGGAAAGTGTGAAGAAAGAAAAGGAAGGTGGCAAGTAGCGGTGGCGGTGGCGGTGCTAGGGTGGGGCAGCGGTGGTTGGGGTTGTTTAATGGCAACTTTGATTTTAGTTTGTTGGGTTGATTTTAATCGGTATAAAGTTTGATGAGGTAGGTCTGAGTTTTGAATACCATTAATTTACAGATTTTGGGTCATGGGGTGGAGCTTGTGCTTTGAATATGGTTCACATGCAATTTTCATCTTTTGTAGGTACAATTTCATTTACCATTGTGCCATTATAGTCTTGTTTCAAATATGTTTTTATCAGAAAAATAAATAATATCCAAGTGATTTTTAACCGTGATCATTTCATTTTCTTCTGTAATATAGATAATATAATAACAGTAATACAATTGATATATTAACATGTTACAATGTACTACGATGTTGACTAGTGAAGCTTGTTTACTTTAAGTCAATTATTATTTCTCTTTTATCATGACCTTAGTTTCATTTAATGGTAATAAAAATAGTCTTCTGGAGGGTGCTAAATTGAATTAAAGGCATGAAAAGTTTGTTGCATTCATTTAACCTACTCCTTTTTTTTCTCTCTTGAAAGAAACTTCGCTAACAACCTTTTCCACTTCTTGTTGTACCATTTATTTCTTACAAAGTACCAAATGAATTTTCTTTTTTAATTAATCAATCTATTTTTTTTTTGAACGGCCAATTGGAATCACTCACGGATCACTGGGGTATCATCGTGCCACCAGTGATACCACGCGATCATATTCCACCATCAAGTCACCAATTCAGGAGGAAACTCATAATTATGAGAAAACCCCCTTTTGTGAGATTCGAACCCAGGACCTTATAGTCACTAAGTCTTATCCCACCGCCAAGATGCCCCTGGGCTATAATGCCTTTGGCTAATCTATTTTAATGTTTCACGTTAATGTTCACTTTTCTACCTCTTATGCTCATAAAATACATAATATTATATCACTTACCATCATAAATATTATAAAATCTACAAATCTCACCTACTTTTTACCTTAAACTTTAGATCATAAAACTATACTTAGAGAGTATTTTAACTTCATAATTTATAAAAAGTTGATTGACAGATGAACAAACATTAGCCACTACGATTTAACAATTAATTGGACTTCAAGTTTCGTTAGTTTCATGAAATTTATCACATATAACAATATAAGCTGTATTCGACACAGATATATATTGCCTCGACGAGTCGACGTTATGCAACAACATAACAAGTGCAACCTGTAATTTCCGAACCACTTAACATAAACAAAGCTAAAAACAGAAAAACCCGAGACTTGCGAATAATCCTTTTAAGTAAACGAAACAACAACTAATTGCGAAAACCAGTTGCGGGCTAAAGTCAACACTTGACTTAACCCACCATATCTGAAGAGCAGCCCATTGGGTCTCGGGCTAGGGCACGTTTGAGCAAAAGATGTTTTACCATCCAGTTTATCTTATCATTTTTTTTTCTAATGGGCTCATTCAGTCAAGAATTTTCTCACCAGTGGAAAAGATGTTCCAAACAAGAGTTCCAATGATGTACAAGATAACAGCCACTTTGAACACATCATCCCAAGAACCTGTAAAACATGCTTCATGTTAATCTACAATGATTGTTTAGTCTTCTGTAATTATTAAAATTTTTGATTAAAACTTTATAATATTACCATTCTGGAGTATATAACCAGTTGCAGCTGTACCGAAGACTCCGGCAAGGACCCCTGCTGTGTTTGACAGCCCTAACAACACCCCCTGGTGTAGAAAGTAAAAACAAAACATTTATTTTAGCTTCAAAAAAGGAATTATAATAATAAATAATAAACTACAGAGTACAAACCGCGTAACGGGGTCCAATGTCTTGATGATTGGAGTAAAGTCCAGACTGTGAGAATGCATCAGATCCCTGTAAATAAATAGACGTAATCGTATGAGTGTAGTTGTTGGCTACCAAGCATCTTCAAGGTTATTTTTTTCATTTTACAGTTCCAAATGTGAGTATGTGACAAGCTTTTACTGCAATTTCTTGTCAACTATGAGGCACAGGCCGTAAGGCGGTCCTAAACTATGAGGCACATGCGTACAAACTATCATTAAGAATTCAAAACTAGAAACCTCAAAAGAAGGGTTATGTTAAGTTAGACCTGACTGCAAGCCATACAAAGCACTGCCATAGCAGGCGTCTTGACACGACTCAGTTGAGTAAGAAAGAAAGCGGGGCCCAAGAATCCAATCGATTGCATAATCTGCAAGATTTAAAATTCCAATAGATTAAAGTTCCATACTTCCATCTAAGGAGGGTATTTCTGTAATCAATGGATTTGCAAATACAAGTATGGTTACCTTACGGACAGTAGTGATTGATAGACCTCTGCTAACAAGTGTGTCTGCAATCCAACCTCCGATGTTGGCAAAGACCGCCATAGTCAACCATGGCAACACGCATAACAGTCCAGACTCCGTAAGGTTAAACTTTAGCACCTAGGTAAAAAAAACAAACCAACCAAATTTACTTAGGTTCAACTGAAAAACATACATTTGTCTATATGTCTTCTCCACAAACCATCTATATGCTCTAGGGAAAATTTACAAAGTAGCAACCTGCTTAGCTTGTTGGTCCGTTTTGGTAATTATGAGTTATGACCAGATTAGCCAATATAATATTGCAAGCGTGGGTTTTTTTTTTCTTGTTTTACTTTTAGTAACTATTATTAATGGGGTAAATGTCAGTAAATACTAAATGGTAATGTACAGCATTTGGTCCATTTTAATCACTCTACTTTTATTGTCTGATACGGTAACTTTTTTTTTTTTGAACGATCAACTAAAGTATTGCCGGGTACTCTGTACGCGGCCCCCAATGGCCGAAAGGGGCCCTAGACGGCCTCTAGTCCGTACGGACAGAGCCCTTCGGCCCACCCGTCTCCTGTTCCAGGGAAAACCCGGCCCACAAACCCGCCCGAAGGCACGACGGTAGTGAACCGGTAAAACCTGGAGGGATCAGGAGTCGAACCCATGACCACAAGGGTCAAGGGTCTCTCCATCACTTCCCAACCACCTACCCCACGACAAGGGTGGGGGTATCCATCACATGCCTCCTGTGAGAATTGAACCCGGCTCCCCAAAGAGAGAACCGGTCCTTTTACCACTAGGCCACATGATCAGGATGTCTGATACGGTAACTAAGAGTATCTTTTACAGGTTATGGTTTCTAGTTTCACTTTGAACATGCCCATTCGGGTTATTAAATAAATGATTTATGGGTTTCAATTGGGCTCAACACATGTTTGTATGGTGTCGCATTTCAAGCTTTTTGTATCGAAATCTGGTTACAATTCAAATATAATTTTAACATGCTTTAAGATTTAGAATCCTTGAGTAAGTTTTAATTTGTATGATTTTTAAATCATGACACATCAAAAGAAACTTCAATCACCAAATCAGACTAAAAAATGAACAAAATTACCAAAACTTTAGTGACATGTTCAACCATTCATAATGACCAAACTTCCCATTAAAAAAAAGTAAGACTACCAACTCGGGAGGAAAAGGTATAATCACCAAAACGGACCAACAAGCTAAGTAGGTTGCTATGTGTGAACTTTTTTTCTATGCAAAGTTACCATGTTTCATAGGATATGTCACTATCATGATATTAGGGACGAGACATTTAACAGAAAGCACATAGATTAAAGATCAAGTATGATCGTTATGTGACTTTTGTGATACCTGATTATAGTAGGTAGGCATCCATGTTAGAAGAATAAAGGTTCCCCAATTATGGCAAAAGTGGGACACAATGAGAGCCCATACAGGTGCCTTCGATAATATAAGTTTCCACGGAATATTAGTGACAGGTTCCTTTGAGACGCTACCACCCAAAATATACTTCTTTTCCTCAGCACTAAGCTCGGGATCCTCATTCGGTGAGCTATGAGCCTGCATGAAAGTCAAAGTCAAACATCTGTCATGCCATTAACAACTTACGTGTAAAACTAAACGTGAGAATTGATACACAAATCATTGAAAAACATACTTTGTATAGCCAAAGCGCAAACCACAAACTTCCAAGGGAACCAAATGAGTAAAACACAGACGGCCATGCAAACTTCTGGATCAAGATAGGCGAAAAAGCTAACCCTATCACAGAGCCTAGATACATTCCACTGTATACCATTGCCAGTGACCTACTTCTCTCTGAGACAGGAATCCACTTGCTAAGTATGTTATTCATAGCAGGCATAGCAACACCCTGTCACAAAAAGACAGCTCATTTTCATTCAAGCAATAGTTTTGTCCCCCGGAAAAAGGAAAGTGGACGGGGAGTTAGATATCAAAATGCACAATGTATAATAAATATTGTTAAGCTGAAGAGAATAGATACAGCGCTGTTATAGCAAAAAAAAAAAAGAAAGAAAGATGTGAACCTCGCCAATACCCATGAAGGCACGCATAATGAGTAAGAAAGGAAGTCCTATTCTGGCTGCAATAGGTGTCAAAATGGTTGCAATCGACCACCACACAACTCCAAAACCGAGCACTTGTTTACCACCAATTTTATCTGCCCATATACCACCAACAATCTACAACCGAAAAAACATGCAACCAAAATAAAATTAAATCTTGTTAAATGACAGTGGGAAGATAACATATGTGTGTAAATAGCATGGCATTGCTTTGAAACAAAGGGAAGCATTTCAAATATACTTGTTTATATTTAAGTGATAAAAGCCTTTATAGAAGATGAGAATTCTTGAACGAATGCCGAAACATCTAATAAACTACTTAGAAATAGATTTCCAAATTCTACAATACCCGAGTACCTAAAAAGAACAATTGATTATCCCAAACTTGTTAGGTGACGGACCGTATATGCTGCCCATTGGTGAAAATAATATAGTAGTACTAACATCCTATAAACTAAGCTTGTCATGAAAGATTAAGAAAAGACAATCCAGAATTTAGAATCAATTCATCATCTCTTTAGCTTTTAAGTCCAATAAGTGCTACTATCAAGAATTGAAAAGCAGAAGTTAACTGCAAGGCCACAAGAGGACTAAAACCAACCTGAGTGAGTAAATAGCCCCAGAAGAAAGAAGATTGAATTAGACCAACAGTAGCACTGTTCCAATTAAACTCCTTTGACATGGGCAGTATTGCTATGCTCATATTCACCTGAATTATTATAGACATAAGTAGTGATAAAATTAAAATAAAGGAAAAGAATATTTAAGCATTTAAAATGATTTAGTATCCTGTTGTGTAAGATACCAACATGTAGTTTGGACTAATGCTAGCGCAGATACAGAATATGATGAAAATAAGGTGATTAGTTAGTTAAAAGTGATGTGGAAAGAAAGCATAAAAATTTGGAAAGTTTGAATACGATAAGAATTTGGTTATGGAGAATGACAGAAACAACTCACACGGTCCATATTGCATAGCAAAAATGCAGAAAAACAAAGAAGCACAATCACCCAACGCTTTGGAAACTGCTCCCACCAGGGCTTTGTTTCTCCAACCAAAACTGCCTCACTTGCACCACCTTCTGACGATACAAGTGAGCCCAAATCTGCTGCCACGTCATAATCCTCAGATTTATAGTTGGCCCGGATTCTATTAATAGTAGTATGACGTGGCTGCAGAGTTTGCCGGGTAGATATACTGATATCTTTTTGTTGTACCGGTTTAATCCAACTGCAGCTCTCTGAAGGAAAAGAGACAAAACATCTGCATATTCCTCTTGCTCTTTGCTTATGATTTGTCATATGAAACTTTTTGTTTTCTTCATCAGATACTAACATTGCTCTGGATCTCAACATGTTGCCAGAAACAGGATCAAGACCATGAGATGATATGGTATTCCGGTATCCAGAAACAAAGTAAATCTTCTTTAAGTTAAATACATTATCTGAATAAGTGTTCCTATGCACACATTGTGCAGAAGGAAAGCTCAAATTCTCTGCTTTGTGATGTGCTGTAGCTTGTTCAGGTTGATAAAATTTACCTAAAATAAATGTTTATCAACGGATTAGCATAATCTTCTGAAGAATTATGAATGAACTTTGACTATTTGCTAAGCATGTTACTGTTAGAACAACATGCATTGGTAGCATGAGTGAATTAGTTTTTATATGATTCGTTCGATTGACGTTTTTCTTGTGTGCAAATAAGTACATAAACTTATGCCTTCTGCATATCACAACATTGGGATGACTAAGCAATAGGCAGTGACTCAAAGCAAGCATGAGTAGAAACATTGCCAGACACAGCTGCAGTCATCATCAACTCGATACTTTTTTATGAATTGGATAATGTTAAAAATTAGACACCGGTGCACACAAAAATATGGGATGAAACTAAATCAACCAAGCTAATTTTGAGAGTCTTGGATATCACCTTATACCCCATCCAAAACCCACATTCAATGAATTCCTTTAGGACCATCACAAAAAAGAGATTCACATAAAGTTTTTATTCAAGTGCTACAACTAAGTACACAATCTCTGTATAACCAAATTTATCAACACTTTCTGAACACGAGAATCCGTAGTTAAAGTTTTAAACATAATGATGCTCTAATTCCAGAAAACTAACAGTTATGAAACAAAATCAAAATTTGAGGGTTAGCAACCATTCACTCACACCAAAATCCGAATTCTGAAACGTTACAAATACAAAAATGGCCATATACATTATAGTGTTTAGTTGTTTACACACGAACAACAATAATCCGCCTCTAATTCCAATCTGATAAGTTCATCTTTCCAAAACAATAATTCAGCCCTATGTCCATTCATGAACACATCCAAGCAACAAAACAAACAATCAGTAACTCAGTAAGTCACAATTCAAGTGCCAGAAGCACAAATGTATTATTATGCTAAACATATAGCAACATAGCATTCATACACTATATTTAAAATTTTAAACATAAATACTATTTTCTTAACCTAACTCAACCACATACATTAATAGCATTATACCTAAGCAAACACACAAACATAACAAAATTCACATACCAAATCTCCACAATTTCAGCACAAACAGATAACAATAACCGTCTCTCCATATATAACGGCCTTAACAATGAAATAAACAATAACAATAACAATAACAATAATAATAACAATAACACGAACTAAACCTAAGATAACAATAACTGAATATATATGTATAATAATAATAATAATAATAATAATAATAATAATAATACCAGAGCTGATGAAAGAGGTGAAGTTCCGATGAGAAATAACGGCACCGATAGCCATTTGTGACTGGATAATCTACACAAAACCTACAATATCAATAATATCTTGCAGAATTACACCATAATTCACTCACTCTCTCTCTAGAATTTTTAGAGCGAGAAGAAGTGGATAAACCGTCCAGCCTCCAGAAGACAGTTATTATTATTCAGACGAATTTCCCACACTAAAAATATTATTTCTTTATAACTTTTTTTTATTATTATTAATTTATCTTCTTATTTGAAAAAGCGGGAAGAGAAATATCTTGTCAGTGACGATATTAACAAGAGGTTAAGGGAGTGACACGTGGCTAGTTGTGTAGACAGTCGTTTATTTTGTTACACGTTTGCCCTTCGATGTTGAAGGATATAGATGGTGTTTGTGTTGGTTGTTGGTGTGATTAGAGATGAAGTGAAGGGTGTTTTAGGGATTTGGTGAAACGGATATTCTGTTTGTTGAGGTTGGACCAAAATAAGGAATAATGTATTCTTGTAAAGTTGGGTTGGGTTATTCTACAAAGGCTACAAAAAATGAGAAGGGTGAGAAGCCACTAGAAAATGACATGTGTCCAAAGGATTAACAAGTGGGAAGGGTAATTTTGTCAAAAACATATGCACATGCTAGTTACATGCCATTTCCACATTCATTTTTAAATGCCCGTAACTTTTTTATACGTTATCCGTTTTTAAAAAAAATTATACCATAAAATTGAGCGTCGTTTTATCTTTAATATGAGTACCATATTGCTATACTTTTGAAAAAAAATTTCAAAAACCACTTGCATAAGACACAATGGAAAGTAAAGCACAATGAACACCAATTAAATATAGGGTATAAAACATAATCAAGAGTCTAGTAAAACACAATGGACGATATACTAAAGACACAATAAATAGAAGACTAAAACACAATGAATACTTTTGAAAAAAAAAAGTTGAAAACCCAGTTACGTAAGACACAATGGATGACATACGAAAGACACAATGAACAAAAGACTAAAATACAATGAATACTTTTGAAAAAAAAAAAAGTTAAAAACCCAATTGTGTAAAACACAATGGACGACATAATAAAGACACAATGAACAGAAGATTAAAACACAATGAATACTTTTGGAAAAAAAGTTGAAAACCCAGTTGCGTAAGACACAATGGAGATAACGTAAAACACAATGAGTACCTATTAAATATGCAATGAATAATATGGTATAAAACACAATGAACAGTCTAATAAAACACAATTGACGACATATAAAAGACACAATGAACAGAATACTAAAACATAATGAATAATAGACTTAAACACAATGAACAACATAATAAAACACAATGTATGCTTAAATACAAACTCATTTGCGTAAAACACAATTAAAAGCATACTAAAAACACAATGGACAAAGTTAAATCATGTGTAGACTAAAAAAACATAAATAACATATTTATAAAGCACATATGCATACTATAACACAATGAACGTGCAGAAGACACAACAGAGAAAAAAAAACCCATTTAGCACGAGTTTTTTTTTTCAATTTTAATGTAGCAATGTGGTACTCATATTAAAGATAAAAAAACGCTCGTTAATATGGTGAATTTTTTTTGAAAAAAAAAATGTCGTATGAAAAAGTTATAGACGTTTTAAAATGATGGGGGAATTGACATGTGCATTGCATGTGGAGAGAGAAAGTCAACAAATGTGGTTTTCCTTTTATGCCCTTTCTCTAATTTATTATTTATTTTTTTCAAACAAACTAATCTCAACCCTTCAGATATATGATCAATGGATCACAATCCTTCTCACCCTTCCTAGAAAAAGTGTCTTGTGTATTTGATCCTAACCCTGTAAAGTTACCATTAAAAAATAAGTTTAGTTGACATTTGTATTAATATTTGGGATATTGCCTTTTTTACTAAGCTTTAACTTTGGGTACACGTGTATGATGATTGATGAAAAGTTTTATATGTGTGTGGGTTTGATTAATAATTGTGTTGGTTTGATTGATAATCATTAGATATTTTGAATTAATATTCATCAAGCTTCTAAAACTAATATATATAAGATAATTTAAAATGAAGTGGAGGGGATTAAAGGAAGAATAATGTTGATCAAGAATCGTTCAAAGCAATAAGCATTGGATTGGGAGATGTGGAGGGATTCCAAGTACATAAAGTGGATTGGTAGTTTTGATGTTTGTAATGTAATTTGGTAATATTCTGGTGTATGATTGTAACTTGGTGGCTTGCTAGGTTCTCGCTAGCGGCTTGGTTTGAATATAATTTGTTGATGGTTCAAAAAAAAAATAAGATAATTTAAAATGATTATTTGTATTATTTTTATTTACTATATTAACTAATAAACACTATATGAGTCGAGCTTGAGCCAAGCGCGGCTCGTTTGCACCCAGTGGCGTATCCAGGACGGATTTTTAGGGGGTTCCTTTCGTAGATTAATTTTCACTGCTTTTCACTAATTTTTCAAAAATTTCCACTAATTTTTTCATTTTTTTTCCAAACCGAGGGGGTTCCTGGGAACTCCCTAAAAGCCCCTAGATCCGCCCCTGTTTGCACCCCTAGTTAACCCATATACACCTCAGGCAATTTCTTTTAACACAAACAAAAAAAAACTATTTGTATGGCGTATGCACCTCATTTTTCCTATTCAAGGTCGTTAGCCCCCTTAATAGTAAACCCGTATAATCTTATCATATAATCTCATTCACACCATTTATAGGATTACACCTTAACATGGGTATTAACACTCACCTATACATGCAAACATTCTGTGATGTTGGTGATGACGACAACGACAACTTGACTGGTTTAGAAAACGAGCTAATTTGTGGCTTGACGAGTTGACTCTTTTTTTAACACTAGTGGAAAATCAAAGAATTGTTCATTTTGCTTGAGATTTAAATGTGGAAGGACAAAAAAATCAGTCAATCAGCGTATATTTGTAACTTTAAGTAGTTTGAGAAACTCAAATCATATAAGAGCATGGTGAGCTTTTAGAAAGAGGGGAAGTATGGTTTGAATTTAAGTTGCCTCCACCACATTTTAGTCATGCGGTAACCATGAGACTCTCAACCAACATCTGGTGTTGGAATCCTTACTCCCGTAATTTGTTAAGATATGGAGAAGGCTCCGATGATGGGGAGAAAAGAAGCCGGGGGAGATAGTGAGGTTGAGCGGCACTAGATCAAACTCTATTGTAGCTAAAGTGAGGAGATAATGAAGAACATTGATTAGCGTACGTAAATACCGTGAGAGCTGACAAGAATATCACTCTTGATTTTAATCTATAATTTAAGTATACATAGATAGGATATTACAATATTGTCTCTAAACTAACATCATACCATACATTAAAAGAAGGGAATTGGATTCTAATAACCCAAACTATTTGAAATTGGCCATAGGCACCCTTAACTAAAAAATTGGCCATATATAACCTGAACTATTAACTTATTGGAATTTAACACCCGGTTGATTGACGTCGTTAGTTGGTTTGCTGATGTGGCATGATTTGCTTAGTTGGCATGATGGTGGGGCCCTCATTTAAACCAGTCAAATGATGATGTGTTAATACTTATTGAAACAAAAAACCTAAATAAAAAACATAAATCCACGTGGGCATTTCTTATATTTATATAAATATCATATAAAGGGGCAAAATCTGATAACCCTAAAATCAAACAAAGTCATCTCTTTTATTTGAACATCGATGAACACCTTCTAACCCTAGTTTCCAAATTGGACGAACCCTTACATCAAACATCACAAAAAATGAATGCTATGAGTTCGTTGTCTACCTCTGCCTCAAGTGGGAACAGAAACCCTAAAATATTCAAAGTGGATTTGGACGCAAACATGTACTACCACCATGATTCCCTCACCCTCCTTAGGGTAGCTGGACGTAAGAGTCTTCGGCATGGGCAACGATTTTACGGTTGCCCTCATTGGCCAGTAAGTCCATCGTTTATTTCTTCCTCTCTTGTTGCTTTGACTGATTAAGACTCGTTAATATAATCTTGTATAAAGAACCAACTGCAAATTCTTTATGTGGGAAGAAGATGTCGAAAATATGTTTAAATCATATGCAAATGGGAGGCTTATGTCAACTTCACAGCCAATTTAAAAGTTACCCTAAAATGAAACCTTATGCCAGCTTCCCACTTAAAGTTGTTCCAATCTATTCTCTCATTAACAACTGGAGCAGACTTTGTGTACTTTTTTCCCCTTATATCATCATCTGAACTATCACCAAGTGTTTACATCCCTATCTGATTCCTCATAACTACTATCACCATGTATAGTAGATACCCCCACTGCATCCTGACTAATATTCCCCTTACCTTCACCTTCTTTTAAACACTCTTCCAGCACCTTCTTCTTAGCTAAAACATCTTCCTAGATAGCATTTTTAACTGCAGCAATTGATACCCTCCATTCATCATCCTCTTTGTCAGATTCACAACCAATTACTTCATATTTATCCTCATTTATTAAAATGTTGTCTTCTTTTGAAGACTCATCTTCTGACCCATCTAAATTGCAATTGAAGTCAGAGTCTTCTGACTCACTGTTCTGACCAAGTTGAATTGCACCAGTGTTGCAATTCAAGTCAAAGTCTTCTAACTCACCGTCCTGACCAAGATCTGGATTCCTAGACAATGGAACATCAGTGTCTTGAACTTGCAACTCAAGTAACTCACTATCCTCAGCAAGATTCACTATAGCAGTGTCTTGAACACACTTTTCCTTATCAGGAACTAGATCTGCATTCTTAGCCAATAGAACATCAGGTACAAGTTTACTAGTAGTCAGCCTAGTATAACCCTTCTTCTTAGAAGGAGTACTTTTAGTTGATGGTAATGGGCTTACAGCAACAGTGGGCTGGGCTGTAGGTGGTGGGTTGGGCTGTAGGTTGTGGGCTTCAGGTTCTTTGATTTGGGCTTCATGTGTAATGGGCTTGAAAGTGGATCTGGTTGGAAGTTTGCTGCCCTAGAAGGCCCGACTAGTTTACTTATTGGACCATTTTGTATAAAAAGTTGCATAGGTTTTGCATTGGAAATAAGCTTCTTTGAAATGGCCACAACATCTACATCATTCACTAATTTCTTCAAACTCCCCTCGTCACTCATGCAAAACATTTCAAAATCTCTTGATTCATAACAACTGGTTTGCATAACATAATCGACTAGCTCAAAAAAAGATAACATATCAACATCTATCTTAATGACCTTTGACTTACCTCCAACATACTTGAGTTCGGGGTGCACAACCTCAAATATTCCATCGTAAAACAACCTGACTTCGATTTATGTCATGGGAAGATTAGGGCTTGAATGTTTAGCCGAATGTGCAGCTTGAATTTAGGGTTTCAGAGTTGAACGATTTGGATTTAGAGATGAAGTTGGAAATTAGGGTTCATAATCGTGTGTAAGTATGATTGTGATGAAGTGTTGAACATTATTTAAGTGTTTGTTTGTATACGTGGATTTATATTTTTTATTTAGCTTTTTTGTTTCAATAGGTATTAACACATCATCAAGTGAGTGGTTTAAATGAGGGGCCCACCATCATGCCAACTAAGCAAATCGTGCCACATCAATAAACCAACTAACGAAGTCAGTCAATTGGGTGTTAAATTTCAATAAGTTAATGGTTCAGATTATATATGGCCAATTTTTTAGTTGAGGTTGCCAATGACCAATTTCAAATAGTTTGGGTTATTAGTACTTAAGGAAAAAGGTTAAATTTAGAAAGTGAGTTCAACTTGTATTTCAATCGAGATTCGAGCAACGAGTTATATAAATAACCTTAACTATTTTAATAGGAATTATACTTTGAACATCCTAACATAAGATCATGTCAAAATTTCCAACAAAAAATTATCACAAAAGAAAAATTTATAACCCCAACAAAAATAGGTTTGGTCTAAGATCATCCTAGTTAAGATCACCTAGTATGAATGAGAAGAGCGAGACTAGTCCACCCTATATTGATATGGTCGTTAGTTTTGATTTCTAGAGACTTTAGTTTGGGTTCACTTCGGTGTGGTTTTGACTTTTGACCCATACACACCCTTAGTGGCTATCATTATTTTATCATTACACACACATAACTAATTAAGCATTTTCGTTAAGTATATGAATTGATTTGGACCTCTTGTGAAATAAAATCAATGGCTATAGCCAATAGGATGTGATCATTTGTAATGAGTTTTAAGTTAGTTATGATTTAGAGGGCAAACAGAAAGAGTTTCAATTATTAACTTTTTATCTAGTTCGATAAAGGTTGTACATGCAAAACTTTTATACACTTGGTTATTTAAGATATATGTATACTACAAAAATGAGTATTTTTTCAGTGTATATATAAGTATCGTATGGCTATTGTGTTAAATATAATTTAGAAAAGCACTATAAACATATATAATCATATACAGACAAAGGCATATAACCATACATATTTTGCACACTTACGCGCTTATGGAGTATAATTATATATATAGTGAATGATTATCATACATACGTGCATACAACTCGCCTAATATACACATAGCATCTTCATGATATGATGCATAGGAATAGGCATGATAAATTTATATATATTAATAACAATAGTAAATGAATCAAGGTTCTTTTACCGAACATGCAAAAAAATATAAATCTATTATAGCCATATCTTTCATTCATTGTTATTGAATTTTTTTTTTGAACGATAAACTAAAGTATTGTCAGGTACTCTGTACGTGGCCTCCAATGACCGAAAGGGCCCCCAGAAAATACATGTAAAAATAGTAGCGAAATATAGGTGATTTTGCGGGCGCTTTACATTGTGTTAGTGTCTTACTTGTACAATGTAAGGCATATTTTGGGTGTTGAATGAAAGTAATTTGCCGATAAAAAAAAAAAAAACATGTGAGAGTGCATCAAAAGCTAATTCTGATACTCCGTATCATTTTCAAAACTCTTGACTCTTGGTCTTGGCCTTTCATAATCAACACTTAATCAACAACCACCACATGCCACCAATTTAATTGACTGAATTGAAATATGTTGATATTTTGCCACACGTTGTCTCCACTTTCCCATCATTTCCACCAAGTAACAAATACTTGTCTCTTTCCTTTCCTAACGGGGAGAACTAGCTTGGGAAAAAAAAAGAAAGCAAAATTTGTTGTTAGTTGAGAGGTAATGGGTTCAAGTCCCATAAAAACTAAAAATACAGGAATTTTAGAACCATACACCTTTTAATTATGAGTGATACACCCTGGCCTATATCAAGCACCAATAGGAAGCCGTCACATACCCCAGAATGTGATGTCACACCTCTAAAATGTGATGTCACGTGGTGTATGAAACCCATAACCCATAAAGGAATCTTGCCATTCAAAAAACAAACAAATACATATCTTTCCTCGTTGAATTGGCGCATTTGAATTGGCTACCTTAATAGATAGGGTCGGCCGAAGCCTAATTATTTTGAAGCTAGGGCTTTGGGCCCCCAAATGTTTAGGGCCCCATTTATTTGAGAATATACGAAGTTGTGAATATTATGTATACTTTGTTGACTATGGGATTTGATCTTGGGCAGTGGTCGCTTTGCAACACAAGATTTACCGCTGAAACACTACTCTCCAAAAAAAATGTATACTTTGCTGACTCTAATCAATAAGTTTGAATGTAGTGTAGTGGTGGTAATCATGTGTTTCTTTTGTGTAAACCTAGGTTCAAGCTAAATTCTTTTTCACTAAATGCATCCTAATTATTCATTTCCAACCCAAGTTAAACTGAAATCCTAAATAAATAAAAAAAAAATGGAGGGCCTGAATTTTTATTTCGCTTTGGGTCTTCAAAACGGTTGAGCCGGCCCTGTTGATAGATAAACTCCCGCCACCCTTAACCATCATTTTTTTCTGGCAAACGCTCAAGGAACGTAATCACATACATCGGACTCGTATTCATGAAATAGAAAAACGGGTCCAAAAATTTAACACCACGAACTGTTGTTCCATGGAGCATATTCTATTTAAGGTACATAGCAAGATGTAACTTATCAGAGCATTAAGCGGGATAGGGCACTGCACCAGTCAGCGATCATGAAAGATCAGTCGGGTTTTAAGACGGTCTGGTGAAACTATGGTTGCTTATTTGTCTTTGGGCACCATGAACCTTTCTACATACAATAATTGAAACTACCATGCGTCCTACGGACGTTCTTGTTCTTGTATTTAGCTGGGCGGGGATAAGCATGCGTATGTCGACCTTACTGGGGTGTCCCCATTGGTGGGCTTGCGAGACAGTGGCTTTGTACCGGGGCAAACGGTTTTGGGGGCGGAAGCTAAGAAGGTCGCTAAGCACGAGGCATCATGTTTAGAGAATCAGCACGTGTTCCTTCCGTTTGCCTTTGACACATTTGGATCCCTCATCCTTGAGGTAGTGCGATTCTTGAAAAAAGTGCAGAAGGTGGTCCACAGTGACTCGCAGAGCCCTAGGAACCAAGGGTTTGTATTTAGTAGAATAGGCTTCGCGATTCAAAAGGGATAGTGGCACAGCTTGTTGCTCGCTTACCCATTATCCATCCAAATAGGCCTGTAAATGAACCGAACGAACACGAACACAGGCGTGTTCGTGTTTGTTCATTTAACTTTAACTGAACATGAACACGAACACATAATCGAACACATTTTTGTGTTCGTGTTCGTTCATTAAGAAATTTGTCGTGTTCATTTATGTTCGCTCATTTAAAACCTAAGCGAACAGTTCATGGACATAAATGAACAAATGCATATAAACTAGGGGTGAGCAATAAACGGTTCCAAACCACGAAAACCGTGAAACCGACCCGGAACCGAACCGAATTAATGTTATAGGTTCCGGTTCCGGTTCTCATATTTTGGCATAATAGGTTCCCGGTTCGGTTCCGATTAAAACCGACGGGTCCGGTTAAAAACCGTTAGAACCGTTTTGAATTAAATTAAATATTTAAATATTCTATTATTAGTTTGAAATAGAATGTGTTGTTTCCTTCTTTATAGTTCTTAACACTTTTAAATTGTTTTACTTGGTAGGAATGTAGAGTATTGCCTTATGTGATGGTCAGCAGTCAGCACAGCTTGTTTTGACCCGTTTAATCTGTATAAAAAGAATGATCTGATCCGAACAAAACATATTTTGATACGTAAACTGCTATACTTTTAGTAACCATGGTTAACACAAACTGTTGATAATTTTTTTAAGAAAAATCATTGTTTTTGTTTATTTTTTTATTTAATTGTTAATGTTAATTTTAGGATTTTATTGACAATCGGTTCCGGTCTAGAACCGTTTCATGAGAACCGTTTCACCCGGTTCTGGAACCGAACCGTTTAGTAATTATCGGTTCCGGTTCCGGTTCTCATATTTTGGAATAAACGGTTCGCGGTTCGGTCTGGTTCGGTTCGATTCGGTCCGGTTCTGAACCGTTGCACAGCCCTAATATAAACGTTGCATTAACCAGAACAATCAATGGTGAATGGCATATGCCTAGCTTCTAATTGTGGTAAATGATAAAACCCATAAAGCTATAGAGGAAAAAACGATAAGAGGAGGTGGGTCATACTTGCGGCGCTGTGGAGGCGGGAGAGTGGAGACCGGGCTGTGGATGCTGGAGACAGGGTTGTGGAGGCTGGAGGCATGACTGTGGAGGTAGTCGGCTGGAAGAGGAAGAAGGTAGGGCTGTGAAATGTAGAGAATAAGGGAGGTGGGGTTGTGAAGTGTGAAGAGGGTTGATAGGTGATGTGTTTAGAATGTTAGGCTTAAGATTAAGCTTTTAGAATATGAATTAAGGTTACTTAACAAAAGTAAATAAATAATAAAAATAAAGTTAAGTTTAACTAAACGAACATAAACGAACAAAAATAAACGAACGAACATAAATGAACGAACATAAACGAACGTTCATGAACATAAATGAACGAACACAACGTGTGTTCATGTTTGTTCGTTTAATTAAACAAACAAAAAATTGTGTTCGTGTTCGTTCATTTATTTAAACAAATGAACATAAACGAACTTCCCGCCAAACAGTTCACGAACAGTTCATGAACTTTCGGTTCATTTACATGCCTACATCCGGATGTAACTTGTTTTTAAAGTTGAATGATGTGAAAATGTAAGGTCATTTTTTATTTAAAAAAAAAATGATTATATAAACTATAAACAGAATATAACTGTGAAGTCTACATCAAATGGACTACCACATGGATTCTGCAAAGAGGTATTAAAGACAATTATCTACTTTATTATGTATCCAACTACCACCTGACTATCCTGCTACACAAATATGAGATGTGTGTAGTGTGAGAAACATATACACATGTCAATGAGACAATAATGCACCCAAAATACAGATCAGATACAAGTACTATGACCCTCATTCAGAAAGAATTTAAATTGTGATCAGTCTGTTACTACATGTCTCACAATATTTGCTTTAATCTTATTCAATGCCAATGCCAATGATCAATTACATGATACAAGAACCTTCTGATACATTCTAGAATAATCCTTATATAGTGCAGCATTATAAACATAGGAAGAGGTCAATTCTAGACTTTTTTTTTTTTTTTTCCAATTTAGCAATAATGAATATACCGATACAAGTGACGTTAATTTTGGAGATGCAACTAGGATGATTAACATTTAATCGAAATTCAAGTTCGAAATTAGTAAATTTGGATAAAGAAACAGACATTTTTGAGTTATTTCTATGATTCTAATACAATTCAAAAGAAAAAACTGTATGACCAAATATAGTGGGTTGATGCCTGGCTGTACATCATCATGTGGGTGTGTGTGTGGGGGGGGGGGGGGGGGGGGGGGGGTTACGAGTGCACTACACACATTAGTGCTAATAATCTAGTCAATGGTATTGGAAGATCAAATGTAGTGGGTTGACGCCCGATATGTAGGGGGGGGGGGGGGGTTAGGGGCGTTAAAGTGGAACGCGTGTTTGTGGACCCTTGCTCAAAAGCAATCACTACATGTGGAGGGGGTACGAATGCACTCCACATAGTCTAAATATTATTGCTAATAATCTAGTCAATGGTACTGGAAGATCAATGACACTTGTCCTTGCAGTTAAATCTTACAAAAACGTTTGTATTATTTTGTAACCTTGGTTCTAAAAAGTGTGTGGCAACCTGATGTGTTTTGATCCTAAAGGCGTACGCTTATGTAAGGTGTTCATTGTTATTATTAATAAATACTAAAAAAATAATCTATATTTAAGTTGTTAACTTTTAAAAACTAAAACATAATATATTCTCATTATCTCTAGTCACATTCGTTTAGTCAATGGTCTAATTTGATTAAATACTAAAAATCATTGATGTGCGTGTTAAAATTATTACATCTCATCCTTAATAATTTTTATTTCAATTTTATTTCCTTATTATTTCTTTTAATTTTTATAGGGCTATAATATTTTGCATAAGAATGTTATGTAGGTTTCATGTTTTTGGCTTGGTTTGCTCATAAGGTTTACTAGAAGTCCAACAAAGGAAACCAAAGTTGCATATGATGGCCTGCTCGTTTCCTGATCCCATTCTTGGTCCAGCTGTAGCTGATTTGGCAATCCGTGTGAGAAAACACAAACTATTGGTAGCCGTTGATCTTGATGTTGCCTTTGCATCCTGGCCCTTCATCTTGTGAATGTGGGAGAGCATATAAATAACTCTCTCACTCTCTCTCCTGATCAATTATTCATTCATTCCTTTCGGTCTCCCCCCCCCCCCCCCACCTCTCTATCTCTCTCTCTCTCTCTCTCTCTCTCTCTCTCTCTCTCTCTCTCGTAACCCTAAGTCCTTTGTACTCTCATTCTTCAGTTGTGATCTAAGAGTTGTAATCAGATTCGTCTTGAATCTGTTATTATGATTCTAGTATAGATCTTGGTGCTGAGATTATTGTGTTATAATCTTAGAAGTTGTATAGTGTTTGAGAGTTTTCTGTTTGTATTTTGTTTTAAGGTTTTGTATTAGGTTTGGGATTAATAATAAAAAGACTTTGATTTTGATTCCATATTGTTAACATGGTATCAGAGCTTATAAGCTCTTGATCTTCGTCTCTTCCGCTATTTTCTGTTCTTGTTCTGGTGCTTTCTGTCCTGCACTTTTCTTGATCTGTTGGTTTTTGATTGATCTGGTTTATTGCTGAGTGGAATAGATATATCTCGATCTAAACCATACGTTGGATCTTAGAGTACTTGATCAAGTTTGGGGTTCTTGATATTCGAGGAGTCCTGATCTGGTGATTGGACGAGTGGAAGCACATTTTCTTGTTCTCCGTTGTTATAACTGTAACAATACTGATTTATGAGAAGATTAACATGGACCTTTGTATGACACCCTAGGAAAATCCCACATCGGCCGTGGCCAGGAGAGATCCTTGGTTCATAAGTAATGTCTTGCCTCTTAAATCACCAACGCGTTTTGGGGCTTAATGTTAGTGGATGAGAGGAGAACTCCACAGTTAAGCGTGCTCAGGTGGGAGAAATTCCAGGATGGGTGACCTCCTGGGAAGTCTCCACCAGGGCACCCAAAAACAAATCCGTGAGCTCTGGATGGGCAAAGCGGACAATATTGGTGGTGAGAGGGGCCGGATGTTACATATGGTATCAGAGCCACTCCTGTGCCGTTCGGGATGGTGGGGCAAACCTCATCGAGGACGATGAGTCCCTAAGGGGGGTGATTGTAACAATACTGATTTCTGAGAAGATTAACATGGACCTTTGTATGACACTCTAGGAAAATCTCACATTGGCCGTGGCCAGGAGAGATCCTTGGTTCATAAGTAATGTCTTGCCTCTTAAATCACCAACGCGTTTTGGGGCTTAATGTTAGTGGATGAGAGGAGAACTCCACAGTTAAGCGTGCTTAGGTGGGAGAAATTCCAGGATGGGTGACCTCCTGGGAAGTCTCCACCAGGGCACCCAAAAACAAATCCGTGAGCTCTGGATGTCACACCCTCAAATTTCCACTGCGGGATTTATACCGCGAGGCGCATGACAAACCAGGACCCCATAGCCATAAGTCACATGAACGACTCTAAATGCCCAACCATTTAGTTCGTTATTGTAAAAACCAAGTTTTAAAGTTTTAACCAAACCAATAATAGTATAGCGGAAGCGAATGAAAAATAGTAAATAAAGTTTGCGCAAAACACCGCGCCCAAAACCAAATAAATAGTAACTGTTCAAAATAGTTTAAATGTTTAAGACCCACGAAATGATGCATGACCTAACCGTGCTCCATTCCTAGTTACCTGCAAAAGCATGCTATCGTGTGTCAACATAAAGTTGGTGAGTTCACAAAGTAAAGTAATTTAGTATGCAAATGCGCTGGTTTCCAAAACCACGTAAATAGGTAAAGTAAGTTGGTTCCCCGAACCGTGTAACCACTAGTTCATCGCATGTCAAGGGTAGCTAGCCCATTCATGATAACTAACACCGAATATACCGAACTGCTATGTACGTGTAGCCACAAAAGTGTGCCGCATGCCTGACATCATTGTCTATCCACAATGATAAAGTTTCGTTAAGTTATAGTTCACGCCCGCGCTCCCCGAGCCGGTGTGAGGTTTGTAAGACCTAATAGCGCTATCAACTAATAACCCGCTTGCCACCCCGGCAACTCATTCGGTACGTGAGGACTTACAGATGATAGAAATGGTTTAGTTAATCAAGGACACAATTGCGAACTAGCAAAGCAACCGACCCACACAAGGGTCCATGGCATCCCAACCCGGGATGTGTAAATAGTCCCAAACCGGACTAGAAAATGTTAAGTAAGCTGTCTCATACCTGAGACGCATGCCTTTGCGAAAAAGAGTAGTGAAACTCACCTTAACGTGCAAGCAAAAGAAATCCGGACCGCAAGTAAAATATGCTACCGACACCCTAATAACAGTGTCACTATGTGTCACACCCTCAAATTTCCACGTGCGGGGTTTTACCGCGAGGCGCGTGACACACCAGGATCCAAGTCAACGGTCACAATAAACAACACTATATGATACGTAAAAATGACATAATCAAACCATTAAGTCTTCATAAATGATCCAACGCTGCGGAAGCGTAAAACTTTATTACAACGTGAAATCAAAAGTACGAAAGTCTGAAAATACTAAATGAGATGCACATGAATCCTAGACGCCGTGAGACTCCGTGCGCCTATCGACAGCTGCTACCTTAGCGACCTGAGACAAACATGCTAAATACGTCAGCAAATAATGCCGGTGAGTTCACAGGTTTTTAATGAATACCGACTCCAAATGTATACCATGATCAATCCAGACCACATGCATGCAAATCATATGAATACCTGTTACTACTGCGATTGGAAAACCATTACTGGACTCGAATACTGTGAATACTGAATACGTGCCCGAATGAATACTGAATACTGAATACTGCATACTGAATACTGAATACCTAAGAGACAATATGCACCCGTCCGACCTCCAGTCGACGAGTGGGGCGGGTCAAGCCCAAATAGCGCTATCCACATTTCCCCCGTTGTGCATCCCCGCACATTCATGGTTTCCCCCGGGACTTCCAAAGATCGCATAGTAATATAATGAATACTCCAAAACATAATGAATACGTGAAAACATAATGAATACTCCAAACCCAATGAATTCAGGAATACCAAAACATAGTTGAAACGCCTTTTTATGAAAACATAGTTGACTCACGTTTAAAGGACACAGCATGTTTTCTCCCCCGAAAATGTAAAACCAGTAAAAGAGTGGGGCCGTGAAACTCACCTTAGATTGCGTTCTTCAATTATACGTAAAGATGTTTAGCCCCTGCTAATCCCTCTACCGGAGATCTATCAAAATGTTCACATAAGTGTTCCGACTAATAACCATAAGGTTATCTAGTCCCCGATTGTCCAGATCATAACCAAGTATGTTTTAAAACGTGTTTAAATGTTTAATTGACACACTAGACCGACCCGACATCCCGTTGGTGACCCATTACCCTAACTAATCAAGTACACATAGATTACATGCAAGGTTCAAGCATAAACCACTTAGTTTGTATCAAAAATCTCATTTCTGTTAACATAGGGTCGAATGTAGTGGTAAGTGGTCGAAGGTGACTTGGGTTGGTCGAATGTGGGTTCAAACTTCCACCTTCGCCCCTTTTTCTTCCACCTTCGCCCACTTGTGGTTCATTCGCCCCTCAAGTTTCCAGGTTCGACCCCTGGAACCCACCTTCGCCCATTCGACTGGCCGAAGGTGTTCCAGGTTCGACCCTGCTGTGTTGTTTACTCAAAAACGCCCCAACCGATGGCGGAATCATCGAGGTGCCACGTAGTGACGATTGTTCAAAAGCACATGGTACTAAAATGTAAATATTATTGAATAAACCAATAACTGTCTTACATTGAAATGGAAATACAAAGTCTTAAATGAAATGTAACTGTTGGAATAACTGAATTTAAATAAAGCACTATATGTCTCTTGCTAAAGCACTAGATCAAACTGCACCTGAAACATGTACAAAAATAGGTTTGGTCAACATATGAAATGTTGGTGAGCATTCCTAGATTTGATATATATATATAGTAGGTTAAAAAGTTATACAATTCAAGTGCAAGCTACAGTGCAAATATGTAAACCATGTATCAAACAAATGAGCGAAATCAACCCTGTGACTGTATAATGTACTGTATGAACTGTAGTGTACTCAACCAATAAATGGATGATAACTTAACACTGGCCACGGATTCTCCGATGAAAAAAGGGGGAGAATCAACCTAGGCGGGTTGTCAATCCAAATAGCGCTATCCAATGTTAAGGTCGGCTTGTACCATGTTAATGATTTCACTAAGTACAAATGTAATCCACATGTATTGTCTAAGCATAAAAGCACGTTGTAAGCAATGCACATAGTACTAGAATTGTATTGTAAAAGTGTAAACTTGTATTTGAAATTGTAATAGTGTACATGTAACACCCCAAAAATGTATAAAAGCAAAAAGGGGTAGGAATACTCACTGTTCACGTAGTAACTTGGAATTGGACTTGGACAACGAAATATGGATTTGAGATTACTCCCAAATAATTAACCTAAGTAATTGATAATGTGTGAGTGAAATAACTCTAGAATACATGTATTTTCTAGGGCTTCGAATTGGGGATAAACGTTTATTTGATTAATAAACAAATTGCCTATTAATTATGAGAAATTAAATAAATAATTAAATAAAAAGCCTCTTAATAAAATTTGAATTTAGAATATACCCAATAAGGTATTTGAAGTATAGAAATAATTTTTTATAAAATTATTTCATTAAAAATAGATTTTTAAATCTATTTATTTATAAATAGCCAATATTTAACTTTAATATTCAAAAATACTAAAATTAAAGATTTCTTATTTTAAAAATCATATTTCTGTTCTAAATGATTAAAAATAATTTGTATAAAATTTTGGTGCAAAAATGATGAAAATTGGATTTATTATGATTTAATTATGATTAAATCTAATAAAAATTGATTAAAAATATAAAATAAATGATTTTACTGAATTAAAAATTATTTCAGTAAAGTTTATCTTTATAAAAAGTCAGGATAATTTTTAGAGAATTTAATAAAGTTGTTTTGATATATAAATGGATTTTTATAAATCTAATAGTATAAAAATGATTTAATTATTATAAATATTAAATAAATGAATTTCTGAAAAATAAAAATTATAAATGAAACTTTTATATCAGATTAAACAAATGTAATTTTTTTAGAATTTATAAAATAGTTTTGATATTTTAAAATGAATTTAAAAGATTAAAAGGATTTAATATATATATATATATATAATTGTTTGCTTTTAAAAAAAAAAAGAAAAGAAAAGAAAGAACAAAACCGGTCAG
Source organism: Ambrosia trifida (assembly GCA_028751855.1). Classification (NCBI taxonomy): domain Eukaryota; kingdom Viridiplantae; phylum Streptophyta; class Magnoliopsida; order Asterales; family Asteraceae; genus Ambrosia; species Ambrosia trifida. The sequence goes on along the minus strand of CM054125.1, from coordinate 4,660,610 downwards.
AGCCGGGACTCGAACCCGGGTGACCTCTGTTGTGGACCATGGTCACAACCACTTGGCCTAGGCCGGTGGTTGTGATGATTTCCGTTCGAAAATAATTATATACGAATACCCAAATCAAGTTTATCCCCAAATAACATGAACGAGCCCTAGAATTTGCAATTGGCCAAATCAGCCAACATTAGCCCGATTAATGTTGGGGCTTTTGTTGGTTGATAGCCGATGAATGAAACCCACACAAAAAATTAGACTCACAGTGTAGATTTGATGATAATTGACGGGTCAAGGAAAAAGTCAAACCACGAACTCGTTAACAATAATTAGAGTTTATTAGAGAGAATTGGAGGTTAAGGGAGAGTTGTGAGCGTGTTGTTAAGCTGTTCCAAGGCTCAATTTATAGTGGGGATCAATGGGTTGGGTTAATTGGTAAGTTGACCTACAATTGAATGTATACGCGTGGGTTTTCAAAATTAGTCAACGTTTGGTGTTAATTGATGTGTAATCAAGGTTGATTGAGGCCGGTAATCACGTACTCTAAGTCAAACTAGGATTAACATGAGTAAATTAGGACAATTTAAGGAGTCAAAAGAAGAAGAAGAAAAAAAATAAAAAAAAAACATAACAGCTGCTGTTGCTGCACGTCGAAGAGAGAAAGGGGAAGAAGGAAATGAAAGTGGGCTTAAATAAATTATTTGCAGCGTTTAAATCACAACAAGGGTGTGGAGCAGTGGTAGTGCGCGCGTGTGTGTGTCTGGGTTGTCCGGGTTCGAGACCCGGCTTGACCTGGTTTTTCTCCTTTTTTTTTTTGATTAAAATGGATGAAAGGGAGGGAAGGAGTGGGCTTGGTCTGCTGATGGGCCGGATACTGGGCCTGACACAGTGGGCTCCGGTTTAGAGAAAGAAAAGAGGGGTTTGGGCTATGGTTTGGTTTGAGTGGGCTTAGTGAGTTAAGATAGATGGCTTAGGATGAATGGGTTAAAATGTAAGGTTTAGAGATTTAGTTTATTATTATTATTATTATTATTATTATTATATAAAATATATATATATATATATATAATGAAAAAGTGACGGATGTCACAAAAACGCGTCCAAAAACATCCGAAAACATCACGAAACATCATGAGTTACAGCAGTCAAGCATCATTAATATATTCCTACGAAACCCTACCAATTTCACCCCAAAATCTATCCGTTTTACAAGTTTCCTAAAATAGTAAATTATGGAGATGTCACATCATCATGCATGAAAATATTACCCAATTAGGAAACTTCTGAAATCAATCAATAATCAGCTCATCATACTCAGATCATCATGAACAAGAAACCCCTATCATAACCTTATCATAACCATCCAAAAACGAGCCCTAAATCTAACTAAAAACCCCTTTAATTGTCAAAACACCATCAACAATCAAAGGTAACATGTTTCAATCATAACCCATCATTAATAACAGCCCTAGGTTGTTGTCATATCATCTATACAACAAGTAATCATCAAACAATGCATAATATCATATTAACACATGTTTAGTTTGCATAAAAACTCATTGTTTATGAATAGGTTTTATTTAAAAAGATGTTAGGAAGGTTTTTACCCATAAAACATGTTGATATCAGATCTGGACCCTTGGGGTTTAGATGAAAACAAGTTAAAATTGTTTAAAAAGGATTTGTAATGAAGAACACACCTTAGATCTTCACTTGTAATGATTTAGAGAGTTAGGTTATGAAAAACAAGTTCAAAAACTCCTTCCCCAATGATAATAGCTGATAGAGAGTGTTTGGAGGCGTTTAGGGTTTGTGAAATGGTGAAAAATGGCTAAGGATGGTATTTATACCCAGTCCAGGTTCGCCCCTTTTATGTGGTCGAATGTGGAACTTTTCCACATTCGCCCATTTGTAATGGTCGAATGTGGAACTTTTCCACATTCGCCCACTTTGTTTCTACGTTCGCCCATTTTTCAAGTTCCATTTCCACGTTCGCCCACTATTTCCACATTCAGGTCATCAGCACTTTTTAACACATGTTAACAGCACTTTTTAACACATGTTAACCTTTTCCCAGTTTGTCGTGTTTAACGCATTCTAACACATCTTAACACATAAGCATGCATCCATAGTCTATACTTAGCATGTTTAGGCACGTGTAATCATTTGTACATCGTTTAAGCAAGTATAAGTATACCATCCACCACACGACCCATAATCTACACATATACTTAATTAGTTCATGTAATGTCACCAACAACGGAACCCGGTACTAGTGTATTCCCAAAATGACTCCCAATGATCCTCCAGATCATTGAACCCTGGACAATCCTAATCTGACCCGACACAACTAACCCAGTTAAGTTTGTTTATAAACGTTTCTCGCTAAGGTAGACTTATGTGTTTATAAAATGTTGACCCAAACATGCCGGGTGTCACATCATCCCCCTGTTGAAAGAATTTTCGTCCCGAAAATTTCCCGAAGTCAAAGAGAACGAAGCGATAAAAAGAAAAATTTTCCCGGTCGTCACACTATGTGAGTATAGGCGTAATATCATTACACCATATAACTCGTTTGTCCAAGGCGTTTTAAACGTTCAAAAATGTGTATGTGACACCTAGTGACTCTACATGCAATAGTAAACCCTACGGACTCGTTGGTGAATGTATTGGTTACAATTAGTTTCTTCATTCCATATGTGTCTCCAAAAAGTGTACTTCAGTTACATGTCAATTCCATACCATTTAAGACCTCAATTAATCACATAAGCACATAATACACAACCTGTGTTTTCAGGACATATTGTGCGCCATCAAAACGAATTTATTTAATATAGTAAATCAGTGAGTTATCCTCCCAAATTTTTACTAAATTTTCTTTGGGATTTACTCAACTATACCTATTTTTTTTGTCTTAAATACAAACACAAAAATAATTAAAATTCGTCTAATTCAGCTATGTTTAGAAAACCTTCCTAACAGGTCAGTTTGGTAGATAAATTCCCAAAACTTGTGTATTCATCCAAACGGGATGAATCCACTTGTAAAACTCATATTACTCCAATATCAACCTTCTGTAAAAATTTCACAACTCAACTCTTTATAAAACTTGAGTTATGATGTTTCAAAGTTGACTCAGTTTGATACCCGAAATTCTGACCTGACCTATTTTCAATGAAAATTCCAAAAACGACTCAACCGACGTCCAAAACACTTGATTTTACCCATTATGAAAAGCTAAGACCAAGTGTGACTCAACCAAGCAAAGAAAATACCAAAATCATTATGTTAAGGCCGTGTTACAGCCCCTACAAGTTCATCTAATCATTCTGTCCAAATTTTAGTTTCGCCTAAATCATACTTTAATCGACTACCGTGTGCATAAAAATAATCAACAAACATCAATCATCATTACCAAACATCCCTAATACTTATTATGATCAGATTCTACTACTAAACATGCAAAGATCACAACTTTAAAGACCAAAACATCAATAACTTGCGCAACAAGTATCCTATGATGTTACTAATCGTTTATTATTATGTTTGATCCGTTTAATCTTCAAAAACTTCATGTTTTAATGATTATTTAAAACTTTCAGACCTGGACAAACTTTGTTACATGATTTTTATAATAAAAACATAAGATAGAAGCGTAAAGAATCAAAGATTATACCCTTGGCTCTTCAATTCGATCAACTGTGCGCCTTTGGAGCTTCCCAATTGATGATCTTGAGCCTTAGCAGGAGCTTTAGGGTTAATATTTCGTGTGGGGCAGTAAGGGGGTGATTAGGGTTGAGTTTAGGGGTTGCATGGGGGTTAAGGATGCTTAAATAGGAGTTTAAGGCGGTTTAAACCCGTCATACACGAGCGAGCGGCCGCTCGGGCTCTGTGAGCGGCCGCTCACAGGCCCGAGGCCCTCGTTCGTGTCTCGTTTCGTCACCCGACGCGTTATCCTTTGACGTTTTCGTTATTTCGGACCGTAACAAGTGCAACCCCATGCGTTAAGACCCTAATCAACCTCATACTCCACTTTTAGTGATTTTTATTAACGTATTCGGTTTAGGTTCACATAATCACGTATGGTTTTCACATAAGTTTATCAAATATCACAGAGACACATAAGTTCGTTATTCACCAACGTCCGAGGTTCACTAATCATGTACCCGATATTAACTCACAACAATGCACCTATATCCTATCTAGTTAACCCTAGTTAAGTATAATGCAAGGAACGTAACTAGAGTTTAGTTAAAGTGAGAACCTGAATTTGCGGGGTATCACATCATCCCCAAGTTGAAAAGAATTTCGTCCCGAAATTCAGCAAGTAAATAGTAAAGCCAGCTAGAAAAGTGTACACTTGGTTCCCGGATGTCACACTGGATGGGCAAAGCGGACAATATTGGTGGTGAGAGGGGCAGGGTGTTACAATAACCCTAAGTGAAGGTTGTAACACTACTAGTTTGTGGCGAAACCCTAACTTGGGTTCTATCCGGTGAGATCTTTCTGATTCTTTGATTTCTTTTAGGGTTTGTCCTAAGGAATCTTTTTTCAGGGCTTGAGTCCCGTGATTAGCTTTAAGATCTGGTCTAGTTGTTAGGTGGCTCCCTCGTGAGGACCTGGGTCGGCACCATTTGAGTGACGAACTGACTATCTGGATCACCCACGAGGCTTCACCGTGTGTCTTTGATTGTGATTGTTTTGTGGTGTGTCTCTGTGACCTTTGTGTTTGACTGTTTGTGCTTGATTGTTTCTTGTTTGTCCCTGGTTGTTTGTTTCTTTGTGTTGTTATGGCTGACCAACAACCTCCTGTTAATGAGGGCCAAATTCATTCGAATCAAGGACCTCAAGACCAAGGACCTATACCTTGTGCTGGGCCTAGTATTAATGTTGTGACTGTTAGATGCTTAGTCAGTTTAGCTGTTAAGAATGACTGGAAAATTTTCCAGTTTGATGCCAATAGTGCTTTTTTGTATGGAGATTTGTATGAAGATGTTTATATGTCCATTCCTGAAGGGTATGATGATGTGTCTAACAATAAAGTTTGTAAGCTTAAAAGTCTTTATATGGGCTCAAACAAGCCCCTCGTATGTGAAATGAAAAATTGGTTAAGTCTTTGATTGAATTTGGTTTCAACCAAAGTAAATGTGATTATTCCATGTTTGTTAAGAATGATCAAGGACCTTGGAGAACTTAAGTATTTTCTTAGTATAGAAGTAGTCAAAACTGATGATGGCTTATGTCTAAATCAAAGGAAGTATTGCAGGGACATTCTTCATGAATATGGAATGTTAGGCTGTAAGCCTGTGACATGTCCAATAGAACAAAATCATATTTTGACCCATTTGGTTTCAAAACATGATTGCCTATTGGATAATATGACAGGATATCAACAACTTGTTGGGAAGTTGATATACATGTCTCACACACGACCTGACATTTCATATGCAGTCTATTATTTGAGTCAATTTATGCATAAACCTACTGAGGGACATCTTAAAATTGCTTTTAGACTACTTAGATATCTTAAAACTGCTCCTGTAAAGGGTCTATTGTTTTCTAAAAGTGACAAATTTGATTTAACAGCCTATTCAGACTTTGATTGGGCCAAGTGCTTAGAAACCTAGAAAAGTGTTACTGGATTCTGTGTATTTATGGAAAACTGTCTTGTTTCCTGGAAAAGTAAAAACAAGCCACTGTATCGCGGTCATCTGCTGAAGCAGATTACCGGGCGATGTGTGCAGCAGCCTGTGAGATTATTTGGTTAAAAAACTTGTTGGATGAATTAAACATCCAGGTGCAAGTTCTTGTTTTTTGTATTGTGACAACTCTGCTGCCTTTTCCATTGCTTCAAATCCAGTGTTTCATGACAAAACGAAACACTTTGGTATTGATTTGTTCTTTCTAAGAGAGTTGGTGGCAAAATGTGTTATCAAGAATGGTAAAATTGATTTAGGTCAGCAGTTGGCTGATTTGTTCACAAAGGGTGTTTTGGCAAATCAACATGATCAGCTTTGTTCTAAATTTGGCATGACAAATCTGTTTGGGAAATAAAATTGTCGGGGGTGTTAAAATTATTACATCTCATCCTTAATAATTTTTATTTCAATTTTATTTCCTTATTATTTCTTTTAATTTTTATTGGGTTATAATATTTTGCATAAGAATGTTGTGTAGGTTTCATGTTTTTGGCTTTGTCTGCTGATAAGGTTTGCTAGAAGTCCAACAACGGAAGCCCGAGTTGCATATGATGACCTGCTCGTTTCCTCAGCCCATTCGTGGTCCAGCTGTAGCTGATTTGGCAATCCGTGTGAAAAAGCACAAACTATTGGTAGCCGTTGATCTTGATCTTGCCTTTGCATCCTGGCCTTTCATCTTGTGAATGTGGAAGAACATATAAATAGCTCTCTCGCTCTCTTTCTCTCCTGATGAATTATTTATTCATTCTTTTCAGTCTCCCTATCTCGTAACCCTAAGTCCTTTGTACTCTCATTCTTCAGTTGTGATCTAAGAGTTGTAATCAGATTCGTCTTGAATCTGTTACAGTGATTCTAGTGTAAATCTTGGTGTTGAGATTATTGTGTTATAATCTCAGAAGTTGTAGAGTGTTTGAGAGTTTTCTGTTTGTATTTTGTTTTAGGGTTTTGTATTTGGTTTTGGATTAATAATAATAAGAGTTTGATTTTGATTCCATATTGTTGACAATTCGTATTTGAAAAACTCACATTCATTGGCTCATTGCAATCACAATCCAATTGTTTAAATACCGGTGAACTGCATGTGATGTGTGTGTTTTAAAACCAAGTGTGTAACTCTAACAAAAGAAGTGCATGTAGTTAATCATTTGAAGATGTTTCTACAGTAGAGCAATGACTAAGGGCAAAACTAAGATACATAACCATACATTCATACGTTTTTTAATCAACAAGATCTTATATCAGTATTGAAGATATATGTTAGGCAAATAGTGTAACACCTCGAGGTGTTACGGGTCTCTTAAACGGGTCGGGTCGGACCTGACCACCCGATTATTAAATTAAATATTCAAGTCCGAATCTCGGGACAAACCGTTTCAACCGAATATATAGATAATAATTATTAAGATTTTATTATCTCGGTTAAACGCTCCTTATCTGCTGATAACCCGTTGTTAAACGTCTTTTGTTCGGTTGTTATAACTATTACCAAACATCCCGAGTCTCAGTTATTATCCCCGTCGCCAAACACCCTCTATTTAATATTCCTATAAAAACCACCCCTCTCTCTTGTCCCTCGCTCTCTCTCTCTCTCTCTCTGTACGATACACACACAAAGTGTGTGTGTGTGAATTATGAATGCTCTGACCAAAGCAACCTCTCCGACCACCGCTGCTCCTCTCCGGCCGCCGTACTGCTACACCGGTAAGCCTCCTCAGTTTTATCCGATCAACACCATCCCTCTTCTTCCCTTATTTTCTGCATAACACACCCGCACAACACAAGGTATGTGTGTGTGCGATAAGAATATCAACCGGTCACCGGAGATGGTGACCGGTACCGACGTTCCCTTTCTCCTTCCAATAATATAGCTAAACCCGATAATAACCCTCCAACCGTAACCTGGTTCTTCTGTATTGATGGTACCGATCAACCACCCTCTTCGTTCTCTGGTTTCGTAGCTGAAGTCGGACAGTCACCGGATGTGGTGACTGTCATCGATAAGTCGCCGGTTATACCATTTTTATGCTTGATAATTAATCGGAACACCAATCTTTACTCTCCTCTGTTCTGAAACGTAACCGGTAGCCATCGGGTCTTGAAGATCTACGGATGTGAATTCCGATAACATAGCCTTATGTTTCCGGTTGGAGCTCATGAATTATCCGTTTGTTCTAATCTATAAATAATGATGATTTCCTTTGTCTCTGACAAGAATCGTACCGATAAACCTATTCCCTTGTTTGTGCTCGTGAACCGTTCTTATGTTGGCTTAGGGTGCATCGGATCAAGGCTTCGAGTTGTATGTTGTTACCGGTTGGATTTCTCCACATCAACCGATTATAGTTCGGTTGTTGACAATTACCAATCGACTATTGTTATGACCCGAAGGTGGTTTGGGTTATAGTATCTTTATATATTCAATTTATATATTTAAGTGTATATTTTGATTATAAAGAATACAGGTATCATTGGTTATAATTATTGACATATTGTTATGTTGATTATTGCAAGGTACCATTAATCAATCGGAGAATAGAGTCGATACCGAGTCGACTCAGTGACTCGGTCAACACCCGGAATAGAACCCGGTCCAATAACTAGACGAGGAATATTATTAGAATTATACGAATATATATGTAATACGAATAACGTACGGACTTGATAATAATAATAATAAGAGAATAATAAACATATATAAAATATATATGTTTATATATATAAGATTCGATATATAAAACGATATACTAGACTCGGGTAAGTACGTGTCTAGAGTTCTTTAGGTTCGCGTGCCAAGCTGTAAAAGCCAGCTTTATTTCTTTTTGCCTAGAATGCCCAAACCCCGAGTTTAGGACTATCTAATATATACCGAATTCTATATGTATAAATTGTATATATGATATATATCCTAAGTATTACAATCTAACAAGTCCCACGCGTAAAACGTATCAATATATATATGAAATATAATTGTAATAAGAAGATTAGCTGAAGATATAACGCAAACCTGTGAGTATCGTGAACTCCCCACTTTTACTGTCTTATTAAGTGTTTTCGGGGGAATACATGTCATTTACAAGTAAACATAATAATGCTTTACATAAAAGAATGATTATTAATAAAAGTTATATAAAGGGGGTAATAGAAACGACAAGGACAGTACTGGACGGTATCGCCATTTCCTTTCTTGTCCAACTAGAGGACAAGAACCAGTTTTACCCGAGTAGAGGGTAGAAATAATTATATTTATCACAAGCAGAGTGATACCATAGATAGGAATGGCAACCAATAGAATATAATCGGAATAATAGACATATAATCGAATTGATAGAATATATTTTCCCCTCCAGAATTAGAACTGTAAAGCATGTTTATAAAAAGAATATTTTAAATAAAAGATTTATCAATAAACGAACTGGTCATTCACTTTATAAAATACACGACCTCACCAACTTTATGTTGACAGAAACTATTTTTGACATGTGTTCAGGTAACCCAACAGATATGATGACGTGGATCCTGGAAGACTAAAGACTGTTATTACCCTGGACTCCGCTGTGTAGCTCCGATAACCCGACCCGACGACCCGACCACGTCAGGCAGGGTCGTTACAAATAGGCATTTGAAGGAACTACAAATGAAATTATTAGTATACTAACCTTGCAAAACAGTGATCATTTTTTTTATCACCGAGTGCAATATCAGGCTGTTTGATGTATCTAGGTTGTTTGGTTTGGAGAGCCCAAATCCTATTACATATGCATGTTTATTTTAGGTTGTTTGATGTATCTAGAACGTAAATAATATAATTTAACACACAGATGAAGACAAACGTATTTACTAAATATCAGTTTTCTTTTTTTAACTTAATATAAAATGTGCATAACTATGTTTCTTAATATAAAATATTAAACAAAATATATAAATTTTCGTGCACTACTAACTACTAACATAATATAAAACAAACAACAATTGTTACAAATTTAAACCGTCGAGTACACTATTAAAGTTTACCCTACAAACACATAGTAGTGCACACTATTTCACTTGCTAAACAAAGTTAGGCATAGATTCGAATCTAAGTTCAAATACTTGGAAATACCAAGCAGGCAAGCACAACCTTCTCCTCTTCTGATATAAAAGTAAGAGCTAATAATTTTATTCCGATGTCGATGCTAATAGTTTTGTTTTTGTAGTCTAATAATTCATACTGATTTGAACAAAACAAAAGCTAAGCTTTTAAGGTTAGTTTTTTGTTAGTTTATATTATGGATTTTCATATACTTGTATATGAACATGTCTTTTTATGACATAATAGCACCAATGCGTATATGAATCTTGTTTCACATTTTTTAAGAAAAGAAAGGGAAGGAAATGAAATGAGCATTTTGGTTAATTTCATTCATTTCTCATTCTTCTAAATTGGAGAGATTTGAAAAGAAATAATTTTTTAAACATAAAACACTTATTTTTCTTTTCATTTCCTTCAAACTCGAAAACAAGCTAGTTAATTAAATTTTTCCTTTCTACTCTTTCTTTTTTCTCTCTTTAATTCTCCTTTTCTTCTTTTCCTTCGTTTATCAAACCAGGAACACAGCACCATCAGTTCGGTAGGTAAGACCTCTTTTTCACACACATACTTTATGTCACACAAAATTATATATTTTGACCGCAAACAAAAGAACATGTCACCTTAACTTGTTTGTGAATTATTACTATTGAACTAGTCAATAACAACGGTTAAGATATAGAGTACAGTGACAAAAGGATTTATTAATAAACATGTTTGACTGAACAAGGTTTAGGAACACACTGATAGAGACCGATTCGAGATGGTCAATCTCCCAAGTGACCCGTTGAGTGAGTTAGGCTCCAAAGAATATAGACAAGAAGACTAGAGTTTTTTTTCAACAATTTTCTCTGCTCATTAAAAGAAATGCAAATTACAATATATAGACTAATGAAATTACTTGCTCCTAAATCTATGGAGTAAACTACTCAAACATGGGAAAATGGAAACGTGCAGATTATTATCTCCTACTTGCTTACATGCATGAATACTTCTTAGTGGAATCGTGGATCCAATTGATTTAGTCAACCATTTAGATATGAACTCAGTTGGTCACGTAGGTTAATTAGTTTAGCACGTATCACACACGCAAACTGATTTTTTTTTTTGCAAATACACACACGCAAACTGATATATCGACAAACGTACTTGATATAACAAGTATAGGTTAGATTATGTAAAACGTATTGGTAGATGGGCTGGTTTGGGTTGATTTTGGGCTCAAATTGAACCAAATACCGAAAATTTAGTTTTTGTTATTTCTGTTTTTTTGCCATGGGTTAAGTTTTTGTTTTTTCGTTCACCATTTTTTTTTTGTTTTAATTATAGTCCGTTTATAAATAACCGCAAAAAATTACATCAAGATAGCGGGCAGGCGGGCAGCAAGCTGCGCCGCCATCCCTTTCTGGACGGCAAACCCTAACCTACTAAACACGAACCCATGCCCCCCCCGAAGTCGAGACACTGCTATGGATAACCCGTTGGACTCTGGTCAGGAAACGGATGGCTTCCGGTGCCAAGGAGCCAAAGGTATTAAATGCCAGGGGTACAAAAACGTGATGGTTCTCCTCACAAGCTTTAGCATGCTTCTCAACCTTCTTCGCCACTGCTTTTCGCACCGCTTGCCCGGCCACAAAACCACTATCCTTCAAACCAACAAGGGGAGATACACCCGTTAGGTTGACACAAGCGTGTTTCCCCTCGGCCCACCCAAAGACAAGCAGGTCTGCTGGACGTAGGGTGTATCTCCCTTCTGCGGAGTCCGATAGGAAGTTCACCATTTGGGCAATTTTTTTTTTTTTTTTTTTGAATAAATTTTTTACCACTTGGGTCAAAGGGAGAGTCCTTTATTTTCAAATAAAAACATTACAAATTACATCAGGATAGCGGGAAGGCAAGCTTGAAATTTGTGTGTCGAACCACTTTTAACTTATTATAAGTGACTTAACATTCAATAATAACATGCATCATAAGTGTAGTTATAAAAATCTTTATTCTCGGTTTTATGGGTTCGATTGGGTCAATAAAGTCGATTAGGAATTTTCGGTTTTAGGTACAAGAAAAACCGAAATCAAACCTGAAGAAACAATAACCTGCACAGCTGGCCGGTGTATGCCTCGACGGTGTTGAATAGTGGAACCACAGCTCGGCCTTCGTCTTCTCCGGTGAGATCCAGACCTGCAAAGAGAAATGAAAGGTGGGGCGTGGAGGTGACTGCTAGGAAACCACGAATGGAGTCCAACGTACAGACACAAAAAGTGATGGCGGCAGCCATGTGTTATCAGGGGGTAATGTGTATGTGATAACTTGTGCCCTAATGAGAGGTGATGACCTCTTATATAGGGCTTTCATGGGCCTTAATGGGCCGAACATCATGGACCCCTAACTATATGGGCACATAGCCCATTGGCACAAAGCCCAGTTAGGGGGTTACCTCCACACCCCAATATTAGTAAATAATATAACAAGTAACAAGTAATAAAGACGGTATGTCGGGTCAAGCACCATACCTCTACAAGTCCCCCTAGTCTAGTGTTGCTCCCAAGTGCAAGCGTTGGGTGGAGCGCTAGACTAATTAGGAGTGATCGGGAATGAAGATTAAGAGCTTTATCTTCTCGGTAGACCAATGACTCGAACGTTTCATCTTCTTGTTTCGATGTGTGTGCGAGGTTGCTCGTTGCGCTTATTACCAACTAAGTGTCACCTTCTAGGCGAACTGTCACCGACGCGTGTGAGGGTTGCTCTTTAAGCTTGTTATCGGCTAAGTGTCACCTTCTAGGCTAACTGTCGTCGGCGCGCGAGTGTTCAGAAACAATTAGTTGCATGTGTTAGTGTGGCTCGTTGCCAAAACCTGCAAGTATCTAAATCATATAATATGGGTGTATTGTGAGGCGCCCAACCTTGTATTAGTATATCTTAACTTGTAATAAGTTGTTATATAGTAAATAACGTTGAATATAAAAAGGTTGTACCAAAACCTTGAGCGGCCAATGCTATGGCGCGCGTGCAGATGTTATAGCGTGCGGTTGTTATAGCACGCGGTGAACTAACAACGCCTCTCTCGGGGGGTGGGTTCATACGTCGCATCATGGTATGAGAACCCTCTAAAGTGATGTTATACCATGCCATTCCCCCAGTTCAGTGCTGCTGAGTGTAATGCTTAGGAGCATTGAACTTATAATAAGATTATCCTTCGCCAATGGATCGTATGACGCGCCAAAGTTATCGTCCGCAGATTGCTTTAAGTATGCAAGGGCATGCTCCGCGAAGGACGCCTTTTTAGGGCGTACGCCAGTCAAAAGCAATGCTCCACGATATTCGTGAAGTGCTTTGCGGTGGCGTATGATAGCCATTGACTGCGCGAAGTGCTTGCTGTTGACGGATGGAAGCAATCTGCGGAGAACGTCTTTTAAAGTATTACGTCAACTCAACGCAGTTGTGGCGCGTTCCTGAAAAGAAGATGTGGCGGCGCGTTCCTGAAAAAGAGACGCACGCGAAGTTGAAGCACGTTCCTGAAAAGGAGACGTGGCGGCGCGTTCCTGAAAAGGAGACGCGCGCGAAGTTGAAGCACGTTCCTGAAAAGGAGACGTGGCGGCGCGTTCCTGAAAAGGAGACGCGCGCGAAGTTGAAGCACGTTCCTGAAAAGGAGACGTGGTGACGTCGTAGCACGTTCCTGAAAAGGAGACGTGGCGGCGCGTTCCTGAAAAGGAGACGCGCGCGAAGTTGAAGCACGTTCCTGAAAAGGAGACGTGGCGGCGCGTTCCTGAAAAGGAGACGCGCGCGAAGTTGAAGCACGTTCCTGAAAAGGAGACGTGGTGACGTCGTAGCACGTTCCTGAAAAGGAGACGTGGTGGCGCGTTCCTGAAAAGGAGACGCGCGCAAAGTTGAAGCACATTCCTGAAAAGGAGACGTGGTGACGTCGTAGCACGTCCCTGAAAAGGAGACGTGGCGGCGCGTTCCTGAAAAGGAGACGTTGCCGTTGCGTAGGGAGTTACCGACAAGCGGGGTTACCCGTAGCGTGGAGTTACCGGCTCTGCGCGGGCTTACCGTTGCGTAGGGAGTTACCGACAAGCGGGGTTACCCGTAGCGTGGAGTTACTGGCTCTGCGCGGGCTTACCGTTGCGTAGGGAGTTACCGACAAGCGGGGTTACCCGTAGCGTGGAGTTACCGGCTCTGCGCGGGCTTACCGTTGCGTAGGGGAGTTACCGACAAGCGGGGTTACCCGTAGCGTGGAGTTACCGGCTCTGCGCGGGCTTACCGTTGCGTAGGGGAGTTACCGACAAGCGGGGTTACCCGTAGCGTGGAGTTACCGGCTCTGCGCTGGCTTACCGTTGCGTAGGGGAGTTACCGACAAGCGGGGTTACCCGTAGCGTGGAGTTACCGGCTCTGCGCGGGCTTACCGTTGCGTAGGGGAGTTACCCGTAGCGTGGAGTTACCGGCTCTACGCGGGCTTACCGTTGCGTAGGGGAGTTACCGACAAGCGGGGTTACCCGTAGCGTGGAGTTACCGGCTCTGCGCGGGCTTACCGTTGCGTAGGGAGTTACCGACAAGCGGGGTTACCCGTAGCGTGGAGTTACCGGCTCTGCGCGGGCTTACCGTTGCGTAGGGAGTTACCGACAAGCGGGGTTACCCGTAGCGTGGCTGAACCTGCAAGAATCAGTCATATAATATGGGTGTATTGTGAGGTGCCCAGCCTTATAAAGAACGCCAAATATTAAAAGATTGTACTAAAACCTTTTATTTGAAGCCGAGTCATTTGGCGTGATGTAATATAAGAACCATCTAAAATGGGGTTATACCCTCCCAGTCTTACGTGACTACAAAGTTAATCCTTTACCCAAACCGTAATGGTAACCCGAGAGATTGTTAGTGTGAGTAGTGTGTGTGTTATGTGTGTGAAAACAAGAGATTTAAGTGGTTCGGTCGTTAATGACCTACGTCCACTGTAAGTACACCGGAATATTATTACTAACAAAGGAGATTACAAGTTGAGAGTATAGTAGTTATGGCTATCTTCTGAATGAATACAAGGGTTGTATCTGATCCTATTTATAGGCCTAGTAGTGGGCTGCATGGAGAGGCCCACAGGTGACACCATTGGCTTGGGCCCAACCGAGGCCCAAATCCATGGTCCTTCTGGAAATGGCGGGAAATGGCAGGTTACTGTTGATGACGTCACGCTACAGTGTGGTCGTTGTTGTAGCTGGACACGTGGCGGATTTCTGGTGGTGTATAGTAACGTCGTACTTGCTACAGTGTTCAGGCTATCTCTGCTGTCTGATGTGACGTCTGACAGTGGGCGAGGTAATGCCTGCTGGTCACTGTTCACGACAGCGTGCACAGTGTAGCCGTTCACCTTTTGTACTATCTGCCACATGTCCTTCTTCTGTTGGTGTGTGCTCTGACATGGATCTTTATGAATCTTCCTTTTGTCATTCCTTGTACTTCGTATGAAAAGTGCTAAGGGAAGATTCCGCGCGTGGTTGCACGCGCGTATCAGGTATTGTTTGTTGCTTATCATCCGTGTCGGCGCGCGAGACATGCTGATTGCCTGTCCCCGCGCGAGTGCGTTCCTGCGCCGTGACCTGGCGCAGGGTTGTTGCTTCATGGGGATAGGGATGCCTTTCAGATTAGGCTCCCTATCCCTTCAATGATGTTAGTAGCATTGAACATGTAATAAGAAGTGATTGCGCAATTTCTACAATCATAACAAGTAAGACTGTTTAAATTTAAACCATCTTATAGGCATTTAATTGTTGTGCCATTTTGCTCCTTGACATAATTATTTAATAGAAGCCTTTGAGTGGTTTCTATTAAATATTGTATATGCATACAGGTTATGCCAAACAAGTCTACTTGTTTTATATGGAATTGACCATGTGTTAGCGAATGGTGCATTTTACCATGTCAGGGGTCATCCATTTATTTTTTAATATAAAAAGTTGGAGCAACATGTGATAAATAGCCAAGTAGTTGACACGTTATGTGTACTAAAATGTGGAACAATGTGCTCTGTCTTTTTGTTTATTTTCCATATTTAACAATCATATATAATATCTTGTTCCTCTGTCATACGTTCGTCTCCCTCCCACAGAAAAAGGATATAGTATACTTTCATGGATATAATATACTTTCATTAAGTCCAAGCGGGAGGTTCCGAACCTGGAAGGGACACAAAGTCCCATGGCGGCGAAGTGCTTCGCGGAGCAGCGGGATGGATACTGAATCCGATTGTTGATGGCGGAACTTGGCCGCGGATGAGGGTCCGGCTGGCGGCGCAAAGCGTGCTCTGCGGAGGAGTCTTTTCAGGTTTTACGTCAGCCAGCTCCGCGGGTGCCTTGTTTGGCGGATGAAAACCATGCTCCGCGGGTGCTTTGCCTTGCTTGGCGTTGGCTGATGATAGCATGATCCGCGGAGAACCTTGTGTAGCAGATGAATGTCATGGTTCCGCGTACGCGCACGAAACGCTTCACGTTGGAGATTCACGCGGGGTGCACCAAGAGCTTTCTTTGGCGGGCGAGGAGTTCGGTAAGCACCGAATGGCGGAACAAGGCTGTGCCTTGGCCAATCAATGACGCTCCCGAAGCTTTTACGTCATGCTGAGGCCATGCTCCATGAATAATGAACACACAAAGAGCCTTGTTGATGCGGGTGGAGGCTTGCTCTGTAGATGCGTGACGACTTGAATACCGTGTTGCGCATGTACTTAGTTTCGTAAGTGTTAGAAGTGTTCCTGAACCATCTATGCCTTTCAATGCGCGGGGTTGCGCAGGTCTTTTGCACAGAGTTCTTACGAGTGGGGTTACCGGCGGGCTCAGAGTAGCCGTGTTTACGCGGGGTTACCACAGGTAGAGTTACCGGCAAGCACGGGTTTACCAATGACCGTGTCGGCGGATTCACGAGTCATCTATCGGACCTTGAATCCGGCGGTCGCCGTAGCAGATTTTATACTAGCACAGCTCCAATCGTTTACACGTAAGAGACTTCTGGTGGTGAAATCGACTACTCGAACCAAAATGATTCAGGGAGGTGATAAATTTAATAATATTGGCATTAGGTTAAATTAACACCTTTTTCAGCTCTTGTAGTCAGAGCTTGTACCCCTAAAGGAGACAAGTGAAAAATGAGGTTGTATTGTGTGCAACAAATATTGTACCTCTTTTTTTTTTTTTTTTTTTTTTAATATTTTGAGGATCTCGTTGGGACAAAACTCAGAGTATTAGATCCAAGATTCAAAAACCCCAAATATATGTCTTTCAATACATAAATGGTTATGAACCCGATAGAAGAAACCCGGATGGAAGAACGAGATGCGAACCAGATAAGAGAAATCCAGATCTAGAAGGTGTTCCTCCATAAATGGCTTTTTTTTAGCTCCAATAGAACAGATCTGAGGGTTTTGACTTGTGATAGAGAAAAACAAAAACAAATCCCAGACCTAAAAAATATTCCATAAGAGATGACCTTTTCAGCTTCGATAGAGCAGATCTGGAGGTTTGGAGGAAAAGAAAACCGAGTGTAGTTCGTTGCCGGTCCCACGGATGGCGCCAATGAAGAAACAATAACCTGCACAGCTGGCCGGTGTATGCCTCGACGGTGTTGAATAGTGGAACCACAGCTCGGCCTTCGTCTTCTCCGGTGAGATCTAGACCTGCAAAGAGAAATGAAAGGTGGGGCGTGGAGGTGACTGCTAGGAAACCACGAATGGAGTCCAACGTACAGACACAAAAAGTGATGGCGGCAGCCATGTGTTATCAGGGGGTAATGTGTATGTGATAACTTGTGCCCTAATGAGAGGTGATGACCTCTTATATAGGGCTTTCATGGGCCTTAATTGGCCGAACATCATGGACCCCTAACTATATGGGCACATAGCCCATTGGCACAAAGCCCAGTTAGGGGGTTACCTCCACACCCCAATATTAGTAAATAATATAACAAGTAACAAGTAATAAAGACGGTATGTCGGGTCAAGCACCATACCTCTACAAAACCAAAAATTTAGTTTTGAAAAAATATAAAACCTAACATTCGGTTTTTAGGCTGGTTTGGATTAGTTCGATTTGATTACTTAGGTTTCATGGCTTCATTCACACCCGTATTTGTGTAGATGTTTGTGGGCAAAATGACCCGTATTAGTATGGATGTTTATGGACCCAGTAGGCAAGTAATGGGCAAACAATAGAGAATGCAAAATAATTGGTTGGGCTACCCATTAACGGTCAAACATTTCGTCATTCGTGTGTCAGTTGTCCATCTACTTCTTGTCAAACCAATACCAATAGATATATCATATAAGTTCCTTCCTACATTACATGACCTTTACAACATATAATATTATGTCACAATATATTATCATAGCATATGTTATAGTATATTATATGATTACGATTACGATTATTGTATAATTATATGTTAAATCTATTTATATATATAAAAGAAAACGTATATGTTGACGTGGCGTGCAATGAAGGCCTCAACCTTCCCTTGAGAGTGCCACGTGGCATCATAATTGAGAGTTTTTTGGTGTTTTTGAATTGTTTTCTTTTTTAATTAAATTGAGTTATTTTAGGAAAAAAGAATTTAAAAATAAATTTAAAATTTTCTCTCTCATATTTCATTCCATAATTTTTAAACGTTTATATCTTGTATATACGAGATTTTTTAAAGAAAAAAATTACACCAAATTAACGAGCGTTTTATTATCTTTCCAACGAGTACCATAATACTATATAAAAAACGGAGAAAAAATTGACTACTTTTTGTGGGGTTTCGTTCATACAGAAAAAACACACAAAATATTCATGTTATCACGTAAAATTAGATTTTGTGGGGAATATGAGTTATTACTGATTAGAATACTATGAACATGCAATGATTGAGAGATTTTGTGGTTAGTTAACTTGAGCCATTTGCAATAGGTTATCACGTAAAATTAGATTTTTCAACCCCGGGACTCTTTCGGGATAATCAGCTAGTTAAATATATAATATAATATTATATGCCGTTCAAAAAAATATTATATTATAATATATTATGCATGATAGGATAGGATATGTTATAGTGTATTATGTTTTTTAAATTTTAGTTATTTATACAATATACAGTTTCCTAAAATAATAATAAATAAACTGAAACTTCAACAAAATCATAAATATTTATGTTAACAATTAATTAATGAAGTTTGTTTACTTAATTGTATTACAATTAAATTATAATTTATTCTGGATACTATTATAATTAATTAATTGTTATTACATATGTTTTAAAACTGCATTTAATTGAACTAGTGGGTTTATCTGCACAAGGCGATATGTGTCATTGAGACTCTTTTGGCGAAAATAATTTATCCCGACATGCCTTAAACACTTATTATATTTATGTATTATTATCATCATCGTTACTATTACTATTATAACTATGTAGATATTTAGTAATTATATACTAATGTATTTAAATAAGATAGCACAACGCAACGCAATGAGACAATGTAACATGACCAAATTTTGATGAAAGAAATGAAAAACCTTTGGTATTAATATTCTTATAGTTTTTGAAATAAGATATTTAGTAATTATATACTTATGTATTTAAATAAGATAGCACCCAGACTCTTTTAGATATTAATATTCTTACAGTTTTTGAAATTGATTTACCTTTGATTTTCTTATGCATGAGGCTATAGAGTTACTTAGTGGAGTCTAACGGGTCATGCTTAGTAATGTTATGATCCTTAGATTTATGAATTAGTATTGATAAGAAAATAAAAATATGTTGCTAATTGTTTCCCCATGAAAAATCGAGGACCACGAATATTTAGTCCCATTCCCAAAAACAAAAATAAGAAAAATGTTAGAAAATGGGGTAAAAATGCTATAAATCAAATGTAAAGGGAATAAACTATAAAACAATAAACTTACAATTTAACCCCTCAAGTTTATCCTTTCATACAAAATCAACCCTCACATTTTTATCCCTAATATGCATCACATACACACACAGGGTATCGCCACAGGTAATATTATGTGTTAAAGATATACAGAGAGAAGAAAAACACACAAATTCTCCTCATCTCTATCGGTTCTTATCCGTTAATTGATTCTTCAAACAACTGCCAATTTCCCACCCTTATTATTATTCTTGAATCTTTACCAGATCTTCTTCACTTAGGTACATCAAACTCTTATAATATCCTTTCATTTCTGTTTAAATGTATCAGATTCTGCCTTAATTCAAATGGGTTATTCTTATAATTTCATATTGTTTGTGGGTTCTTGTTATTCATGTATATGTTATTATAAAGTTGCTTGCTTTTTAGTGTTTTTGTAGTCAAAAACTTCTGTATGGGGTTTTATTAGTTTTTTTGTTTTTCTTTGAAATATATATATATTTTTTTTTCTTTTTTTCTGGGTATGAAAAATTAACAATTAATTTGTAATTTGGAAATGGATGAGTGGTTTAGGGTTATTTTTTTATTTTATTATTATTATTATTATTTTTTGCAGAAATGGTGAATCAGTTTGTTTGATTTAGTTGCTGTTTGCTTATTGCTTAAATAATTAGCTTAAATAGATTTATTTATTAATATGTGATGATGAAATTGCTTGTTTTTTTTAAAAAAAAATATATATATTTTTTTTTGGTAAATGATGGATGTTTAAGTCTTGTACAAATTAGGGAAAGATTTTGGTGTTATGTTTGATTAGCTGCTATAATCTGTTTATCTAGTTGCTACAGTTAAATCATATTATATTGATCAGAAGTTCTTCACTAAGAAACCATTTTTATTGAGTTGAGAGATGTATTAGTGATTTAGTGGTGTATGTCTAGGGTTTTGCAGCTTAACGAACCGGTTTGCTTTTATTGCGAAGTGTTATCTGTGTACTTAGAAAACCTAGGAGTTGCTGTTCAAAACCTAGGAGCTGAAAAAACAGACACTTATCTGGTGTATTTTTATCCTATAAAACCTAGGAGTTGCTTTCCAAAAAATATATTTTTTTCCTTAGATTGAAGCTAACTATTGTTCTTGCAAATTTGCCAAAAAAAATAAAAAATAAATAAAATAAAAAATTGCAACTTTTGAAGAATGAGCGAGAATTTTGGAAATATAAATGCAAATTGGAAACAATGTTCTGGGGTTTTTGGAATAACAATTATGTATAATGAGGCACATATTCTAACAATGCTGGTTCTGATGGTTGAAAATCTGTGGCCATGGCTGCATTTGATGTTTTGAAATTAGAGATACAAGAATGCTACTTTAGTGGTTTTACTGATTAGATAATTTATTGGCTACTATTTTCAGTCGACTAACGGTGTTAGGTTGCAAAGGTCTGTCAAATTTTAAAGATCACTAATATTTGTTGTTTAAAATCTCTATTACAGGTTATAATTTATCCGTGCATCATCCTTTTTAAGTATTTACTATCCTGGCATAATGTCAGAACCGGATGTGATAAAACCCGAGGTATCATATTCACTTCTCTTCTTTACTTTTTGGCTCTTCTAATACTATTCAGCTTTAGGCCTGGTATGTGCGTAAGGAGCTCCGTATAATCAATTTATCAACTGGCAAAGATACTTTTCACTTTGGTTGTTTTAAAGTTCGTATATTTCTGTAACGTTAATAGTATTGTGATTTTTGTTGGATAACAAATTAAAACAAGCCTGATGACAATATTTCAGTTTTTATTATTTACGTCTATATATATCCACCATGTTGAAATAATTTACAAATGAGTATATTTCTAGAAATATTAAATAGAAAAAGTAGTTTCTTTTATGTAGCTTTAATCCACAACTTTGTTAAAATCAAACAGCCAATGCAGTTTTTGAATTCATAAATCTTTTTGTAAACCATGAAAGCATCAAAACCATGTTTACAAATTACAATTCATAAATAAAGTCTACAACTTTTTGTAAACTATGGTTTTGTTTTTAAAAAACGCACAACCAAGTGACCAACCTTTTTAGTCAGTTCGCGTATTAGCAAATGCTTAACTGAGAAAACAAACTTTAAAGTGTTGCAAAATCTACGTTTGCTTATATGGGTTTCAAATTTATCAAGTACAATGGCTGGATAAAAAAAATACGAGATTTAACATTTTTTTCAACATGATTATATACCAATTTCTTATTTCAGATGATGAAGTCATATATATGGCTTCAAACTGCTGATGGATCAATTCAACAAGTGGAACAAGAAGTTGCCATATTTTGTCCTTTCATATGTCATGAGATACATGCAGGCATGGGTTCTTCAAAAACATATCCAATTTCTCTTCCAGCACGAGTCAATCCCGTTACATTGAGTTTAATTCTTGATTATTGTCGATTCCATCAAGTACCAGGGCGCTCTAACAAGGTATGCATCGATGTAATTCACTTGCTTATACGAAAACGGGTCAATGTTGTGTTATGTTTAATTTATAATGGGTCAAACAAGTAATAATGGTTTTAGCTGCTCTAGGAAACAGGTGAGACAACCTCATTTTATTTGTTTCTATTGATCGTCCAACCCTCCAAACCCATTAGGGGTTGTTTGGTAGCCTCTTAATCAGCCTCTTAACCATTCAGGTCTGTATCATTCAGCATTCAGACTGTTTGTTTCAGCATCTGAATGGAATGATTAAGTGCTGAACCATTAAGCTAATAAGGGATGCTGAATGATTCAGCCCTTAATCAACTAAACAGCCCCTTACTTGTTAAAACTTTTAAATTTCATAAAAAATATTTATATGCTATTTTCTAGGATCATGATCAAAGTTATAGTGACCCAATTTATTCATTATGACCAGTTGCTCAGCACTCCTGCTCACCAGTAGTATGTATGTTTTAAATAAATATGGTGTTTCGTTGGCCATTCAAAAAAAAAAAAAAGTATGTATGTTCTAGATACACGTGTAATTATGCATAGCGCTGTTATCTGATTGTGGAAACAAAATAGTGATTCTATATAAAATTTTATTGATAATGAAAAAAAGCTTGTTTTTTTTATAGGAGCGGAAGTCATTTGATGAAAAGTTTATCCGTATGGACACAAATCGGCTGTGTGAGCTAACTTCTGCTGCTGACAGTCTTCAGTTAAAGCCATTAGTTGACCTTACCAGTAGGGCACTTGCAAGAATGATTGAAGGGAAAACTCCTGAAGAAATCCGTGAAACTTTTCACATACCAGATGATTTAACAGAGGTGTCCTGTGCTTGCACACACACACACACACACACACACATATATATTATGTGCTTTATATTCATTTAGTAGTAATATAGATATTATATAATTGCTGCAGGAAGAAAAGTTGGAGCCTTTGAAAAATATAACTGATGACCCACGTATACGATTATTGAATAGACTTTACGCAAGAAAGAGGAAAGAACTAAAAGAAAAAGAGAAACTCAAGGTAATTTTTGTGTTCACGGACAACAATTTTATATTTTGTGTTCACGGACAACAATTTTATATTTTGTGTTCACGGACAACAATTTTATATTTTCTTGATAAATTTAATAAATTAGCTAAAGACAAATGGGTCAAACCTATTAAATTATCTTATTAAAACAGACTATTATTGAAAAATAAAGTTTTTACAATCATACTTGTTACACTAATTCTTTACAAAAGTTCATACATTTGGACAAAAGGTGTTTCAGGTCAACTCAGTCCGATGTTCACAGTTTGGTACAAAATACCTGTTTTGACCGATTACTCAACCCGTCCGACTGCCCATTTTGTCCCATGTCATTTTGAATTTGATGGTAGTTGGGTTTTCACTTTTCAGAATGTTGAAGTTGAAGCAGAGCATGTAGATGATCGTTCAGTGGATGAACTCTTGTCATTTATTAATGGAGAAAATGGAGGTACCTCATCTGATCTGAATCTATACTTGTCCAGTGTCCACACACATATATGATCTGAAAATAGAGGGTGTTTGGGATTGCGTTTTGAATCTGATTTTTAGATTATTGCGTTTTGAAAACACAGATAATCAGTTTTTAGTGTTTGGGATTGCGTTTTGAAAACACAGATAATCAGTTTTTTAGGCTACCAAAACGCATAATCTGTTTTGAATAATCAATCCCAAACACCCCCTTACATAAATATACACATGCATGTATACATGCATACATACACACACACGGGATGGTATTGGTTATCATATAAAGAAGCAGATGGTGAAAAGGGTAGAACAGGAGAGCACCACACATGTGCTGATACACAATCATTTTGGATTTTTTTTTTTTTTTTTTGGGTGGGGGGGGGGGGGGGGGGGGGGTTGCACCATTCCAAAGGGCAGCTATCGTAATCCTGCACACCTGCCATAAAATCTTGTGCATCAGGATAGATGTGTTAACATGATTAATGGTTCTGTCTTGCAGATACTAAGGAAGTAAAAACAGCAAAGAACAAAAAGAAAAACCGTAGAAGAAAGGACCAACAAAAGAATGCTCCTCCAGTATGCACTAATTCAAACACCTCTTCTTCTCCAAGCAATGGAACCAAGGTTTATAAACTGAATCTGCATTGCTAAAGTCATCCTTGATTTAAACAAATTAATTAATAATTCAGACATTTGTGTGGTGTTTCAGGAGTCAAATGGTATTAGTTCCGTTAGTCATGATGACAGAGTCAAAGGTCATTGTCTACCCAATATCAACGAGCTTTTGAAGTTGCAAGATTCAGAAGATGATAGATTTGCACTTGATGATGAGTTTGATGATTGCGACATAGGAGATGGCATAGATCCTGAAATTAAAGAGCAAATTGATAGGTGCATGTTGCTTCCGACATCATGGATTTTATTTTTGTATTTGAACAGCATACATATAAATATCTAAGTGTTAAAGTCTTTTTTAGTAGAGTGATTATTTTTAGTGGAAGTTTGCTAATTGTCTGATCTTCTCTTAAAGACAGAAAATTGTCATCCCTTAAATATGCATTGATCATCGAACTTTTTTTCTTTTTTCTTTTTTTTTTTTTCAAATGCTTTATTTTTTAACAAAGCTTCGTTGTTGACTTTACATGCAAACATAATTTTTACATGAGTTTGAAATACCTTAAAGCCACATAAAGATTACCAAATGAAGTCGATATACACGCATACATATATTTATTATATATGTGTTTGTTCTGATTTGTTTGGTTTCTCAGGGAAGTAGAGGACTTTGCTAGAAGGTTAAATTCTGATTGGCCAGAAAGAGTGCAAGAGCTTTTATCATTAGGCCAAGAACGAAGACCAAGTTTATATTCTATTAATGGAAACGGTTGCTCAACAAAACGTTCAAGTACGTATGCTTTCTTAATGTTCAGCCATTTATTTTTCTGCTTTTTGTTCCCGTTGTAGGTAACTTATAAACCACTTACTTTTGGATGGGTTATTCGAGTTATATTTTATATCTAACACGTCAAATAAATATTTAGCTTATAAGAAAACGGGTGGAACGGGTCAAAAGTCGTTCAAGGTGTATACTTGATGCGTATAACCTCCTAAATCGTAATATTCAGAACATTATAATATTTTTGAAATAATATAATATGCTTTTACACACCAAGTTTTCATGAAGTTTGAATGCATTGGACAAAAAGTTTTCATGTCAACCTAACCCAGCCCAACCCGTTTCAACCAACCAAAAAAAATTACCTGTTTGACCTGTTATTCAACCTGCCTGACCTGTCCGTTTTGCCACCTCTAGTTTCCGTATTTAGATGGTGAAATTGTTGTCTCTCGTATGGAGATTGTTCTTTTATAAACGGAGGAAATGGTAATAAATCAGATTGATTTAAACTAAAAAGCAATGGAGGAAGGAGTATGAATAACTTAAAAGCAAAAGGTCTGATATTCTTGTTTTTTCTCGTGTTTACGCTGTTGTGTGATTCTTGTAGCATTTTTGTAGATGCTATGCAACTTGAGAATAGAATGGAATACCATTCTTTTCCATTGCACCTTTTTAAGGGCAAATTCAAGTTACATTTTTGCCTTTCCGAAAAGAGAGTTAGGCTGTTAGGTGTCCTTACGTCCTTGCCCCTATTGTCGTATCTTCTAGTATCGAAAGATAAATAATGAATATTTGTTATGAAAGTGCATGTCATTATCTCTAATGGGTCAAATGGGTTAAGCGAAAGGGAACCGTGTTAAACGGGTGGTAAAAGTCAAACGTGATATGTTAACACCGCTACCGTTTGTAATGGACAGATGCATCAGGGCTGGAGAAGCATGAGAAGTGAACTCTAAACTGACCAGAGGACTCAGATTTTGACTTACTGAAAGAGATTAGAAATATGCATGGATTCTCAACTGTAAACCATCTAAATTATATATTTCTTTTTTCTCTTTTATTAGTCTGTCAAACCCAAAATGATGCAATTTTGATATGTTTTATTTGGGGTTTTTTTTGTTTTTTTTTTTTAACAATGTTTTATTTTGAATGGATAATAATTAAAGTTGCACTTTGTAATAATGCTGGAAAAGTAAAAGTAAAAGGTTGGTCTTGTATTTTGCTAAACTACAAGAAGAATAAACATAATAAACCAAACCAAGACAAACTTCATCCTACACTACTACACATGTAATCAGGCCTGCATTAAAACATAAGCTTATTATTTCATTATTTGTCAAAACAAGTTACATTTAGATGGTGGGTAAGCGGGCAACAAGCTGCGCCTCTATCCCCTTTTGAATCGCAAATCCTATCCTGTTCATAGTTGTTAATAGCGACCATAGCGCCCGCTATAGCGAATAGCATAGCGTAGCGCTCATGTGTCGCTATATGGTTGATAGCGAGGTTTTTCTATTTTTAGTATTTTTTTTTTCTTTTTTTGGTAAAATATACATGTAAAACATCTCTAAAAAGTTCTTCTAGTGTATCACTAAACATGAAATAGCGCCAACTATTTCATCGCTATCGCTATGTAGCGTATCGGTAGCTTGTCGCTATCGTCCACTATTCGCTATCAACAACTATGATCCTGCTAAACACAAACCCTTGGTTCTTAGGGCTCTGCGAGTCACTCTGCATTAAAGAAGAGTGATAGCGTTTTAAACGTTGCATTTTGCAAGTGGTAATGCTATTTTTTGCATTTATGTTTCTATTAGTTAATTAAAATAGATTATTAAAAAACTTTGTATTATCATTGTACTTAACAAAGTTCATATATTTGGATGCTTACATAATAAATGTACAGACCTGTTAAGTCGAGGCTATAATGTGAGATTGTGAGACACTGAGTACTTGTGTTATTTTGACAGACCGCCTAATAATGTGTTCTTTGGATTGGATTTAAAGTTTGGGTATGAGTTTATGCAAATTCAGCCCGTTGGGCTTTATCCAAATCACATTCCTCATTTGCTCATTTATAAAAGTAGAGGTGCACATACCGGGTTTTTTCCCTATCCGGTTCGGTTAACTAAACTGCTAGTTTTTCTCATTTTTGCTCTAAACGGTTTATTTTCTCATTTTTCGGTTATTCACTTTAACCGGTTCAGTTAATAACCGGGTTTTCTTGGTTAATCAATTAGTTTTCCCTATTTTTTTTATGTTTTTCTCGTCTAACCGATAAATTGGTTATAGTCCGATTATACTTAAAAAATCCTGAACTGGTTACGAACCTGTGGTTAAAAAACAGAAATTGGTTACTTTACCAGTTACGGTTTCTGTTATTAATAGTTTTCAGTTATATAAGCAGTTATTTTGTGCACCTTTATAAAAAGAATGAGGACATAATATCCGGAGCGATCCAAGCAGAGTGGAGTGGATGGTAAACAACCCATACAAGAGCACATGTCACACACTCGTATAATGGAGAGACGTCATCCTTCCTCAGTTCCTGAATCCAATTCAATTAGCCATATAACTCTTGAATTATTTTTCAAAATACACAATAAAAGCACCGATCTAAAACGCTCTTCTTCTCCACAACACTCATCACGTTATCAATTTTGAGATGACAGGTGGTGGAAGATTTTAAGTGAGAGGCGGCGCTAGTTGAAGTTTTTAAGCTTTGATAGGCAGAGAGGGTCACGGGAGGTCGGAGATTACCGATGGTGGTCTCGATTGGTGATTTCAAGGGTTAAGAAGGTCGCTGAAACAAGTTGCAGGTGGCGGTGGTGCTAGACTGTGATTGTGGTGGTGGTGGTGGTGATGGTGCCACGTAAGCTTTCACATCAATAAATACCTAAGTTTTTGTCCACAACAGCAAAAAATAGTTTGAAAGTTGGGACTTGCAGGGGGGATTTCGTAAGTTAGGAATATTGTCGGCCAATTGGTGAAAGTTTGGATTATTAAAATACAATAACCCTTTAACATTTATATGGTTTTATCCCCTTCCTAATTTTTAATCTTATAACTAAATATTTAAAAAAAATTATAACATTTTAACATACGTTCTTCCCTCTATGTACCAAGTGCTGAACCTTACTAGACGTTGTAGGTTCGTGGAATGGATCGATTACAAGATTGATCAGATTAACCAAGGTGCGGAATCCCTTGATTAACGTTTATGCAAAACCAATTTTGTAACACAATCAAGAACAAACACAATGGAATACTATAAAATCGTCTTCTATTGATTATAAACGTATTACAATCAATTCAAGACAACACACAAGAACTAGGTGACTACAAACTCTCTAGACTAATTGACTCTAAACCCTAACCCTAACTCTAACCCCAAGTATTCTATTTATACATAAGCATGTTGGAATATTCTTTGGGTCTGGGCTTTGGACTATTAGTGAAGATAGCTATCATCACTAATTAGCATATTCTCTACGTTATCTTCACTAATTACCCATATTCCCCTATGACTAACTTCGCATACCACCAAGTTCGTTAATTACAAGAAAGACGATTACACGTTATACAAAAGGCTTATCTACTAAGCTATTCTATCTAGTAAGCTGTTGTCACACATAATGCACCAACAGACTCCCCCTTGACAATAGTTTCTAGATGTCTTCGTCTTTATGCAACTTGATGACTCTAAGTCTTTGGATTGCTTCAGCTTCAATGTACTAACAGACGTAGTGTATTTTTTTTTATGTGTAGATATCATTTTAGTCATAACACAATCTTTTTTTTCTCTGAGTTCTCTCTTTCAGGGTGCTATACCGAGTGTTGGTAGCGTATTAATCCTGCCACGAAACGAAATGAAATGAGTCGATAGGCTAGCGATTGAATTATCCGCCGTGTAGTGTGGGGGAATTTTGCTAGTACTAAACAATAAACAATCATAGTATACCAAAAGAGATTTTTTAATATATATTATTGTGATGTGATAAGTACTTAGAAAATCTTAAGAAGAGTCGTAAGGATAAAGAGATTGTGCCATTAAAATTAAAATGAGTAATATTTAAAAATTGACATGATGTAATACTTATAGTTACGGGGAGTGACTGTGAATGTCCCATAAATTTGATTCATTCATCTTTGAAAGATTGGCCATTGGTAGGTAGAGTCTTTTCAATACCAAAAAGTCACCTTTCTTGAGGGACAAAGCTAAGAGGGGTACGATTACGATCAATGGTAACATGATGTTCATAATTACTAATAACTTTTGTATTATTTTATTAATTGATAATGAAGAATTGAAGGAGACATTCTTGATTTGTTACCAAAATAATTAAATTTTATTAAAAAGTAATTAATTCTTTAGATTATTATATAGTATGAACACTAATCAGTACACCACCAAAATTAAATAAGTGGGATTGGGTAATTTTTTTTGCTCAATAGTAATATTATAGCATGAGTCACTTCAATTAAACTTCCGAACCATAAAAATAAGCTATCATCTCCTACTTGTTGGCACCTTCTACTTGTCTCCACCTCTTAACGCCATTGCGTTGCCTCCACCACCATCATCATTGTGAAGATCACCTACCACCCACCATCAACACTGTCACTGCCATGACTAACCATCAAAAGCAACGATAATGGGTGAGCCTGTTCTGACTTAAACTTGTTTTTTGACATGTACCCTCTCTTGACTTGAGTTGTAAAACTTTTTGTTTTAACATATTACATCATTTGACCCGTACATTTTACCACTATCATAGGTAAATATGTGATGCTATGCAAACTTTTATTAACTTGATTCACTTGAATTTGCGACATTTACTATTTAAATTGCATAAGTTGAATATATTATGCTATCATAAAATGTACTTTGTTAATTTGTAATATATCTTACATAAGTTTTCACTCATCATTGTATTGTGTCCTTTTGAAGCAACACTATATCTTACATAGTTGTCATCATCAAACTATTTATCATAATAAACTCTTTGTTTTTTAATATCATATAATTAGATATGATAATTTACGTTTGTAGATTTATACCGTCGCAACTTGTAAAAAAAATTTCAACATCTTATAAATTCCTTAAAGTTTGATGTTTTTAAAAGCGTAAAATTTCTCTCTCAATTTTTTTTTTTACAAATTCTTATAAATATATACAAAGTTTTACAAGTTATTAAAACAATTTATCACAATTTGTTTATTTTTTCTGGAAAAAAAAATGAAATGAGCCCACCCCATCTTTCCGCCAACTTCCACATGAACGTTGCTTCTCATATGTCTAAAAGTATTAGTCGCACAATGCAATATCGTGGCTTGTTAGCCACACAAATGCTTCTTATCCATGGGGTAGATGACCTTATGTGATTTCACTTTTTGATTGTAGAGGCTTTAAATACAAAGTTCGTTTTTTAGAATCAATCTACATCTCCAAATTTAGTGCAATATATTCCATGGTGGAACCATGAAACACTCTTGGTTTAGACCAATTTACGGTTAATTTCCAATAAAATGTATAACTAATAATGGACATGATTTTAAAATAATTGTTTAGTTGATACAATCTTGTGAGCTATATAAGTGAAAGATTCATGAAAAATCAAATAACATCCCAAGAAATACAAATGTTTCCGGTAAGATCAAAGTTTTTAAATTCAAAATTACATTAATATTAGTTACAAGTTAGTACAAGATACTTAGAGGGTGTTTAGGATTGAGTTTGGAGATGCAAAAGTGCTTTTGGTCAAAAGTGCTTATTGCCTTATGACTTTTTGAAAATGAGTTTTAAAAAAAGTGTTTGGATTAGCTTTTGGGATGAGAAACGTCAAAAAGTCAATAAATTGTTGTTTTTTAAGTGTTTCGCTTAACTTATTGTGAATATTGGTTGTATGGGTGGTAGATTTGTAATTTTTTTCCAAAAGTCAAAAGCCAAAAGCCAGGATTTCTAACTTTTCAAAAACAATTTTTTCACCCTTAAAAACCAAAAGCCAAAAGTCAAAACAGAAAGTGCTTTTGGGTTACACAAACAGCTTATTGACTTATTGGTTTCTTGAAAAAACCAATAAATCAATAAGTTGTTTTGAAACTCAATCCCAAACACCCTCTTAGTAGTAACATATTAATCACATTGAAGATAATTTTGTTTGATTATATATTTATATTGAGGATAACTTATATACTTATATGATATCTATTAATTAATTTTGACTGCTAATTTTGTTTGATTATAGTGAAGATAACTTAGACACTTATTTATATATTAATTAAAATATTAAAATATATACACTATAAGAATACTTACAAAATCAAGATCATATATTTTTATAAAAGAAAAGTTTGATTGGATTAAACAAAAATAAATAAAGAAATAACTAAAAAAAACAGCTAAGTAGCAGTTCTGTTCTGTCTCCTTCCATATCCAAAAAGAAAAA
Organism: Ambrosia trifida; assembly: GCA_028751855.1. Lineage (NCBI taxonomy): Eukaryota > Viridiplantae > Streptophyta > Magnoliopsida > Asterales > Asteraceae > Ambrosia > Ambrosia trifida. The sequence goes on along the minus strand of CM054125.1, from coordinate 4,629,133 downwards.
AGAGTTGTGCATACCACCAATGTTTATAGTCAAATCTCCTCTTCCCCAACCTTGTGGGGTGGTGGTGACCTTCATCATCATCATCCAACATTGATCCAACATCTGCATATCAAAAACCATTGAAGCTTTCTCTTTCCCTTTCATGATTGTGTCATGAATCTTATTCCATTGGGCCCACCACAATCATAGATGCTAATAACTTTCCTCTTCCATATCCCAAATCCCACTATAACGGTCATCAATGGCTGCTGCACCCATAAGACACCCTAAATCTTGATATCAAATAACTGGGTCAGTTCAAGATTCTTCCTTTACTTCATTTTTGTTGTTTTCAACCCTAAAGCTTCAATCTTTTTCACATTTTATTGAGTAATTTGCATAAAGATTCATCTGGGTCATCTGTTTCTTGAGTAATTGAATGTGTTCTTCATCAAGATTTATAAAAGCTTCAACCTTTTTCACATTTTATTGATTAATTTGCATAAAGATTCATCTGGGTCATCTGTTTCTTGAGTAATTGATATGTTTTCTTCATCAAGATTTATAAAAGCTTCAACCTTTTTCACATTTTATTGAGTAATTTGCATAAAGATTCATCTGGGTCATCTGTTTCTTGAGTAATTGATATGTTTTCTTCATCAAGATTTATAAAAGCTTCAATCTTTTAGGGATTCTTGTTGTGTGTGTGTGTGTGTGTGTATGTGTGTGAATTGATGGGCCCACCAAATGAATGCAAAGAGTATGTGTCCATTTCCTCTTCTTCATTACAACCACCGCCTTTGTTTCTCACGTTCTACAGTCCCTAATGGCTGCCAAACCTTTACACCTAATTCACTCAATATAATAAAGTGCTTTAGTTAGTGTTTTATGCTTAATCCATCTCTTGCCTCTCTTTTTGACAAACTGAACAAAGGCTTTTCACAATTTTTCTATTTTTTTTGCCTACCAAAAGTTGCTTTGAATAATAATCTTTGAATTTTTTGCTTCCTTTTTTTATGTTTTGGGAAACTTTGAGGTGCCCGCGTCGAATTAAGTTCCGATTTTCAAGAATTCGGATCGATATTGAATGTGTGATCTTTGTCAAGATCTTTAAATTAGGGGCTTTTATTAAGGTTGAAGATTTGACTTTTGTGGTTTATACATCTGAAAAGGGATGATTGCTTGTTTGGTCCACCAAAAATAATAACCAACATTGAGTGATAAGAGAGATAAAGGGAAAAGATAAGTATTGATTCTTCACCTAATCAAAGAATTCAAGTTCTTGTTTCTGTGATCTTGTCTGGAGAAAAAGCTTGTTTTGCTCTTTGTTGCAATCATCAAAAGGTTCTGAATTTGAGGTACTTTCTGATCTCTGTATAATTTTGATCATGATTTTTCATTTTGTGGATGATTAATTAACTTTTTAACATTTGTATTTTCTTTTTTGTTGCATTTAAATCATTGTTACAATGCAACGAGAAACACAAACATTTCACAATATGAATGAAGGGTCATTTGCATAGTTTCTTTTTCGCATTTATATTTTCATGATTTATTGAAAATCATTCTTGCTTGCAAAGATTAAAACTTTTGGTAGTCATTGTATTTTATTGAAAATGCTGCCAAGTAGTCTGTATCTTAGGCTGAAGGGTGTGGGTCGGGAAAAGCCATCGGTGGGGTGACGTGGATCGTTTTGCCGAGGGTGTAAACCCCCCCCCCCCCCCCCCCCCCCCGATCATTGCTCGGTGCAACCAGTGGATTTCCACCGTTCTCCCCGATCCCTCCTCTCTCTCTCTCTGTCTCTCTTTTCATTCCCCTCTCTCTCTCTTCTCCATTCTGCTGAGGTGGCTTGGTGGCTGGGGGGTGGTCGGTACCACACCCCTCAGCCTTAGTGGAACTAATTAACATATCAACCAGTGCGGTTATCTACGAATCGTTAATAGGGAATTAGCAATAAAACAACAATAAATAGGCAATGACAAATTTCACTTAGTATCAAGAATAATTCACTATGTGAATTCATAATCTTACTGTTGCAGGATTAACGCCATTAAATTGCCATCTCATTGTTTTAGACCTATCGACGGCTTCTACTTTCTATTCATTTTTTCTGCCAAGTTAATATTTTTATTTTGCAATTCGTAAGTACTTGGTGTTTTAGACGCAATGTGCCATGTGCAGTAGTTAGAAATGCAAATCGTTCATTTCAAGATGCAAGTAAGAGAAAAATCATACCAATTGTATTTCATCCTAACATAAGCTAGAATTCTGGTGGATTAATATGAGTGTGATTTGCTATTTCAGGTCAACTGTATTGTTAGTTACTACCATTTTCTATCAACTCAAATGTTTGCTTTTGCATTTTTCTCAAATATGTTGATTGTTTAAAAGTTAAGGATGTAATAATTTGTACCAATCAAGGGCGCAACTCTTGAGGGGCGGCCGACCCCCGAATTTTCGCTCAGAAATTCCGATTATATAGTATTCGTATAGAAATTTTTTGGTATATACGTTTTTGACCCCCTGAAACTAGTGATTTCCGGCCCCCAGTGACTTCCGACCCCCCCAAGTTTCGGGTCAAGCTTCGCCACTGGTACCAATTTTACTTGCCTTTGCCACAGTTTTCATGCATTATTATTTATTGCCAGCTACAATGTTCCTTAGGCATATTTGAAATTACAATGGGTGGTTAGGTTAATATGTCTAAGCCAAACACAATTGTTAGAAATGCCACTCACTAAAAAACAAAGTGTCAAATACATTGTTCATCATCATGGCTGTAATCAATGTTTTTTCACTGTTATTTGGCTTAATTTTAGTGTTCTTTACCTTTTGTCAACCCTCGGTCTTTTTATTTTTCATTATTGCATATTCGTTGATTGTTTTGGGGGATGTTTAGATGTATGTTCTTGAAGCAATAAATGAAAATCACTTAGCTAGTTAGATTAAAGTTAGGATAATTTGGTAATCTTACATGTATAATAAGTGATCAGTTTTCTGCAGCAATTCCTTTTCTGCTTCTCTGATTATTTTGGCACTAAAAGAATCAGAAAAAAATCAGTTTTTGCACATCCGAACGTTCCGTTAAAAATATACATCTAGTCCAATGATTCATTTCTTGAGTAAAATATGCTAGTGAGGCTATCTTAGGGGCTGTTTGGTTGATTAAGTGCTGAATCATTAAGATGGTCTGAATGGTTAAGAGCTGAATCATTCAGCATCCCTTATTAGCTTAATGGTTCAACACTTAATCATTCCATTCAGATGCTGAAACAAACAGTCTGAATGCTGAATGATTCAGACCTGAATGGTTAACATATGATAGACTGCATCCTTTGCGCATAAGATGCATCTATTAGGAAAACTTGTGTTTCCACATTCTTTTCTAGTTCTTTGAGAGTTTGAGCTTATATTTTCTTTGATTTTGTTTCTTATCAGGCTTGTTGTTATCTTTGTCCCTAAAAAAGATTGAAAAAAGTTCAAGGAATTTGTTTATAAGATCTCCATTTCATTATGGCAAAAAGTTCAAAACAACGTCCTGCTCGACAAAAGAAAGACCAGCTAGGTTGTATGTGGGGAATAATTAGTATGTTCGACTTTCGACATGGTCGGATACCAAGAAGGCTACTTTCAGATCGTAGAAGATACCCGGACGATAATACTCAAGGTAAAACTTTTTTTTTTTTTTTGCCAACTCTAGTATTTACGAATTCAAAGCATATTTTACATGGACAGTTGGACACTTATACTTGGTGACCCTATGTGAAAATTGAAATGAAGCCCCAAAAATAATTACGAAATTGGTAGTGTCATCATTTTAGAATCAAGTGCATTCAAATGCCGTGGATCATATATATCAAGCATATCACACACTTAGAAAGCACATTTTGACCCACTGCAAAGTACTCAACATTAGCACTATTATTAATGCAACTATCACTCTCAACATCAATAGAAAGCAGCATCCGAGTGTCATTTGAATTCACCATTGTTTTTCTATGTTGACTTTTATCAGTCAGGCACCTAGGCTTGTGTATAAAGTGGACATCATCGGGACCAAAGTTCATGTATTCCTAACTTCTAACCACGGATCCAAAGTTTAAAAGAACGGAAATGAGTCTCGATGCGTTTTCCCTTCGTCTCATGAGGCGTAAGCCTCGAGGCGAACCAAGGCGTAAGCTCGAGGCGCAGTCAAAAAATAAATATAAAAATTATGTGTCTATAAAAAATAAAATACTTGACCTAGAAAAGTCTAAAACATCAAAAACACACATCAAAAGTAAAATAATTGACCCAAAAAGTCTATAAAAAAAAAAAAAAAAACACCCTAAACCGCCCGAGGCGCCCTTAGAGGCGTATGTACAATCTGAACCCCATGAGGCGCGCCTTAGACTCGTTTTCATAGAGTTTCGCCTCAAGGCGTACGACTCACCCGTTTTTTTAAACCATGCACGGATCTAAATAATCGTTTATTTCTTTGTTGATTTTTTTATTTGAATACTAAGGGGCCAGGTTTTTTATTTGAATACCTTTTTGCGGTTTCCCACCCCACAGACACTCAAGGGTGGCAATGTGTAAGTGTAAGTAAGGCTTGGTTGGATGATATAGGCAAATAGAAGCTTGTATAAGATGAATATTTTGGGTTATCCATGTTAAAGATTTGGTTTTGAAATACACATACACATACACACACACACACACACTTATCACTATACTTTTGAAATGAATAGTTGTACAACGTATTCGACTTAATATATTTTACGTTTCAAACAGTCTTGTTGCTTCTGCATTCTGACTTTTGTTGCTGTTGAAATTCACAGAAACAACCCTTTAAATAGGGAATGATACATAATAACCCTATCGCCTGTAATGGGAAACGTTAATCAACAATAATTACAGAATAAATACAAATCATCAATCTATACTAAATATATGCACGAGTATCTCGGTTAATAGCTGTTTCTTCAGCACTCTAAAACAATCTCCCCTTAATACTACACTCTTTGAAATGATATTACTATTCACAACTAAGCTCTCTTTACAAAATATTTACTGAAAGTGGGTTAAAAAATAATTTGACCCAATACTTCAACTTGTATTTCTCTTTTTTTGCAGGTTCTTCACACCCTACGTTACAAGCGAATTTGCCCACAAATTCTCAAGAGATGCATCCAAGCATTGAGGTAATTTTACTTACTAATTTCTTTTCACAAACTTTGCAACAATTTAAATTCCATTTATTTTAAATTTATTGTGTTACGACGCATGACTGCGGGTCTCACCATCATGATCCTAAGAAGGATGGGACCCGCAAAACCGAAATGAAAATGATACAAATGATTATCTTGAATGAACCAGGATGGCGAAAAAATAAAAAAACCGTCCGATCTCATGAGCACCAGGGTAAAGGAGCTTATTGAAGAAGAGATGTTTATTGACCAAGATACGACGAAGCCTGTAAGGAAAGATCATGAGCAAAAGCGTAATTCTAAAAAATTAAAGAAATCTATTAATGAGGGAACCTCGATTAATCATCAAGTTTCAGCTCAAAAATCTTCGCAGTATCGTGATCTTGAAGCTCTAGTGAAAGAAATCTTGTTGATTTATAAAAAACGAAACGAGCAGCACAATTTTCTTGATATTGGGGACAAGGGGTCTTTTCCCATTGTTGAAGAAAAGCTTTTTCTAGCCGTTGAGACGTTGCTGAACGAAAAGTCAGCAAATGGAGACCACAAGAAAACTAATCATTCGAAAGAGATGTTTCAGATGTTGAGTTCGAACAGAGAAATGTTTATGAAAATCCTTCGAGATCAATACTCGATTTTGTTACAGGAAGACCAAAAGTCAAAGTCAAAGTCAAAGTCAAAGTCAACAGATCAAGGACCAGAGGAACCTATGACCCGTAAACACCGAAAGTTCTTTAGACGAAGGAGTAAGTCGCAAGAAAGTATTCCGTTGAATGATAAGAACAAAATTATCCTTTTGAAGTCTGGATCTTCTGATAATCAAGTTCTGGTAGAGAATGATACGCAGAGTGAAGTACATGGTTCGCAGTTTTCATTCATGGAAATCAAAAGACGGTTCAAACACGCAATGGGAAAGGATCGACAATCACCGGGACCCACTGGAAAAGCAGGTGTTGATGGTGGATGGAGTTCACCGAATAGAGATCATTTCTATATGGAAAGATTTGCAAGAGTCGCCAACGGGCTCAAAACAGGAGACAGATTTTCAAAATTACGGGATTCAGAATCGGAAAACGACAACACAAACGACCGGGTATCAAACATTTACGTTGAGGCTAAAAAACACTTGTCCGAAATGCTCACGAGTGGTGATGAAGATGCGGAAACAATGATGAGAAGCCTTCCGAAAAGCCTTGGGAGGATTTTGTCGCTTCGAGAGTACAATTCCTTTTCTCCCATTACAAGTCCTCGAGTACGAACACGACATTTGTCTTGTGAGGATCTTTCGTTGGTCAACAAAAGTCAACCGTTTACGACTATTGACAACTCCGAAAAGAAAGTTGTAGTTCATGATAATTTGACTTGTGAAGGTACTCCTTTATCTTAAGTTTCTCTTTAGCTCCAAGAAAACCGATACTGTTAACGTTTTTGTTAAACGGATTATTAGAATCTTTAAGGGGTGTTTGTTTACGTGTTAAAAAAGTTGGTATTCGGGCATAGGGATGAGCTCGGGACGGTATCGGTGCCAACCGATACCGATTCCGAAAATCCAATACCGATACCGAAAACATACGGTACGGTATCGGTTCGGTACCGGTATGGTATCGGTATTTTACCTTAAAATACCGATACCATACCGATCCCGTACCGATACCGAAAATACCGAAAACCTCTAAATGTGAATACCGATACCGATACCGAACACCCTCGGTTCGGTACGGGATCGGTATCGGTTCAGTATTCGGTACAAAATGCTCATCACTATTCGGGCATCACCTGAAAATTCACAATATATGCAGGTGTTGAAGAGGTGGTAAAGTCGCCTTCGTGTGATGAAGAACACAAAGAACAAACAGAAGCTTGTGAACCACATGACACTCCAAATGAAGATCAACCTTCCGATAGCTTTGAACTGGTAACGAATTTCTGTAAAGCTTTGTCGATTTTATATGTAATACATTCTAAAAAAACATTTTTTTAGCGAAACAGCAGAAAAGTGAAGGTTTCTTTCTTTTGATCTGCAGGAGTTACATGAAGAGCCTACATTTGCTAGCAAGACTGCAGAACACAAGATCAGTCCTGCAAAGCCTAGTCCTGTATCTGTTCTCGAGCCGTTGTTCTCAGATGATGATATTAGCCCAGCAAGAAGTGTCTCTCTACCTGGTAAATAAGCTTTTATACATATACTCAGGTTTTTATAAACCTGCACGTAAAAAAAACAACTGATTTTATACTTTAGGGAAAACGCTTTCAAAATCGACTTTTGAGGGCGTGTGCTATTAGTTTATAATCAAATATGGGACGGTTTACCTGTTTAGGAGTTGTATTGGTATCCCGGTCGACACATTTCCTAAGTGAACCAAACATCTAGCGAACCACTTGTGGATCGTTTGACGGAAAGTTCGTTTTTGTTCCGTTCCGTTTTTTATATTAAATGTACAAACTTGGGCAAGATTTTATAATATATTAGTCAAATGAACGAACACGAACAAACTTCTTGTTCGTTCAATTACATCATGAACATTCATTATAGCTTTCGTGCTTGTGTTTGTTTATGTACAAATAAATGAATAATAAGAACATGTTCGTTTATTAAACAATTTTACTAATTTACTAATATATGTATAGTTAATAAACATATAAGAAAATGAATATATTTTGTAGGTTTAGGTTCGTGTACAAAGGACATATTTCGTGAGAAGTGCGAGAACGATTAAGAATTGACATGTAGGCATCATGTTTTGGATTTAGGAATGATGTTTTGGGTTGTTTTTACTTGAAAAACACCAAACACAACAGTTTAAAACACAATGCAATGTATTATAGTCATTAAATTTAAAACACACTGCCTAATGTTCTTGGCATAGTGTTTTAAGTTTTAAGCCTAAAATACAGTGTTTTCGGTTTTTAATTTTTATGTTTCGTGTTTTTCTAGGCAAAACAATCCAAAATATCATGACTAAGTCTAAAATATGATGCCTGCATATCATTTTTCAATCCTTCTCACACTTCTCATGAAATATGGCCTTTGTACAGGAACCTCTGTGTTTATAACGTATGTTCGTTAAGCATCAAATAGTGATACTGATTTTTGTTTTTGAAACTTTCAGTCGAAGCTGCAGTTGAACCGCTATGTATCGAATTCGACGAAACAGTTTCCTGTGCTGAAAACCAACAAATCCGAATCACAGACTCAGGGGAAAGTGAAGAAACCCCATTCGAATATGTCGAAGCTGTGCTCCTTTCTTCAGACCTGAACTGGTCCGAATTTGAAAACCGATGGATTTCATCGGCCCCAATCCTCGATCTATCTATATTCCACGAGGTAGAAACGTTTTCAAGTCGAGCCAAACACGACCAAAGGCTTCTATTCGATTCAACTAATGTAGCTCTCGAAGAAGTATGCAATCGTTACATTCCCGAATCATCGTTCATCAAACAAAACGTTTGGCCCGTTCCTAAAGGAATGGACTTGATCAACGAGGTATGGTCAAGACTCGAGTCGTGTCTATGTAAGGTTTACCCTCGCGATCTGGGCAAGCTCGTGAGAACCGATTTGGAAACATCTAAAATGTGGTTGGATCTTCGATCCGAATCTCGTGAAATAGTCATCAAGATTGAAGAATCGATATTTGAAGAAACAATCGACGATACTCTTACGAGTTTATTCAATGATTGTGTTAATGGTGAGATTTTAGACGATGAAACGAATAACGCTCTATTATGCTCGTGAAAACTGCGCGATTCGTTTGAATTTCGGGGTTTCGTGGAGATGCTTGTGTTCGTTAACAATCAAGTTAGGGTTTGGTTTTGGTGTGTTTTGTGTGATTTTGGTTACTTTCACATAGTTAAAAAAGAGATATGAATGGAGATTAGTTTGTAAGTATTTACATAAAATCATCATATACAAAGGTGAACTTTGGTTGTACTTAATAGTAGTTTGTGTTCAATAAGAGTCTTATTTGATAGTTACATTATTATTGGTTTGATATATAACAAAGTTATTATTACCTTGTAAAACGCTTTATTCAAAACAGTTAGCTTGTTATTTAATAGTATGGTTAATTTTTTTTACCTATATTTAACTAATGAGTATATTTATTACTTGTTAGTGTTATTGTTGTAATTGATGGCTGAGTTATGGAATAAAGCCCCTAGCGGCTTTGTTGCGCCACGTATGTTTTGGGGGCATCCATGGCGGCCCTTTTAAGTCTTCAACGTAATGGTGGGGTTGAAAAACCAAAAAAAATAAAATAAAATGAGAAAAAATTGTGAAAGGGTGTGGGTCCCTCCATTGAATGGGTTGGGGGGGGGGGGGGGATCAATAGCGGCCCTTTTGGCGGAGGGGGGCGCCACCTAGGTAAGGTGGTTGGAGACGCTACTCCACACTCTCTAGTCTCATTATTTATGTGTGCGAGGTTGTTGCTACATTACATGCATGTATAAGGAGTAATATGAAACAATGTACTATGTTGTACTATGGGGGTATGGGCTATGGCTGGTAGTACTTGGGCTGCTATTATATTCAGTTGGGCTTGTTTGGCATGGCTTAACTGGTCATTGAGTTTTTGGGCTGAAAATAAGCCCAGAAAAATTGAGTGGCCTGTTCTTTTCATAAATAAAGGTTATTGCGCTACTATTGGAATTCGGAAATATAAGACTATAGACGTGGAGGAGGTCCATCATCCATAATGGTCCTCCATCTTAGATGCCACGTCACTACGTCAGTAAAGGGTAGGAGCATCATGATGATGATGGTCAAAGGGTGTGGTAGGAGCATCATCCCTCCCTTAAAAAAAAAAAAAAAAAAAAAAAACCACACACCAATGTTGAGGCCCGTCATACCCGGCAAATTCTGGATGCTCATGCCGTTACCTGCATAGGGGGGCGGTGTACGCCGGCCCTATGCCGGCTCCACATCCTTTAGTCTAAGTAGCGACAGGATGGGCCAATCGATATTTTTATAGATAATTTAATCAATAATTTTCAAAAAAAAAAAAAAAAAAAAAAAAATACTTGACAAAATTTATCAAATTATTACTTTCTCACACACACATATTGCACACTTGTAAAAAGTTGGTATAACAAAAGGTTATAGAATTTAACTTTAAATTTAAAATTTGAACAAAGTTTTATCTTTGTGGTGTTGCATATGTTGGACATATGGTATGTTCGATGTAATTAAAAGTCGAGGTCAACGTAACCTGACCCGGTACGATCCAAAGAGTTACACGTTGGTACACGAATCAGATAAGTTCACGCGTTGGTGGATTATTATTTATGAAATAATAATTGTTTTAGTCTTGAGGGACTTAATATTAATAAGATTAATATTAAGGAGTATTAAGATATTTAGCAAGGGGGTTTATTGCAAGTTGTTGTCTTATAAAAGGAGGGTTAATGAGCAAACCCTAATCACACCTTTTATCAAAACAACCTACCCTTGCCTCCTCTCTAAGAAACATGCGGCCGCCAACCTTAAAGAAAGGGCCGCCGCCTTCTTTCTTTTGGTCCGACCATCAACCACCACAAACCACCACCTTCTTCTTGCAAGTGTTGCTTTCCGGTTGGTTCGTGCACGGTGTGAACTTCCTACTAGCGAGGATTCGTTGTAACCCGCGTGTTACAATTCGGTGTAGTCGTCAAAGGTTGATTACTAAACCCCCTATGGTTGTTTATTATTTATTTGTTTATACGCGTTTAACTGAGATCCTGATTGGGAATATTTTATTAATTGGATTAATAAAATCAAATATATATTTATACATATAAATCGGCTAAGATTATATAATGTATATAATCGATTTATCTAATAAATATAAACCGCTTCCGCTGTGTATACGATACCATGATTCCCAACAGCATAACGTGACCTTAATCGCATGTTTATTTCACTATTACCGAGTTGTCTAATGTGGCAACATTGTAATCATATTCAACCATAATTCACGTATAGGAAAAAAATTGGTTGGGATATGAGTTTTGACCACACAACTTTTGATGTTATCATATGAGAAATGTGATTACTTTTACATATATATTGTTCACCTGGAGGAGGTTGTATAGCAAAAGGTTAATAAAATTTAACTTTCAAATTTGAATTTTAAACATAGTTTATCTTTGTGGTGTTGTATAATGTGACCTATATTTTTAACAAATTAAATATGTTCTAACTAAAGAAACAATAGAACGACGCGGTTGACAGAAGATATAAGATCGTTTTGAATCATTATGATCTACGCGAACGTTGTCCATTTTCATAGCAATTACAAGAGACAATCTCACATTCAACCACTACATGCTAAACATCAAGAGGTTGCAAAAGAAAAATACAATTAACTAAAAATGAAACCATTAATCTTTTTTACCACACCATCTTGAAAGGAAAAAAATCATGGGTTTCCATTGAATTGCATCTTTAAAGACTACATGGCCTCACATCCCATGCTTTTTCTGAATCATGCCATCAATTTCTATGTCATATATACCTTTTTTTTTGTATTTCTTCCCCTATTTTAGAGCATCAATCCCCAACTATAATAATAAGATTCATAAGGACGGATAAGGCACAAAGAAGATTGAGCTAGTAAAGATACATTTGACTTAGAAGCTAATGACTTGGTTCCGAAAAGATGGAAAGTAAGGCCAATGTAGTCTTTAAAGAAGCAATCAAATGCAAGCCAAAGACCTTCTTCCTCGCATATCAACAAAAGGGGGCCAATAAGGCAATAACAACTACATTGGACCTCAATTAAAAGGACGAAAGTAATAAAAAAAGAAGAAAGAGATAGACTAATATGTAAGTTGAGAACGAAAAAGAAAAGCGGATTTCAAATGGATGTCACAAATATCTCTACTACATTATAAAGAGTGGGGGATGGATAAAGTTGTCTAAGTTGGTAAACTTAAGATGGCATATGAAAAGCCATGTGTTTAAATCCTCAAATGTCATATAAATCTTCCCTAATTTACCCTTTAATGCATTAAGATACTTGTACTATGTAACCCAAAGAAATCATTTCATCCCTCTTTATTGTTTATGTTTATCTATATCTATACTTCTATATCTATATCTATATCTATACTACATTATAAAAGGGGAGCCATGGCCAAAAATGTCTAAAATGTCAAAATTAAGATGGCATACCAAAAGCCTCAAGTGTAATCTCCAAATTTTTACCCTTTTTGTTCCATTTATACCCTTATGTATCACTTTTAATAGCAATTGTACAAAATAATAATGCAACTCATAAACTCTATCATTAACCATCGAGACATCTATCACGGATCGATCATGGACAATGCAAAATAATAATGCAACTCATAAACTCTATCATTAACCATCGATACATCTATCACGGATCGATCATGGACAATGCAAAATAATAATGCAACTCATAAACTCTATCATTAACCATCGATACATCTATCACGGATCGATCATGGACAATGCAAAATAATAATGCAACTAATAAACTCTATCATTAACCATCGATATATCGTGTTTAGTCAATATCGTGCAATCACTAAAGCATAGATGAATAAAGTGATTATTTTTTTTTATTTTCTTTTTTACATGCCATTCTGGCTATCGTAAGTGCGCCTATTCGCCTTGACGACATAGTTTACAACATAAATATTTCACATTCATAACTATCATATCACTAAGCCGGAATTTGGTCCCCTATTCTTATTAAACAAAAATATTTAGAGAACATTAACGACTTCTTAAATGCTTTAGAGTGCGACTAGCATCTTATAACATGTCTTTTAGATTGTGTATAGTAGCGTTATATTAGAGGTTGTGTACCCGCCGCATCACGCGGGCCAACCCACTAGTATATCATATGAGAGAACTGCTTAGAGGTGAATCGGAGAGAGAGAAGTGTCATGTGCATTATATATGGAGAAATGAAGCACATTATATAGAAAAATTTGGCTGGGATATGAGATTTGATCAAACAACTTTATATGATATCATATGAGAAATGTGATTACTCTCACATATACATTGTACACATGTATAAGGTTGGTACAAAAGGTTAAAATCTAAATTTAAATTATATTCTATATAACAGCAATTTCAATTGTTGCATGTGAACATTATTAGTTTCTTATTAGTATGACTTTAATTTCCACAATATTATTGTTCCTTTTCTTTTAATTTAATTTGCTTATTGCTTTTTACTCTAATTAATTTGCGTTAGCGCTGAATTTTAATAGAGTATTAGAGTTACCATACGGCATATGAACTCTAATAATTCTTTTATTATAAACGGATTACGCTTTTACCCATAAACTTTTTTAGATTTATCATGCGGAAGTTTAAAATATTGTTATTCTATAAACGATTCATGTTTTGACCCCCAAACTTTAATAGAATTATCATACGGCCTTTGAAGTTTAAAAAAAGTTTTTTTTTTTTATAAATCTTTGTTCTTTTATCTTTTTATAAGTATAATTCTAATTTTTTACTTATTGTAACTAAAGCTAACTTTTAACTCTAGACATATTTACTTAACTATATTGCTTGTTTATTTTTACCGTCATTTAGATTAAAACCTACATGGTCTTTGTTAATCCTTCAATATATTAGGTAACAAATATAATTATTTTTTGTTTACCTTATTATAGTTAAAGCTAACTTTTAACTTTAGACATGTTTGCTTAACCATGTTGGTTGTATATTTGTAGTGTTATTTAGATTAAAGAATGCATATCTATAACAACCCATCAATATAAAATGTAGCAATACATCATCGCCAGCAAACTTCTACGAACCCGCCGTGAAGCACGGGCTTCGACCCTATGCGTTTTATAACTTACTTAAATGGACATCTGACATTTAAAAACACAAAAGAGGGCCGATCCATTTATGGCTTATTGTGTAAGTGACAATTGTGGCCCATTGTCTAACGACAATAATTGTTAGTTACAACTTATATACTTATAGGGGATGATCAAATGATAAGAAACTTAATGTGAAAACAAAAAGAACAAATAACTTAATGATAAAAATTAAATACTTTAACTCATGTTACATTAATTATTATCTCCCTAATTAATTAGTCATTAACATATTATCCTACACATTATCAAAATTTGTCGTACACATATCAAAATTCTTCCTACATATATCAATATTATCATACGTTTATCCTATACATGTTGAGATTTATACGTTAATCTTACACATATAGAAATTCATTATTCGTATATTCTACACATATCTAAATTATCCTTCAATGTAGTTAAGTTTGCTTTGAAAAAATATATTTTAAAAATAAATTATGAATTTCATTTATTTAACTAATTTACGGGGGTTACAATAAATTAATAATTTTTTAAATATTAAATAAAATTATTAAATGACGAATTTCTATTGGTTTATAATTGTTCTTTTTTCTTCTCACAAGACAATTTATTTTCATTTGAACTCTCCACTGTAATTATATACAATTAATTATAAGTCCACCTTTATATGATTATTTGATGCACAAAAGAAAATATATCATAGTAAGAAAATATATCATAGTCATACCAATGAGATTGGTGCGTTTTATGCCTTTCCCACCCTCATAAACAACTACCAACATTCCACCCTTCATGATGAATTGATGATGAAGATGAATGATATTGATCAAATTGGGATGTAATTTTATCATATCATTTGAGCTTTTAGAATAATAATAATAATAATAATAATAATAATAATAATAATAATAATAATAATAATAATAATAATAATAATAATAATAATAATAATAATACCTAGCCACATCGGACACGGGATGGTTGTGAAAAGAGTTTACCAGATAGTCTAAAATTACATGGCTGTTAAAAGCAAGATTATTAATTTTTAATTTTTTTTAGTAATTCCTTACATCTTAAAAGTAAACCAGTTCAAATACCCGTTTAATATGATTCCAATGCAAATATAATATCGATCTACCCTAAACTATCACTACTAAAGATTAATGACTGTTTTTCTTTTCAATTGTTTTTTATGTGGTTCGAGTCTTCGAGATGGTTGAAAAATGTACGGTTATATAAGGAGGGATTGGATTAGCCCACCAACATTTTTACTCCTTTTTATTTGTGATATAATTTATGTTATAGATTTTTTTTTTCACACAAAAGAGAATTTTTATTAAAACAAAATACGAAAATTACATCACAATAGAAGATAGACGGGAAACAAGCTGCGCCGCCACCCTTTCTGAATTGCGAACCCTAGTCTACCAAAAACAAATCCTTGCCCCCTGGAGATGAACTATTGCTGTGGACGACCCGTTGGACCCTAGTCAAGAAACGAATAGCTTCCGGCGCTAGGGAGCCAAAGGTATCAAAGGCCAAAGGGATAAAGACATGTTGGTTATTTGCACAAGCTTTAGTATGCTTATCTACTTTCTTCGATTCCGCCTTTCTCGATGCTTGCCCAGCTACAAACCCTGTTTCCCTTAACCCAACCAAAGGAGATACCCCTGTGAGGTCCACGCAGGCATGTTTCCCCCTCTCCCAACCAAAGACAAGCAGATCTGCTGGTCGCAGGGTGGATCTCCCTTCCGCAGGGTCTGTGAGAAAATCTACAAGGGCCTCCTTTTTGGCAGAAATCTCAGCTCTTCTCAGGATATCCCACAAAACGTCCCTCACCCAGTCTTGCCGATATTTGAAACCAGGGAGCTCCTTGCAATGAATTGCATGCTCCCCGTATTTATCCATGCAAGCTTTACGGCAGATGGGGCATGTTTCATCTTCCGGATACATAGGGATCATCAACCGGTACTTGAGTATAGCCCTGTACTCCACTGCAGACATGCATTGACCTAAACCCTCAATCGGGATAACGGTCAAAAAATCCTGAGCATGATGACCCTTTAGGCATTCAATCACCGCCTTTTGGCGGGAGGACAACTCAAAAACTTCTCCCAGACTCTGAGCAGTTTTGCTAAACAGAGCATTCGCCAAGGTTTTTTGTGGCTTTGAGGGGGCGGTGTCCTTATTAGAAAAACCGCCAATATCAAAGTCCGGGAGATAGACATTTAAGCGTTCGAGCGCCTCTTGATAGTCCGGGTCTAGCCCAATGAACCCACTGTTTCGGAGGATATGATCCTGAAGTTTCCAAGACTGAGCTCTAGACGCCACAAAGGCATAAACCCCAACATCTCGAGCTGAAAGGAGGCCCAAACCACCTAAACGCATCGGCAAGGATGCCAAGCGCCACTGGAGGTCCTCGAAGAAGGGGTCACCACACACAACTATATCTTCAATAGCCTCCCGGGGGCCATCATCGAAAAGGGATACCGCATCCACAATCAAGTGGGGTTGACAAGTTCGCAACCCAAAAAGTAACTTAGCGACCCCCATGCATGACCTGAGCAGCAGAAGTTCACTTTAGGATCTCTAAGGCGGGGCAGTAGTTTCATAAGGGCAACCGCAACGGTAGCCCGCCGCCCTGCCAACTCCCCAATAAATGTAGGATCTCGGCTAACCGCCCCACCAAGGAGCTTAACCCCCTTCTCTGGTCTACCAATCCCTCTCGGGAAAAGTCCGTCCTGGCCCTTCAGCCCGTCACACGTCGGCCAAAAGACCTCTGTTTTCTTAATATTGAGATGAAGCCCCAGAGATGGCCCATGCACGTTGATGATGTCTAAAGCCTTAGCAACCTCAGCTGCGTTGCCTATAATAGTCCCATCATCCAAATACCAAGCATGAATCGGTAGGTTACAGTGTTCCTGAACCCGCATGATAAGGGGATGTAAGGCAAGAGCAAGGAGAAGGGGCCCCAAAGGATCTTCTTGCTGCACTCCAGTGGTAGCCCCAATAGAATCATTGCCCACATACAGCCTCGCAGGCTGGGCGTAAAGGAACTGGACCCACGGATATATAGACGGGCACCGCTGGTGAACCTCTTGAAGAAAAGCTGTGCGGTCAACCATGTTGAAGGCATTGGAGAAGTCTACTGTAAGCAGAGCCAAGGACCCATCCACATGAAAAGAATTGAGGAAACTATTGGCACTGTGAAGCACCGCCTCTGCCCCATTTGGTACCCCTACTCCAAATTGAAAGTCCCCCCAGGTACTGGGCAATGTCTTTCCCAACATTCTTCATTGCCACCTTAGAAACCAACTTTCGCTAAATGCCCCCCCCACAGCAATAGGCCGAATTCCATTATCGGGCTTCAATAAGGGGGTGAGGGGGGCCGATGCAATAAACTCGGCAAGTGTCTTAGGGCAGGCCCCCCTAAGCCATAAGATGACGACTTCAGTAATGGCCGCGAGCAAACCCGAGGAAGTCACCGATCCTTCGCCACCAATAGCATCCAACAAGTGTTGGGCCCGTATCCCGTCCCTGCCGCAAGACGTCCCTTTAGGGAAAGATCGGATATATCTAAGCACACAATCCTCATTTACTGATAGAGCGGGTTGGGCGATAGGGTTCGAAGGAAACGATGGAGGCGGCACCACTGGGTGTTTATCAATGAGGGCTTTCATGGTCGATTCACATAGAGGGGCGACCCCACTGGAGCACAACACCTTCACTGCCGCTGTGAAATGACCATCCCTGACTTTTCGAAGACATTCCTTTTCATTGTCCTCTTCCCTTCTGACTTCTCCCCTAGCTACCACAACATCCCCCACGCTATCCAAGAGGGAAGAGACCAAGACCGCAAACCCAGACCCATCTTTCCATACTGCAAGCGCTTGCATGTTATAGATATGATTAAAAATCCTATCAATGAAATATTAAACTAATTTCTCTTGAAAATACTTTAAGAGGCTGTAAGTATCAAAATACATATATGATGTGTGTTAGATGAGTTATAACTCATTTGATCATTTTTCATTTGTTACTAAAACTTTACCGATGTGTGTGACATATTTTAGATCGAATACGACAGTTACGGGCTGTTTGGTTGATTAAATGCTGAATCATTAAGAGGTCTGAATGGTTAAGAGGTCTGAATGGTTAAGCGTTGAATCATTAAGTTGGACCTCTTAATGGTTAGTTTTCTTGTCTCACGTTGGTAGGGGAGCCTCATTAAGGTTCAGCCTAGTTCAATGCTTAATAGTTAAGTGCTTAATGGTTCAACAACAACCCAAATCTTAATGATTCAGACTTAACCATTCCATTCAGAAGCTGAAACAAACGCGCTGAATGCTGAATCATTCAGCGCTGAATGGTTAAGAGCCTTATTAAGAGGCTACCAAATAGCCTCTTAATCTCCTAAATTAATTTAGCTAAGGTTTATGTTAGTGGAACTCAGATTCCCCTAGAGTCTTTATACTTCTATATAAAAAATATTTTTTTTTATCTCACAAAAATAAATAGTCAAATAGAGGCCTTGTAATAGTTAAAGCAAATCTTTGAACTTTTTGAAAGCAAAAAAGTTTTGATTTAGACGGCCATGACCAAAATATTATTATTATTAGTTCAATATGAGTAAGTCTTGAAAATTAGATCTACCAATTGATTTTTATTGAAGAAATTGAATTAAAGAAAATACTTTGCAAGCTAAATTAACCCTTTTTTTTTTCTTTTTAAGAGTAAATCCCTTCTTTGCAACACCAAGATCCGAAGCCCCGCCACATACCGGGGGAAAACACCGTTACCACTCGACTGTTCTCATTAGAACTAATTAACCCATTCGGTTCGAATTAAAGTGAAAACAATATACTAATTTGATTTGACACACTACTCACTGCAAGGGATTGGAGTATTGGAGGCTGATAGCTGCAAGCTGGAAGCTTTTTAAATATATTTTGGTGTTTGGTAGAGTAGCTAGAGCTTTTAATAAAATGTATAAAATGACCAAAATGAGCATAATTAAAAGCTTGTAAGGAAGGTTTTTATTTTGTTTTTAAAATAGAATGGATATATATGTCATTTACTAATTAAAAGCTTGTAGCTAGTAGAGTTTTTTCTTAAAAGCTAGTAGTAGTAGCTTTTCACTATAGAGCTTTTTCTTCTAACCTAAAAGCTTCCAGCTCTTCAACCAAACAAGACTTTTTATTAAGTATTAGTTTTTTCTTAAAAGCTTGTAGCTTGTTAAAAAAAAACAATCGCTAATTGCCATTGATTTGACAGTATGAATAGCATGTCGTTACCATTAGACAAAGTCATATCATTCTTACAACAAATAAACCCGAACAATTTTAATTGGTTCACGTGATTATGTGAGAGTTAAATCAAACATGTGGAGCAATTCTTTTTTTTCATAAATGGTTTTATTTCATAACTAGCAACTTAAACTAAGATAGCAGGTAGACGGACAATAAGTTGTGCCACTACCTTTTTCTAGATCGCAAACCCTAGTCTAGTAAAAACAAACTTCTTTCCCTTTGGGGTCGAAACGGAGCAATTCATTTAGATGTAGTCCAAGGTATGATATATTTATATGATTTAAGTTTCTTTTCAAAGAACAAGAATTAATTATTTCAAACGTATAATATCATTGTAATATCTTTCAAATAAACTATGCTATTATTTTAATCATAATACACGAATACAATTATTCAAAATTCAATCAACTATTTACCCAACTAACAAAACCAGGATCTAACACATATAAATAACGAACCCTACACCTACAACCTACAACCTACAACCTACAAGACTATAATCAAACTTTTCTTTGAGTATTTGTTATCTACAAAACATGGTTTCAAGTTCTGCTTTTGAAACAACCTTAAACCTCCCAAGTCTAGACCTTTCAAAGCCATTACAACCTTCTTCACTATCTTCTCTTTCTGAAGCTTGTCATCAATGGGGTTTCTTCAATATTATCAACCATGGAATCTCCAAAGACCTTTTTGAAAATATCAAATCCTTCTCTAATCAACTCTTTGATCTTCCTAGTGAAGCAAAGCTTAAACTTGGTCCTTCTTCATCTATCAAAACTTACACTCCCCATTTCATTGCATCTCCATATTTTGAAAGTTTTAGGGTTTCTGGACCGGATTTTCATTCATCGGCTCAAGATTCAGTTGATGTCATATTCGACAATAATAATCGTCATGAATTCGGGTAAGGATCGATGTTTGTTTTTCTTGTGTTTTATTTTCGAATGCTTATTTTTTTTTTTGGAAGGTGAATTTCTATGTTGTGGCAGAGATCATCATAACCCTCATACGGGGATCCCCTAGCCACTCTACAATGGTCAGACTATGTTGTCTTAACCGGGTCCACGCTGACGCGAGAGTGGCGCTATATATATAGATACCACCTATATATGAAGCAAAGATTTATTTATATATATACTTTTTATTTTTACTTGTTAGTGAAGTCTTTACCCACGTTCAACTATTTCACATAATTTCACCTGATGGATTACCATCAATTCATATATTTATCAAACGATATACCAACAATTAACAAATTAAGACATTGATAAAGCACTCTAGTTACAAAAGAAGATATAGTTAAGTAATAGATTACAAGAACAATATAATAAACACAAATCATGAAAATAGAAAGATATAGAAACATTGCACTTTGTCTATCATTTGATTTGACATATACTTTAATCAAGTTTTTAATAAATGATTAAGTGATTAATTAAACATCCCCATAAGTATTAAAACAAAAGTAAGGTAACTTGTAGGACATAGAACTATATATTTGTCTTGTATTTTATAGTGATTATTGATCAAATAGTATTTGTGTTTTACATGTGAAATATAAAAAAAAAAATCCTAATGTTGATTTTGTTAAAACCTTGTTTTTATATACAAGTTTGTAAATTAGTATTAGTGACAATTGTCCAAATCGATCACAAAGTTTGTTTAGGATATAATATCCACTAAACTTATTTATCATATTTTTTTTAATAACTAATACTTCAATTCATTAAGTATTAATATTTTTAACGTTATTTTACTAATTTCGTTATTTTACTAATTTTAACGTTATTTTACTAATTTCGTGAAAATAACGTTAAAAACGACGGACGGTTAATCATGCATCATGTGGTGGCGTGGATAGCCAAAAGACAAAGGGGTACATGCACCGATTGGGTTTGTCCCGATTGCTAAGTGTTTTGTGCCTTATGTCCAAGGATTGATACCAAACCACATTGAGCCGGGGGTCTCATTGGAAGCAGCCTCTCTATTCTTAGGGGTAGAGGTAAGGCTGTCTACATCTTACCCTCCTCAGACCCTACCTTAGCTTTGCTATAGGTGGGATTAACTGAGTATGATAATGATGATGATGATTAAGTATTAATATTATTTTTGGTTGTTTTAATAGTGAGATATTGGAAGAATACGGAAAGAAGATGACCGAATTAGCAAAGAAGATTATGAAGATCGTATTGATGGTCCTAGGAGATGGATTTGATACACGATTCTACGACTTAGATTTCAAAAATTGTCACGGTTATTTAAGAATCAACAGGTATTCACCTCCAACAAATTTAGACGACAAGAAAGCGATAGAAGGGTTAGGTATGCATACGGATATGAGTTGCATAACAATTGTGTATCAAGACGATTTAGGAGGTTTGCAAGTGAAATCAAAACAAGAGGGGAGGTGGATGGACATTGCTCCAAGTGAAGGGACGTTGGTTGTAAATATTGGCGATTTGTTGCAAGCTTGGAGCAATGACAACCTCATCTCATCTCAACATAGAGTTGTGTTGAAAAAACCCGAAAACCGCCTCTCAATTGCCTTCTTTTGGTGTTTTGAAGATGAGAAGGTGATTTTCGCACCCAATGAAGTCGCGGGCAATGAGGAGATGAGACTTTACAAGCCGTTTGTTTGCTTGGATTACTTGAAATTTCGAGAGAGTAACGAAGAGGGCAAGTTTGAGAAAGTTGGTTTTACGGTTAAAGATTTTGTTGCACACAACACCAAGATCGAATTGTGTACGAAAGTCCACCCCGTAACACAATAGATCCTAATCTATCATTTCAAGGGTGATAATATATATGAGCTTATATGAAATTCGAATATATGAATTAGGGTGCGTGATTTTATTGTTGTATGTATAGACTCTTGCTACTTGCTAGGTTTAGTTGCTTTTATTTTCGTGTAAACTTCAGCCATTGTTGTACAAATATTCAGTGTTATTTCTAAAATTATGAATAAAATAATGGTGTCATGTAACACATGTAACATTTTTTTTTAATTGGTTGAAACCTATCTAATAATAAACCTTTGGCCAGGCAACCACTTACTCCAAAAACTATGAATTAGGGTGCGTGATTGCATCACCAAAGAATTCAACAGACCAACTAAGTTTAGATCTCGATCTCTTTCTTCATTGGTTTAATCTTAGATGAAATTATATTGTTTATCTTTTTTCTGCAACAGAAGAAAAAGGAGTAAATTTGATTGCATCACCAAAGAATTCCTTTCATTTTTAACCAACCCCAATTTTAGATGAAATTAATTTCAATTCCAATTCCAATTTCCGTTCTAATGAATTATGTAACTAAACAGGTTGAAGCACCCTTATACTTTTTTCAATTACATATGTAACAACAAAATCATCTTAAATTGCCATTGAAATTAATACAAGGTTTCCCTTGACAAATATTAGTTTATCTAACAATTAAGGATAGCTAGTGTGTGTTTGTGTGGTGGGTGGGCAGGGGCGGACCTAGGTGACGCGTCCGTTGCTGCTTAACTTCACGTGCGTAGTGGAAAATTAGTGAAAAATTTGTTTTTTTTTTTTACGAAATTTAGAAAACGTTGCTACTAAAATGAAAAAAAATAAAAAACGTTACTACTGAAATTCAATTTTACATCCGTCACTGTGGGTGGGTGTGTGTGGTGGGAGGGGGTAATAATATACGGAGTATTTATATTTAGTATTACTGTATTAGTATACTTATTTAATTCTAGTAAAATAAATAAATTATAGCAGCAATAAAACTGCATAATCATTTTATCTGAATTTTAAATTTCCCCGCTAATTGTTTGGTGTCATGGAAAGTAATGCTTTGTTTTGGTGCTTACCTTTCATGGCAAACATATCCAATACAAAAAATATTGCTTTCTTGTAGATTGTGGAAATCTTTTTCATTTGTCTTCCATGATTACCATTATTTAACTAAAAACACAATTAAAAATACACTTGTGTTACATTAATTGGACTCTTATCTCTCAATCCATCTAATTTAGGTCATCGATTACCCTTTACAATATTCCATAAAAATTTTTTTTTTATCGGCGAACAACTGTGTGGCAACCACCCTTGCGGGGCGCCGTGCCTAAGAATCGACTACTCGACCTCCAGCAGCCCCCGCCTTCTCCCGATGCGCGGAAACCCGAGTCTCACCCGCCTGAAGGCACGACAATGTTTTAGAACTCGGTAAAACCTCGCCGCCCGTCAGATTCGAACCGGCGCCACCCGTATTCGATCTTCACCCGGATACCAAACCATAATGTTGGAAGTGGGAATTGAACCCATGATCACCTAAGTGAACATAAGTCCTCTCCACCACTATGGATGGATATTCCATAAATTTTCTTACCAAAGTTTTTTTTTTCGAATAAATAATACCTTAATTTTTTCAATCTTAAAAATTTGGAAACTATAAAAAAAATAGTTGAAATGTAATGTTCATCTGTATTCCAACCCCCTTATGGTGGAGTGACACCCTCCTTGCTTTCCTTACGGGAGGTGGGGAGTTTGAGTCCTACCAGCACCAAAATGTTGCTGGTGGGCCGGGTTTTACCGCAGTGGGCTTTCAGGCGGCGGTTTTTCCCCGAAAACTGGTGTGAAATTACTGGTGGAGCCAGGTTACTCTCGGAGTACTCATTTGTCCAATGGGTACTTCGAGAGTGTTCGGATTAATTTGTTGGCCGTTAAAAAAAATCTCTATTGAAATTTGAAAGTCAAAAACTTTTAGCTCAGTTGGTTGGTTGGCCTAAGTTTCGTTTGAGAGACTTGGGTTCAATTCCCACTAGCTACATTTGGAGGACATAATGAAAAATGAGGGATGACTCCTAGCCTATGTCAGGAGTTCGAGTCCTGATCTCACACAGGTGAAACTTATTTAAACAGAATATTGGCTTTTTATAATCTACTACCCTGACGGCCTGACCCAATAATTGAATACCCTTGGCCCATTACAAGCTTCGTTTCTTTTACTGCCCATTACCACACCTTTATTAGTCCATATTTTTTTTAACGGCCAACTAAACAACGTCGGGTATTTCGTACGCGGCCCCCCAGTGGCAAAGACAGGGGCACAACCCGGCTCATCCCAGACGCACGAAGCCCCTAGCCCGCCTGACAGGCCGCTTCCAGGGAAAACCCGACCCACATACCCGCCCGAAGGCACGACAGTAGTGAACCGGTAAAACCTGGCGAGATCAGGAGTCGAACTCGAGTCATCCATCATTTCTTATTGTGTCCTTCGTGGGAATCGAACCTGAGACCTCCAAGAGAGATCCCTGATCCATTCACCAACTGAGCTACCCGTGATGGACTTTATTAGTCCATATTCATTGATTTAGTAAGGGAGTCCCACATGGGCTGATATCAATGTGATGGAACACTCCAATAGGGCCAAGCCCTTTAGTTGAATGTTTTGGTTCTCGATGGTATATGTACCACTCCATAAGGGGTCGGAGCAGTTCACGGCAAGGGGAGTACGGTTCGATTGCTGTATGGCAACACCTCCGACACCCCATCAGCTATTCTTAAAAACTTCTCTGTTTAGCAACAAGTTGAGTTGTTTTTTTCTTGGTTCTTATAGGTTATTGTATTTCTTGTATTTTTTTTTTTACTTTTAATCGTACCTTTACACTTTAAATAACTTGTGTCCGTTAACTACGTCGATTGATGGTGTTACTCATGTAATGAAACAAACTGATACCGACCGAACAATGTCGGTATTGGTATCTATATTTGTTTGTATTTTTTTCAATCAACGTGTCGATATCATTTTGGTCATATCACGACTCTTTTTTTTCTTTCTCTTTCGGTTGGTATAGCAAACGTTGGTACTCTAGCGTACCAAACCGATACCGACCGAATTTCCCAACAGTTAAAAATCGAACCAATAGAGATCGGATTCCCGCTATTAACGTTATTTTTACCTTGTGTATGAGTCGTATGCTTGTAAAGGGGTGTCAGAGTATGCTTGACTGTGCAAGTATAAGCAATGTATATGTAACGCCCCAAAACCCGAATAATTATTTATTAGCATGTTTATTTTATACTATTGCAAAGAATACTTAGCTAGAATGATTAACCTAGTTAAAGAATCGAATGATTAGCTTCTTATGAAGGTTTGAAGAATGAATGATAGAAACCATGTAATAGAAGAAATAAAGGGTGGTTGATGATTTTATGTTGTTAAAAGATCTCTAACTAACATGTAGAAATGTATGTTAGATGAAATTCATGTTGAAATATAGTTTAATGGTATGATTTTGTAGAACTATGCATTAAGAGATTTTACTCTATACTTGATTGGTAAGATGTCTATCACGTGTTGAATAAGTTACTTAATTGTGAATTAGAAGTACTAAATGTGGAGCATTTTAATTTACTAGTAAGAGGTAATGTTGGAATTATGTTATATTTGACACATTTCTAATATCAACGAAGTGTATGGACTTGTTTACAATCTTTTAGAAGTTAAAGGGTTAGGTTGTTTAATTGGAAAACTTGTAGTATAAAAAGGGAGAATGCATTTCTTTGATGCATTCAGATTCCACAACCAATTTTTAGAAAGAGAAAGTGTGAGAGAGAAAGAGAGCACCATCTAAGTTCAAAATCCCGTTTTTAGGTTTTCAGCCTGTCATAAAGTGTGATTTCCCGAAGATTGCACCGTTGGATCGTTCTCAAATTTTTACAGAAGCTTTAACACATATAGACGATCATATCCAACGGTGGGTTTTTGATTTAGAGGCCTGGAAGAGGGGTTTTTACTGACCAGAACACATCAGCTCGAAAATGGGTAATCTAGCCACTGTTTTGCTGTTTCAGCAACAGTGGTGGCTGTTTCAGGCAGTAAAAACTAGTAGGTTTCGTAGATCTCGGTGAGACGGTTCCATGGACTCCTAAATCATCTCAATCGGAGTTCGTTTGGTATGGTTTCGACCTCTACTCGCATTTGTAAGTAATTCACAAACTTAACTTCCATTTATGTAGTTGAATTTTTATGTGTATGAAGAATGGTAACAATGAATGGATACATAAGTGGGTATAATCTTGATGTTAACTCATTGGTGGATTTAATTGTTTTGTGTTAACATAATGTCATGGAATTCTTAAGTATGTCAATAATGGGAGAATCACCCAAACGGGTCAATTGGGTGAATGGATTAAATGCGTTTGATTAACCCAAAGCTTATGTATATGGGTTAAAAGTAAGATGTCATGGATTTATGATGAAAATGAGCCATATGTTTTCATTAGACATAAATGGGTGATTTCGGGTCAAATTGGTGGGGTTAACCCAAATTACTAGTATGAATGATAAAATGATTATGAACACGTATAATGGGATGGGTGGATAATACTTAGGTATTAAAGGTGGCGAATGACCCGTTATATGTTCTAACGGTTTGCAAGTTGACTTGTTAAAGTAGGAATAGGAATGGCATGGATTGGATTGGAAGATAACGGGTCAAACGGATGGAATGGACGACAACACTCATACGGGCAAAGGTAAGTGGCTCATGAACTAATTTCTCGGTTAGTACATTTTATTCGTGTGTAAGTATAGAATGAAAAACATGAATGGATAGGTAATTTATAGTTGATGAGATTATAGGATGTTGATTAGTGAGCATGAATGGTGCTCTATGAAACAATGTAGGCATAGGAGACAATCGGATCTAAGTTGAAAGAAACAAGAGGTTGAAGAATACCCAGTTTTGTAACAAATGTAATGGAACGGTAACATATCCGTTTAGGGTGTATTATACATGGTTGGAAAGCTATTTGAATGTACTATATTTCATATTGAAACATCAAAAGATAGTTTGGAGTTTAAGCGGGTCAAAACAGCATGTTAAGTTAAAAATTCAGCCTTGATAGCAAGCTGGAATGTGTTAGCTTTGAATCTGTCCTGATCTTGCAAAAATCATATAAAATCATAGAAAATTCCGATGTAGACGAGCCTTATATGCTCGGAAAGCTCTACGAGAGTACTACATGTTATGTTCAGACATAAAGATCTGATTTGGACATCTAGTGGGTCAAATAAGCCGGTGAACTCAGCTGCGCAGAAAAATGCTGCACATTAATAATCTGATGAATGCATGGAAATTGGAGGATAGGATCCGAAGATTGGATCTGAACTTGCAAAAAGGCGCAGGACTTGATCATTAAGTATTGTTGATGTTATTTCCATATTGTGAATATTTGCATGAAGTCACTTAATGAACTAACGAAATGGTTATGTGATGGTTGCAGGTTTTCTAGTCTATCTCACCAAGCAAGAAATGGTTGGAGGTCGAGTGAGGACATGGATTGTACGGGGTCGCGGTCATGTAAACTAATAAAGATGAGTTGTATATGATGTAATAAGAAACAACAAAAGATGAAACACCTATAATATCTTGTAGAAATGGGTTCCAAATATACGAGAATGTTTTTATAAAGCAAGAAATTTTCTAGCTCGTAATTCCGCTGCGTATTTCCTGTAAGAAAGGTTTAGGGTGTTACAGTATATATACACACGACTCTTATATATGACATGTATACATTCGCAACCAAATACACTGTGGGGAGAGGCAGCCTACCCCCCTCCCCTCCGAATTTTCACTCAGAAGTTCCAATTATATAATATTCATATAGAAATTTTTTAGTATATAAGATTTTGACTCCCCGAAACTGGTTTTTGACCTCTCGAAACTGGTTTTTGACCCCCGAAAACTTGTGACTTCCAACCCCCCAAAGTTTCGGGTCAAGCTTCGTCACTGCACTGTAACATTCTCTTACTAATATACTATGTATATAAGTCGTATACATATATACAAGCCGTATACAAATTACAAAATATCAAAATAGGTTTTTGGGTGTTACAAATACTACTACTACCATAAATTTTATACACCTAATCAAATTAGAAAGAAAAATAAAACGGTTTGTGACTTGTGTCATTGTGTGTTGGATAAACATAGAATAAGATGGCCGGTTCTCTTTTTGGGGGAGGCGGGTTCGATTCTCACGGGAGGCATGTGATGGATACCCCCACCCTTGTGGTGGGGTAGGTGGTTGGGAAGTGATGGAGAGACCCTTGACCCTTGTGGTCATGGGTTCGACTCCTGATCCCTCCAGGTTTTACCGGTTCACTACCGTCGTTCCTTCGGGCGGGTTTGTGGGCCGGGTTTTCCCTGGAACAGGAGACGGGTGAGCCGAAGGGCTCTGTCCGTACGGACTAGAGGCCATCTGGGGCCCTTTCAACCATTGGGGGGCGCGTACAGAGCACCCGACAATACTTTAGTTGATCGTTTAAAAAAATAAAAAATAAATAAGAAATGCATCTTTACGTAAGAAGTAAAATTGGTTGATCTCAATATCTCGGATCACGGGTTTGCCCCTTCCTTCCTTCCTTCCTTACTTATATTTCCAAAACCCATACAAACCATAACCTTAACCTCCTCCTATGGCGTACGCCATCACCACCGCTTCTTCTCTGCTAAAATGCGCCTCCACCATTGTTTTCCCCTCTTCAAACCTTCTTCTCTCACGTCATCCACTTCAATTCACCACTCCTTCTCTCAATTCCCTCCTTTTCACGTCTCGCACTGTCATTTCGCCACTGTCATGTGATCTCACTGATTCAGTCCGTACCTCTGATTACCATCAGGTAACTCTATAACCTTTTTATATGTTTTATAAAATGATGTACCTAAGCTTTCTTAGATTAATTATTTTTTAAATGGATATAAATTTAACTAGTATAGTTTTTATTAAGCAGTTTACTAGTTTAGTCACGATGTTTGTAGATATTGTTGCTTGATGCTAAATTTAGGGCTGACAAGTCTAGTTCTGAGACAATACTGTTAACACAAGTATGAAAACATTCATTTAACTACTTTATATCTCGTGTCCAAGGTTTAAAAGAACGAACCGAGGCGGAACTTAAAAATTGATATAAAAAAATTATATATCTTATAAAAAATAGAATACTAGCTAATTGATTCGTCAAACACACACATAAAAAAGACATTCAATGTTTGAAATTGACGCATAAAGTCTAAAACATCAAAATTCCCTTACCGCATCAGCCCTTAGAGGCATACGTACAAAATGCCGCCTCATACTCGTTTTTTGACCACATCGTCTCGCGGCATGCACCTCGGCCGTTTTTCTTTAAACTATGCTTGTGTTAAATGAAAACACTCATTTAACTACTTTATATCTCGTGTCCAAAGTTTAAAAGAGGTAGAACTAAAAGATTGATATAAAATATTATATATCTTTTAAAAATAGAATACTAACTAATTGATTCGTCAAAAACACACATAAAAAAGACATTCAATGTTTGAAATCGACACAAAAAGTTTAAAACATTAAAACCCCCTTACTGCATCAACCCTTAGACCATGTGTAATGGTACGTGAATTGGGCATGGAAGGCAAGATTTCAAGCCCCAACACCGCCCCCAGGGCGTGAATCTTCATTTTTTGGTCTATGGCGTGAAAATTTCAACGCCAAAAATGGGGCTTGAAATCTTTTATTTTTTATTTTTTATTTTTTATTTGGGAGCCAATTAAAACACTCCATTTAGAGTGAAGGGGCTTGAAATGAGTTAAACACTACAGGTGGTCTTAGAGGCATATGTACAAAATGCCGCCTCATACCGCATCGTCTCGAGGCGTGCACCTCGCCGTTTTTCTTTAAACTATGCTTGTGTCTATAACTTTTTTTCTATGTTTTATGTACAAAGAAAATGATGGAGCCTAGCCTTCCTATAAAAGTCAAAGATATATATAAAACTACATAGTGTACTTTTTGTTAAATTGTTCTGTTAGTTTATTTGGTGCTGGAACTTGTGTCATGCTTGATGCTTCAGAACTACAGTATAATTGGATCCACAAATGTTATTTGTAGGTTGCTGAAACGGTCTCAGAGGAACGTGATTTTACAGGCACGCCACATGTTCCTGTTTATGTTATGCTACCAGTGAGTTTGTTAATGTTAATGTTGATGTACTTTATTATTATTGGTTCTGTTCTAGGAACACTTGTAACCTTGATATAGCGTCTTGTTCTTGTTGTATGTTTGGAGTTCAGTTGGGGATCATTAACATGGAGTGCGAGTTGGTTGATGTTGATGATCTTAGGGATCAGCTGAGAACGCTGAAGTCGATTAATGTTGATGGTGTAATGGTTGACACGTGGTGGGGAGTTGTTGAGGCCAACGAGCCTCAACGGTACAACTGGAAAGGTTACAAGCAACTGTTTTCGATAGTGCGTGAATTGGATCTTAAGTTGCAGGTTTGTTTTCCGTAGTGCGTATGATGATTTTTGATTGTTTTGTAAGGACATGGGACAATTAATGTGGTTTTGTTTTCAGGTTGTAATGTCGTTTCATGAATGTGGAGGTAATGTTGGTGACGATGTTCATATTCCATTGCCTAAATGGATACGAGATATTGGCCAAGAAAATCCGGATATTTATTTTACTGATAGAGATGGAAGGCGAAACTCTGAAAGCCTTACTTGGGGAATTGATAAGGAACGTGTTTTGAGAGGTCGTACTGCTGTTGAGGTATTAGATTTTGCTAATCACAAATGGTGCATGCATACATAATTACATATTCAACTGTGACATTCAACAATATAGAAATTGATAATTGTTGTTTTGTGCATAATATATTTGCAGGTGTACTTTGAGTATATGAGAAGCTTTCGGGTTGAATTTGATGATTTTTTCCAGGATGGGAGCATTACTGAAATTGAAATTGGTTTAGGCGCGTGTGGAGAACTGCGTTATCCGTCTTACCCTGCAAAAGATGGTTGGGAATATCCTGGTATTGGTGAATTCCAGGTACTTTTGTGTAAGCAAATCAATATATAACAACTAGATAGTATGACATTGACATGATTATGAATAGTAATTAGAGATGGAAATCCAACTCATTTTCTTATGAATTGGTGGATCAGGGTTATGTTAAATCTCCAAAGGAAACGGATCAAACAGGTCAAAAGGCACCCAAAGTGTAATTTCAGGGTATAAAAAGTTTAAAAGCTCCTAAATATTTTTACTCAATAAATTAGATAAATTTTTAAATAAAATATTATTTAGTATTCAAACTAGCTATGTATAAAACATGAACATCATCATACTCAGTTAATCCCACCAATAGCAAAAGCTAAGGTAGGGTCTGAGGAGGGTAAGATGTAGACAGCCTTACCTCTACCCCGTGGGAATAGAGAGGCTGCTTACTACATAGACAAAAAGTCTTTTTGGTCGAAGCTACCAACCTGTTTGGACTCGTACCCAACAATTAGCCCATTTGACTCATTACCTCACTTTGCCCATTTTGCTACCTCTAATTGTGATTAAAAAAATAAAGGAAGATTGTGGCCAATTGCTTCTTCTTTGATTTACAGTATTTGTTTTGCAGTGCTATGATAAATACCTAAAAAAGTGTCTTGAGAAAGCTGCAGAAGCAAGAGGACACTCGTTTTGGGGTAGACCACCTGATAATGCAGGTTCATATAATTCCCAGCCTCAGGATACCAGATTCTTTTGTGACGGTGGTGAATATGATAGTGCGTATGGCAGATTTTTTCTAAAATGGTATTCCCAATATCTCATAGATCATGGTGATAGAGTACTAGCTATGGCCAATTTAGCCTTCGAAGACACTCCCATTGCTGTAAAGGTAAGACAATTATTCGACTGTGGTCAAATCATAACCAACCAATTTCTTACATTTCCTATCATTCACTTAAAAGTTTTCATTGATGATCAGGTATCAGGCATTCATTGGTGGTACAAAACCGCCAGCCATGCAGCTGAACTGACAGCTGGATTCTACAATCGGGCCAACCGTGATGGTTATGCTCCAATCGTTTCAATGTTAAAGAAGCATGAAACTGCTTTAAACTTTACTTGTGTTGAATTGCGTACATTAGACCAGCAAGAGGGCTTTCCGGAAGCAATGGTTGACCCTGAAGGGTTAGTTTGGCAGGTAGTTTAAATACGCGTCATACTAGTTATTTCTAAACTGATGGTTAAATTTTTGTATCTAATCTATATTATTTTGAAACATATTTTAGGTACTGAATGCGGCATGGGATGCTGATATACCAGTTGCAAGTGAAAATGCACTTCCATGCTATGATAGACAAGGGTACAATAAGATATTAGAGCATGCAAAACCAAGAAATGATCCAGATGGGAGACATTTATCTGCTTTTACCTATCTTAGGCTCAATGAAGCTCTCCTTGAAGAACACAACTTAAGGGAATTTCAACTATTTGTCAAGAGAATGCATGGTAAATCTTCCTTCCATTTGATATTTGTTATTTCGTCTATTTTGCATATTCAAATCTAGTAAATTTATAAGTTCAATATAATGTTTTGGATATAAATAATCCCAACTATCAGCAACTGGCCGTCATTGGTCCCAACTAACGAAATGTGTGTTAGCGGTCCCAACTTTTAACATATTGTCCACCAACGGGCCATGACTAACACATATTGTCCACCTTTTAACAGTCAGCTACTGGCCGCCACCAACCCAAACTGATGTGGCATGCTTGCGTGCCAAATTCCATATTGCGTGTCAAATTCTCTCTTAGTACTCTGTTAGTTATGGTCCATTGGTGGACAATATGTTAAAAGATGGGACCGCCGGTACACATTTTGTTAGTTGGGGCTGGTTATGACCAATAGCTGATAGTTGGAACCATTAAAATCCAATACTCCATGTTTTTATAAAACCAAGAACTTTATAAAAAATCATTTGATAACAAAAGTAATAGATAGAGTATTTCTTTCTTGTATTAATGTTTATGCATTAATCCCTGGCTGATATGTTATGTTGATGATCCTAATGTAATAATAAAATTGTTTCCCTTAACAGGTGAAGCTGTGGAAGATCTTTAAAACTTGATCCAACTTACCTTAGGCCCTCCTACCATAAGTTAAAGTGATTATGGAGGTAAAATACACCTTAATGGAATATAGGTATGCCATGTATAAGTTGTAAACTCTTGCGTTATAACGATACATTGAAGTCTTTTTCGGTTCTTTTAGCGATCTAAATTACCATAAATAAAGAGAGTTTGAGATTTTTCCAATGCGAAGATACGAACGAAAAATTGAGTTGAAGAATTAAGTATCCGAGTATCCTAAAAGGGAAATGGAGTATTTGATAACATGTGTTCGTTAGCTTGGGAAAAAAAACTATATTTGATTTTTTTTTTGACATTCGGGTATATATTTTGTTGAAAACGAGGTTGTGTTTGATTGTATCCTATGCTATATTCAGTGTTGGTGTCTTAATGGTATCATGTCGAATGAAACCAATATTGACCAAACAACGTCGTTACCGGTATCAATATTCGTTTTAATGGTTTCCAATTTTTATATCAATTTTTTAGTTCTGCCTGGGTTCGTTCTTTTAAACTTTAGACACGGGATATAAAGTAGTTAAATGAATGTTTTCATACTTGTGTGTCTCGAACTAGACTTGTCAACCCTATATTTAGCATCAAGCAACAATATCTAATTTTTTTAGTTAAATGAATGTTTTCATACTTGTGTGTCTCGAACTAGACTTGTCAACCCTATATTTAGCATCAAGCAACAATATCTAATTTTTTAGTTAAATGAATGCTAATTTTACAAGATATATAATTTTTATATCATTTTTTTAGTTCTGCCTGGGTTCGTTCTTTTAAACTTTGGACACGGGATATAAAGTAGTTAAATTTATGTAAACACGACATACAAGACTTTATCATTTTGAGCATGGCAAATGAGCCAAATCGTAGTCATGGTTATCGTTTGAATCATCTTCTTCCTCGTTATATTATTATCAACATCAACTTTATGAGTTGTGCTTGAAATAATATAAATGATTTAGCTTCTTAAGATGCAACAAAGAAACGGGTAACAGGCCTCATCAACACTGCACTGGTGGTGATACACAGATTAAGACACAATTATCTTGCAATATGGTACAGCAGAATAAGAGTTTATCAACTACATGAACACATGCTCAGGTTCAAATAAATAAAATAATAATAAAATATAAGTTTTGACAACTCTTTTTCATATATTCTATAAGAAGTTGACTTCTTTTTTTATAATTAGCAAGAGGATATATTAAAATTGCATAATATAGCTACAAATAATGAGTTGCATGTTATGAAGCTGAAAGTAAAGACTTGAACCAAAACAATGGTGAGAGTTGTTTTTTGTGTGGTGTTGGTGATCGCATTGGTCGCGGCTCCTCTAGCACGGGGACAGTGTATGACTTCTATCTATGAAGGCGGGCCATGTACCAACGGAGCCAATGCCGACTGTTGCAACTTCCTTACCCAAACCACGGCATGGGGTCCACATGTTGAAAGCATATGGTGTGTGTGCCAAGCGCTCATGTATGCCGGCCTCCCTGCCACGTATCTTAACGATTGTGGCGTCGTTGAGGGTACAGATCCCTATTGTTGAACCTACCCACAAATGAAAATGTGTTGTATGTTTTTCTTTTTATCGTAATAAGTTTCTGCGTTTAACATGTTAAGTAAGGAATATGTGCCTTCGCGGAGCTAAACGCTTTGTTTACATTAAAGTGTGTTGCTTTTATTTTTGTAAGGCTATTATGTGTGTAATTAATTTTTTTTCCTTTGATGTGTTTAAGAGAATTATGTGTATGGTTATGTCGACTGTTGAGGTGATTGTTGGAAACGACATAATACTTTTGTGGGTCCTGAAAATGGATAGTCAAGGAATGATATAAACAAGGTAATGTTAAAGAACTTGTTGGCATGATAGTTTAAGTGGCTCATTCCCCCGTTCAATGTATGAATAACAATTAATTTACCTTCCCTCCTAGCACCATCGAACTAGCCTATGTGTAGGGTGAGTGACCACACATGACGCACTCTCTCAAGGGCCCAAAATTTTGAAGAGTAATTTACATAGATAGTCTTTATGATTTGCCCAAATTTTGGATCAAATCCTCAGCTTTAAGAAGTACACTAAAGGTCCAAAGTTTTACATGCGGCTAACACCTTTAGTCTATGAACACAAATATGATTAACTTTTTCGGTTAAGTGTGTCTTAAATGGCTAAAATAACCTTATTATTTAAAGTAAAAACAAACCTAAAAATAATCATATAACTATGAAATTAAGGGGTTGTTTGGCAACTTCTACGCAATTAATTGCTCAGCCAGTAAGAGATATGACTAGGTAAGAGACTCACACGTGTCCCACCCCTAAAGCCAACCTTGGGTAAGCTTCCAAACTGCCCTGAGTCATTATATTAACTCTCTAAAACACACACCCCTAACCCAATCACTACTCATCTTCATTTGAACCCCGACCACCACGTGAACTCTAACGACACACAAGCAAATGAAGTAGAGGGGTTAATATTTAGGGGATCTTCTGTTTCTTTTTAATATCTGTTATCGCAACAGAGCTTTCATGCATCTGTTGATTTATCTTTCCGTGGTTGTAACACCCTTCAGTATTAAACATCTGATCAGTACTATTAACTGGTATCGTGAGTGGAACAGATCTTACTAAATAGATTTTCCTTACAATAGACGATTGGCTTCTTGATATGATCTTTAGTAAACAGACCTTAAAATATGATATAGTATTCACGTGTTTTCACACGGGATTTCACCTAGTCTTTTATAATAAACCAAAGCCTAAAATCCCACATGGTACTCAAAGAGGACAAACTTTCTCTTGAGTGTGCCATATGGCATGCCATATCATTAGTGATTTAAAATAAAAATAAAAATTGTTTATCTCTCATGTGCATGATACATGCACTTTCCTCCATGTTTTTCAAACGCTAATAACTTTTGGAAAAACAATTATACCAAATTAACGAGCATTTTATTATTTTTTTCAACGAGTACCATAGTACTATACAAAAAACGAAAAAAGAAAACGACTTTTTATGTGGTGATTATTGAAATAAATACTTAAATTATGTATGAGTGAAGAAAACAGCCGGGAAACATGAAAAGTTGATTGATTGTGTATCCATAATAAAAATTGAACATGTATGTCATTCTGTAACAAACGCTCACTTTACACATTAGAATCGCTTTTCATCATCATGACATATCATTTGATATCAAATTCTTTACAATTTTTTTTCTGAAAAAACGGCCTATTACTTTTATAGTACACACATTTTATCACATCATATTAGATTTGTCTATCACGAAACGCTCACAAGACATAACCTAGTATAATATAAAATAATCATATTTTTGTATAACATTTTAAAGAAAACCAAAGGCATGAGCCACAAAATATGGGTAGTAGTATTCCGGTCATACACCCAAACCTCGTGGGCCCATTTTCTTCGCACGCACAAATCGTGTGACTCACACGTTTGGTTTCTTATCCTTCACACCCCCAATCCTCATCCGTGCCAATCCCTTCCCTTCACACGAGTCACCTAATAATATTATTATTATTATTATTAATCTCGCCGGAATTTATTTACTCCGGCATCATGTCCCCACCGTTCCGTTTATTCTCCGGCGTATGCTGAACTCCGTCCACCCCTTCTCTCTCTCTCTCTAGATCTGATCATGTTGTTTCTCATAGAGTTGTCACAAAACAAGATTCAGAGTTTTCAACATTTATTGGTGACTAAAGTTCTCACCTTTTTATTATTTTTTTATGACCCTTTTGCCCTTTTATGGTTCTTGATAGAAAAGTTTCAATTTTGATGCTGAATGTTGTTTAATTTAGGTTCTTTTTAAAATTTTTGTCTAGCTCTAGGAAGTATGTTTGTTCTTTTTTTTTTTTTTTTAAATATGTTTTTATATTTTTTTATATGAAAAAGTTTATACTTTAGAATGTATTGAATATAAATTATATGGATTTTGTAGAGTTGATGATAATTAGGTTGCTTTATGGAAGTTAAAATGCTGCCACCAGAATTGTTTTATTTGATGATAAATTATATGGATTTTGTGTGTTCATAGCGAGCCCGCGAATGAAAACTTTTGATATTGTAATATGTGTTAGGGCTTTGTTAATTAAGTTTGATGATGAATGGTAATATGTGACAGAATCTATTTGATCAATGAGGGAGAGGGATGCTTATGTGTCTAGCGTTTTGAGGTCTTGATATTACCCTCGCGGTCTGCAAGTTTATGGAAGCGGAAATGCAGAGGTTTGGGACGAGTGAAGAAGATGATGAAGATATGGGGTTGGATGTGAAAGAAGAAGGTGAGAATGATGAAGATGATGACGAAAAGAACTCGACACCTACGATGGTAGGTGTTGATGGTGGTATGGTTACGTCAAACAGAAGAAATAATAGGTTTCAACATCAACATCAACAACAGTTTCAAGATCAGTTGACCCCACAAGGAGGTGGTCAAAGAAGGTGTAGACCGACCGAAGAAAAAGAGAGGACGAAACTTCGGGAACGACAGCGGAGAGCGATTACTGCAAAGATCTTGGCAGGCCTTAGACGACACGGGAACTACAATCTTAGGGTTAGAGCGGATATTAATGATGTGATTGCAGCCCTCGCTAGGGAAGCGGGTTGGGTTGTTCTTCCTGATGGAACCACCTTTCCTTCGAGATCGCAGGTATTATGCGTTTATGCTCTAGATAAACCTACGTATTCTCTATAAATTCAACTTTATGTCGTAAAGTATTGATGCTTATGTCGCTTTTCTTATCAAGAAGTACATTCTTATCCACATGGAGCACACAATAGTCATGCCTTGCTGGCTGTTATTATCATGTATTAAATTCCTCTGCAAGAATAATAATTGCACAGATTCCTAGTTTGTCACACACACATTAATATACGTACTTAACATTCTAAATTGTAATTGTTTCATAAAGGACTAGTCTATTCATTGTTAATAATACGCGAAAACAGTAATATGATGTTGTAATGACAATCTGTATGTCATCCACACACAAGCCAACAATAAATAGACACCCAACCAAAAACGGACACAGCCAATACCGTTCTTCAAAACATACATTGTTGATAGGGCGTCTGTTGAATGTACAGGGTGTGAGACCTGCTGCTGGTGCATCGACTACTGTGGTAACTTCACCGACCTCGTTGCCACTGCAGCAGAACCAAGTGGCTTCTCTAAGAGGGATCTCTTCTACCTGTCCAATTGAGATGAATGACGAGGCATGCCAAATGAAGGGTCTCTACGGTCCTTCATCTTCTGCTTATGACACCTCAGCAAGTACTCGTTCACAAGCGTCTCATATGCTGGGAGTTGAAGTTGATGGTCACGATGATCCCATTATAGGAGTTTCTGTAGATACTGTTGGCGGTAGGCAGGTTTGAAGATGATTTATGTATTTTATGATTTTAATTCCGAGTACTTTTTTTTGTCGAATTCATTTTCGTAACATGTTTTTGTTATGTATATATTTGTTACAATGTGTTCTCATCGTCTTTAGGTTGATATGCGGTCAAAGTTACAGGAGCGAGATTTTGCTGGTACTCCTTATGTTCCTGTTTATGTATCGCTTCCTGTAAGTCCATGCCCTTTTGTTGTATAGTTTTTAATTAAGGACTTAAAGGAACCGATAGTCTTGAAGAGTTGCGGTGTTTTGTACCGATAATATCTAGGATAAGTATATTTTCAAATGTGCATGTTGTGATGTATCACAAATCTGTCTACAGTTGGGAGCCGTTAATATGAAGTGTGAGCTTGTTGATCCTGATAGTCTTCTGAAGCAGTTAACGGTTTTGAAATCAATTAACGTTGACGGTGTAATGATCGACTGTTGGTGGGGCATAGTGGAAGCACATGTACCTCAAGAATACAACTGGAAGGGTTATAAACGACTATTCCACATGGTGCGCGAACTTAAGTTCAAGTTGCAGGTACAAATTTTGTCAACTGCTCATGTTAACGACTAATATATTTACAATAAAACCGATGATTGTTACTTAATTGGCTCAGGTAGTGATGTCTTTTCATGAATGCGGAGGGAATGTGGGTGACGATGTGTGTATACCGCTACCACATTGGGTGGCTGAGATAGGTCGAAGCAACCCAGACATATTTTTCACAGATAGATCCGGAAGACACAACCCAGAATGTCTCTCGTGGGGGATTGACAAGGAACGTGTACTAAGAGGTCGCACTGCCTCAGAGGTACTATTTTTCAATCCTGTAATATAATATTATTGTTGTTAATACTTAATAGTGACATGTCAATGTTGTCAAAACATGTTGTAGGTTTACTTTGACTACATGAGAAGCTTTCGGGTTGAATTTGATGAGTACTTCGTAGATGGAACAATCTCAATGATTGAAATTGGGTTAGGTCCATGTGGTGAACTACGATATCCATCTAATCCTGTAAAGCATGGTTGGAGATATCCAGGTGTCGGAGAATTTCAGGTAATCATTTATTTAAATTTAAACTATCTTGAATAACGTTTACATAGAACCGTGTAAAGTGTGACCTATCGTTTCTGTCATATCATTATATTTGTAATTTGTCTGATTTCCAACAATTAAAATGTTGTTTTTCAGTGTTATGATCGGTATATGTTAAAGAGCCTAACAAAGGCAGCTGAGACGAGGGGACACTCGTTCTGGGCAAGAGGACCGGAAAATGCAGGTTCCTATAATTCCAGGCCGCATGAAACCGGTTTCTTTTGTAATGGAGGAGATTACGATAGCTATTACGGCAGGTTCTTCCTCAACTGGTATTCTCAGCTTTTGACCAGTCATGGTGATCGGATTCTTTCTCTTGCTAAGTTTGCTTTTGAAGGAACTTTTGTTACTGCAAAGGTCAGTCGGCTTTTAAGAAAACCCGTTTTTTGTGTGTAAATTATTATGAAGATAAAACACAACAGTTTTGTGATATGGTTCAATATGTTATTTTTTACGCCCCACTTACGGTGTGCGCATATAATGTATATATGTGTGGCCCTTGGGGGGCAAAAGTAAAGTTGCACTAGTTTTAACGTTATTTTACTAATTTCGTGAAAATAACGTTAAAAATGACGGACGGTTAATCATGCATCATGTGGTGGCGTGGATAGTCAAAAGACAAAGGGGTACATGCATCGATCGGGTTTGTCCCGATTGCTAAGTGTTCTGTGCCTTATGTCCAAGGCTTGATACCAAACCACATCGAGCCGGGGGTCTCACCGGAAGCAGCCTCTCTATTCTTAGGGATAGAGGTAAGGCTGTCTACATCTTACCCTCCTCAGACCCTACCTTAGCTTTGCTATAAGTGGGATTAACTAAGTATGATGATGATGATGATGATGATGATGATGATTTCGTGAGCAGGTACCAGGTATTCATTGGTGGTACAAGACGACAAGTCATGCGGCTGAGTTAACTGCTGGATTTTACAATCCATCTAACCGTGACGGATATGCGTCAGTTATGGAAATGTTAAAGAAGCATGGGGTTGCCTTAAACTTTACATTGGCTCAAATGGGCATCTCAGATCCGCACATGGACTCCACAGAAACGCTTGAAGATCCTGACGGTTTAGCTTGGCAAGTAAGTACACGAAACAGCCTGGGCTTGGGTCGGGTGACAAAAAAGTTACACTTTGTGCTTGAAATGATATTACCTTTTTTTTTGGAACGCAGGTGATGAATGCTGCTTGGGATTCTTGTATACCAGTTATTAGCGAGAATTCTCTTCCGTGCATTGATAAAGTAAGTTATAACCATGTACTTGAGAAGGCGAAGCCTATGAATGATCCGGACGGAAGGCACTATTCTGCTTTTACTTACCTTAGACTTGGTCCACTTCTCATGGAACCTCATAATATAATGGAGTTTGAAAGATTTGTCAAGAGAATGCATGGTAAACTTCATTAACTATTAATCTCTTATAGAATATGTGATGTCAATTCACTTTGTGGGTCTTCCTGGTCGAATCGTAGTTAGTTAAACTATGGTAAATGGCAACCAAACCGAATGAGTTGGCCAGGTTTGCCAGACTTGCTAACCTTGGTTTTAAAATGC
The DNA here is from genome assembly GCA_028751855.1 of Ambrosia trifida. Classification (NCBI taxonomy): domain Eukaryota; kingdom Viridiplantae; phylum Streptophyta; class Magnoliopsida; order Asterales; family Asteraceae; genus Ambrosia; species Ambrosia trifida. Next base: position 4,587,843 of record CM054125.1, on the reverse strand, counting down.
GCGCATAATGCGTGATGCGCTGATGAGATCGCATCAGAGCTGTTTATGAACACCCTAATCTACATGTTAGAATCATTTCTCCCTTTGTTTTGATGGTTATTTGACATTATTGTATGATGGGTTTGATTGCAGGAGAGGCGGTTCTTGAAATACATGCATAGACAAACGTTACGTCGTATTGAAAACAAGATGTGCGTTGTCATCTATACTAACCGGTTGTATTTAGTGTTACTGTAAATGTGAATACAAGTGTAGAAATCCAGTTTCATTTGGTGAAACAGAAGGTAAATTAGTTTAGTAGGATTAGAGGCTTATTGAGGTTAATGATATGTAAGATCATTTATTGATACACTCCTAATTAAATGAGATCTCAGCTGTTTTTATTCTCTACCTTAAGTCTTCAATACTTTACCCTTAAGGGCTTTTACTGTTTTAGTAGGAATGGAAAATTTGTGTAGTCTTGGTTTAAAAAAACGCGTCTCGCACAAAAGCGACGAGGTCTAAGCGTGAAGCGCAAAAAGCGTGGGATTTTCGTACTTGAAGTGCACGCTAATTATATAATTTTTTTATATATCCCATATATATCCCATGAGTGTTTAGCTTCATTTATCCAAAATATAGCTATAAATAAGGTTTTTATGTGATTTTACCTATATGTACAAGCCAAAAACACCAAGGTACAACATTCTTATGCATAAAAATGCATGGTGTACGTGAGGCGCACGCCTCAGGGTCAAAAGCGACTGAAATTTTGCCAAAAAAGCGCCTGAGGCGCACGCCTTTGGGAAATTGGGTAGGCACAAAGCCCTGAGACGCCCTAGGCTGCGCCTTGCGCCTCAGGCGAGCTTTTTAAAACCCAAGATAAAAATGCCATGTAACCCAAGATAAAAATGGGTTGGCGGGTCAACCCAAAAGATAACATTTAAAAGTAGCTGATGCAAAAACATAACAATTTTGCGAGTGAAGGGATAGATGCAATCACATACCTTTGATTATGTTTGTACTTGGTTAATGTTGATAAATCCCTAGCTTTGCAAGGGAAATTGAATATTTATGTTGATTAGAGTGAATTACATATTAAATGGAGCCAATGGACCATCTAACAAGCACCAACCAACCAACCTAAGAAACTATACAAAAACATGAATCAAAAGAATAGTGACTGCAGCAGATGTTTTCAATACCAACTGGTCTTCAAAACCATTTGACCCGACTCATCAGTCTCAAAGAGCCGATCGGCTAAGTCATCCCAGTTTTCTCTCCTCCTTGACGACCCAATCGGAGGAGTGTCTACGGAAACCTTCCCAAAGGTTCCATATTCACTGGGGGAGTAAGCTTCCGGAACTTCGAGTGCCGCTGCCCTTGCTAATGCTGCTTTGTGTTCCTCTGAGTGCTCAATGGCTATTGATGAACTTCTTTCCATTCTTTGTTGTGGTGGGATATCCATCACGCGATCTTTCTCCTTCAATGTCTGATCTATCACAAGATTAAATGTTTTAGGTTCCGTTTATTTCGCCTTTTTTAATAACCAATTCCGTTTATTCGAAAATAGATTTCGTAAAAGAACTTGTTTACTTTTTGCTATTTGCAGTGCTATATATGTTAAAAATGTATCCGTATATCGTTTTTCAATAATTTCAAAAAATGGATATTTCAAAAACATATATGTTTTGACCTCAAAAGTCAAAAGTCAAACTATATGCCTCTTAAAGATTGAAAAATGTCTTTGCTTCCATCAAAGCAAGTCTTATGTGAATAATAATGCAAAGAAACAAATGATAAGCATACATTAAGTACAAACAAATTACATGATTAAAGACGTTGAGGACTTACATCGAGTGCATTTGAAAACTCACGTTCCATGAGAGCAATCGAATGATCAGTAAGAACATGACATGAGAGAACCATGTGCTCAAATCTTCCGTCTACAGGTACAGCTGTCTTCACAACAGGGGAAATTCTCCCAACCCTGCAAAACGACAGGTAAGTAATCTAGCTTAAAATGTGACAAAAAAATAAAATAAAATAAAGCAACTTGTTATTTTGTGAAGCTTTGAAATGGAAAAGGTTGAATATATTTCAATAAAAGGAATAGACTGGAATGAGACATGTGATTACTTATCCCGCATGTCTATAGCTATTTCGGCAATAATAAGCATGCAGCATGCACTACCAGTACATCATTTTTATTTTCCCTTTTTTTTACCTAGGTAGTCAAGGAGCGAAGGCTGAGCCTATCCCCCTAGGCACAAGCCGCAAGGTGCTTAAAAAGCGCACAGGCTAGACAAGCAAGGCACATGTGTATTCAAGGCCATTTTTAGTTGTTTCAGACATGTTTTTTTCTCCCGGTTAATGCACCTGTGCAACTTGCTGCACTCAAGGCGGTTTGGGAACCGCCTTTGGCACCTTTGACTACATACATAGCATTTTACCTAAAAATGATGAAAAGATGACGTGGCATACCCGAAAGGCTTCCTTACAATAACATGATAAAGGCGGCCAGGTGCATATAACCGCCTTGGATCTTGAAGCATTTGCTCCTGTAGTGTGCATGTTTCCTTTAAGCATGTGCCACATAGTATGCATGGGAAACTGCAAACCAATAAGACAGTATCTTTTTCACATTATAATATTAGAATGTGTTTTCAAGGAAAAACAAAGAAGAATAGAAGCTAGATATAATGCATATGAATATAAAGCACCAAATTCACATTCCCATGACTATCTGCTGACATGGGCGTAGCTTTAAAGAGGCAGCCGACCCCCCCCCCCCCCCCCCCCCCCGAATTTTTGCCCAGAAGTTCCGATTATATAGTATTTGTATAGAAATTTTTGGTATATACGGTTTCGACCCCCCGAAACAAGTGATTTCCGACCCCCCGAAGTCTCAGGTCAAGCTTTGCCACTGTCTACTGAGAAATGTATATACTCTGTTCAAATTGTTTCCCTGTATGACTATTGTGTGTAATTACTGATTCTAATAGTAGTGAATATCGCTTTTAAAAATCTTTTTTTTTTTAAACTAAAAATGAAATAAAAGTAATAATACCGAACTTTAACCAAGAGCGTACCAAAAAAGTGACTTGAAGAGTACTTCCAACGCTACACTTGTTCGAGGCATGAAATCATCCTGGTTCATCGGAAATTGGTTATTAGATCAGGTAAATGGGCCCTAATCACATATGCAATTTAACTCGCAACACAAAAGACAAACGAAAACAGTAACTCTTCAATAAATAGCATGCATGTTTCTCTGATATCATGATCAGGAACGATTTAATAAGAAACACACTCTCCTCAATGAATGTGCTGTTAAAATTTTACAAGATATAACAAGACGTAAATAAATTGTTAAAACTCGTAAGTGCCGTGTTTGACTTTCTTTTTCATTTTTGTAACTATAGTAGTGTGCGATTATTTAGCCTACAAACTCGACCGCTACTGCTCATTTTAGAACGTCAAAGTATTTACCGGTTTTGAGCTCAACCTGATTTGATCCGATACCCGACTTTCCTCACCCACCCACCTTTCCACCTACCTATGACGAGAACCGAAAAGCAATCAAGGAGCCATTATTACGAAAACGCGTAAGACAAAATCTTTACCTGAAGAACGACAGAATTGATTACATCAGCATATCTCACAGCCAAATTTAGCGACACACACCGAGCGGGAGCAATTGCAAAACATTTTATCCTTTTTCTCTCAATATTCCCAATCCTTTCCCGGTTTTTGACCACCAACATGGTCAACAAAGTGACCACCCCTGCCCCTAACGAATGACCCGCAAAAGTCAAAGTATAATCCTCATGCCTTTCAACCAACTCTTTTAAAACATCACATTCGTTCTCAAACACCCATTGAGCCGCCTTCAATAACCCGTTATGAACATATCCGCCATCAAACTTCGTCTGCCCCAATTTGTCATCAAGCAATAGCAAATAATCGCTTTCTTTCGCTAAATTAAGCCCACTAATCAGCAAAAGTATTTCTTGATTCTCTTTATCAATATAAATCATGTAAGGAGACACCTTCCCTTGATTTTCATCATAATCTTTTTTCAACACCACCATATCCGGATCAATCCCGTATCCTCCAGGCGGCGCCCAAAGCGGGTTCCGAATGTCATACTCATAAACAGCTAAAATATATCTACAAATTCTCGGAACCGGTTCGAATTCACTCGCAGTGGCAAATCCCCAATTCTCACTTTCTCGTCCCGCCGTGTAAAGACATTTTTTCCACGCCCAACGCGCACACCCCAAACAATATACACATTCAAGAATTGGACAACCACAAACAAGTGACATTATTATTATTATTATTATTATTATTATTATTATTATTATTATTAACAAATCAAAAAAACCCCTACAACAACCAGTGATATCACTCTTTTATGACAAAGGGTCATGGATTTAATCCAACTGAACCTCTAAAGATCAAGATATTATAACATACAGAACTCCCAAGAATCTTTAATAAAAAACTATCAAACAACAACAATTTTAGGGAAAAATATGAATAATCTGAAGTGGGTCAGTGATAAATTAAGTGGGTATGAAGAAAAATTGGAACTTGATGGTTTATGAACTAACAACAACTAATTCTTGAACTAATCTAATGAGATAAAGGAACAAGGCAGTGAATTTGCAACTAAAATGTTGATATGGGCATTGATAATATTAAAGAGGAGATTAAAGAAACATATTATTATTACCTGAAATTGTGAACAATAATAAAGTAAAGAGAGTTGGAATTTTAAAGAAAACGAGTGTAAAGCCCTAATTAATTAAATTAGGGAAAACATGAGTTGTAGCAGAGGGGGTTAGTAGGTAGTGATGATTTATTCAAGTAGTGGAGTATTAAAAACGTGGATTGGTTGGTTGAATTAAGGAAGAATCTAGAGTTGGCATATGCCAGGACACCTCCCTAAAAATTAAAAATATTGCTGGCTGTCGATGCTTATTGCACACTACTGTTACTGTACATTCTTGCTTGCGGTTCGGGTTAGGTAATTATTCGGATCTATTTTTTTTATTACGGCTTTTATACATATTTATTGGAAACTATGCTATTGATCTTTAAGTTATGTGTAACCATATCTCTAACATACTTGATCTCTGCCTATAGATGAGGTTATCGTGGAAGATAACGTTATCAATGAGTAGAACCAAACATGTTCCGTTTATGCATAACTAGTGATGAATCCATGATCTTTTTTCATTATTTATGGCGGGCACAATTTAATTAAGTTAACAGGATGTATGTCAAAACAATTAGGGTCAAACCTTTTAATACACTAAAAAGTGTGAGGTTTTGAGTTTAAGTCTCACAAGGAGCAAGAAATTCGTCTTTCAAAAAAAATTAGGGTCAAAACAATTCATACTTGATTATAATTTGCCAATTAATTCCACTTTAATGTTACTAAACTTATGTAAATTTTATGGCTAACGGTACACAAGTCCTATTCATTACTATATTGCTTTTTCTTTCTTTCTGTTTTCTGTTATTTAGACAAGATGAGAGTATTTTACGAAATAGGGCTGGCAATTTCAGACACGAACATGAATACCCGACACGAACCTTAATAGGTTTCGTGTTCTAAACAGGTAGACATGAAATATACTTGTTAATTTTCGTGTCTAAACAAGTAAAATACTTGTTTACCTGTTTAGTACCCGTTAATACATGTTAAGGATTTTTTTTAAATATAGGTTGTGAGGGTGGAGTATTGAAGTTATACGTTTTTAATAGGTGGAGTTCTACTTTTTTAATGCTTGATGGTACCCGTTTAACATGTCGGATTTGAAAAACATGTTCGTGTGTTATCGTATTAACCTGGTATAAACAACTATTATCGTGTCTTATCGTATTAACTTGGTATGACTGGTATTATCGAGCCTTATCGTGTAAACCAGGTATAATCATGTTCGTGTCGTGTTCATGTATACATATTTTATGTTCGTGTCTTAACAGGTTCCCAAGTTTAAAAGCAATTATGAAGATCATTGTTTGAGTTTGAAAATGAAATGGATGTGAAGGGAATTAATTTTATACATACTTATCTAGTTTGTTGACTATGAAATTATGTATATATACAAATTACAAACATATATATTGGGGTTAGGGTGGGCACATGTTCACCTTACTATGTGAGTGTATCCGCCTCTAGAGGTGTACAAATCGTTTTTTTTTGTCAAACCGGTTCGATACAGTATCGGTTTCTTTCCGAACCGGTTACGGTTTGGAACCGGTTCGGTTTTAGACCAGTTTGGTCGGCCACAAAATCGTTTTTTTACCCGGTTTCGGTTCGGTTTCAATTTCGATTCTGGTTCGGTTTCGGTTATATTCCGATTCACTATCGCACTTTTAAAATCATATAAATTACATTAAATTTAACTTTTAATAACTTTTAGGGTTTTTTAAAGAAGAAAATTGAATTTTAATTATAAAAAAACAAATTTTATTTGTGTTTATGGCCAAAATGTATTTTTTTCTTAAACCGGTTTCGGTTTTTTTACCGGTTTTTAGCGGTACCCGGTTTCGATTCCGGTTCGGTTTCTTTTGACCGGTTTTATTGTCGGTTTTAGCCCAATTTTCGGTTCGGTTTGATTTGAGATTTTTTTAGTACCGGGACCGAAAGGAACTACAATGTAATTTTCTGTAGATATGTGACTAACCGTATAATTAGTTCTTTATAAATTGAGTTTGTGTTTTCAAATCTTATTTTGGTTAATTGGGCGGGTCTCATATGCATATATCCAAACCACTTGTATCATGTTGCAAAAACACATATGCATATACTCATCTACACATAATGAAATCAATGCAAATATGAAAATAAAAATCAAATGACACTTATTCAAAGTAGAACTCAACTTATGAAAAAAAAAATGTCATTATGGGTGAGTATGTTCATGACTAGATGTTAAAGATAAAAGATGCTTGAGCTTCAATGACACTTATTCAAAGTAGAACTCAAATTATGAAAGAATATGTTGAATCATTGTTCCACTTTGCCTTATATATGTGTACTGTACGGTGCCATTTGCTAAAAAGTTTTGAGTAAAATGAGGAAAAACTTTTAAGTAAAGTCCTACAAGCATATTAATACAATTTTTTTATGTGATTTGATAAAAATATTATTACATTTTTATGCCTAACCGTGCTATTTTTTTATCTCTTTTACAATTTTTAGTAGTTATCACGCACACATAAGAAACATTAATAAAAAACATTATTGTTAGAACATTATGTGTTAGATTTTGAATGTCTAGACTTTATTAATGACTTCTCTATTTAGAAATGTAGCATAAAATGCATGTTCATGTTTGCGTTATTTTTTATTTAAGGGGAATTGGATTTTAACATCCTAAACTATTGACAATTGGCCGCTGACGTAATGAACTACAAAATTGAACAACACTGCACTGTACTTTCAACTTATTGGCTTGTATAACTCTCAGACTACCCATGGTTAATTTTTGCTGACGTGGCATGGTGACGTGTCCATTTTTGCTGACGTGGCATGGGGAATAAGCTGACATGGCATGGACACATCACCTGCCACGTCAGCAAAAATTGACACGTCACCATGCCACATCAGCAAAAATTAACCATGGTTAGTCTGAGGGTGATACAGGCCAATAAGTTAAAAGTACAGTGCGGTGTTGGTCAATTTTGTAGTTCAGTGCGTCAGCGACCAATTGTCAATAGTTCAGGGTGTTAAAATCCAATTTCCCTTTATTTAAAACATATTTTTAATTAAAATTAAAATTAAAATTTTGTTTTTTTTTTTTTTGAGAGTAGTGTTTCAGCGGTAAATCCTGTGTTGCAAAGCGACCACTGCCCAAGATCGCATCTCATAGCACCACACGGGTTTCTCCTTTCAAACCCAAGCGGTTATTTTTTCGGTGGAGCGTGAGATTCGAACCTGAAACCAGACCCGGGCAGGAACCCTCCAAGGAGGTAAATGTATATCTTTAAAATGAAATCTATATATATAATAAACCAAAGCATTTTTAATGACATGTCATAATATTATTCAATCTCTCTTTTGAGAGATGCCACATAGGATGTGATGTAGCAACTCTAGACCAATTAAAAAATGAATAAATATGGTTTAAATATGATTTAACATAATCTATTAAATAACTAATCTACTAAATGTAAATATTAAACTTTATTATTTTCTCTCTCATGTTTCCTCTCATAACTTTTAAATGTTAATATCTTTTATATAGGAGATTTTTTAAAGAAAAAAATTACACCAAATTAACGAGCGTTTTATTATCTTTCCAACGAGTACCATAGTGCTATATAAAAAACGGAGAAAAAAAACAACTACTTTTTGTAACCCGACAGGTATTGTGTTAGGTTTGGAATTAGTTTAAAAAAAATGTGGGTTTGGGTCGGGCCTGGGATTAGGTGATACCCGACCCAATTACCCTTTTTTTATATTAGAATATGATAACTTATGGCAGAGATTTGTTTAAAATAATAATAATAATAATAATAATAATAATAATAATAATCATCATCATCATTAATCATATATTGGAAAATGTCATTTTTATAGTTTAGATACTTCTAATTTTATTCACTTTACTTAGATTTCTCAACCCGGGACGCTCCCGGGTATAAACTAGTGATAATTATATAAAAGCTGGATCATGCATGAAGCATGTGACAACTACACGTCTACACCCCGAACGAGTGCCGATAAAGTTCCAAAATATTACAAAAACACCCTTCTTATTCTTTTTATTTTGACCAGGATTTAAGAAAGCATCGGTACCGATCTGTAATTAGTGCAATTATATCTTTATTTTTAGTTCTTACTATTTTTGCTTTTAAATTCTTTTTATACTATTAAAATAAGAAAAAGTAATATTATAATATTTTATAGTTTTAATAATTATCCCAAAAATAATGTAACAAAAATACTAAAATTCTAAGAGCCACAAACAACAATCCAGAAGTACATTATCCAAAACTATTACAAGCGTTTTATCACATCAAAGATTTCAATGATCTTTCCTTGATTGGTTTCCTCCCTCTCTTTTTTCCTACAAATTTCCTATCATCTTCATCTTCGTCGTCATCCAAGTAATTTAATCCTACGTCGGCCTCCACTTTAGACATATTGGGTTCAAATCGTTTTCCTGACTCTTCTTGTACATCCATGTCATCATTGATGATGCTGCTAGTGTTGCTATAATTAGAAGCAACACTAGCAGCTTTGTTATCCACATTTAAAGTTGTACATGTTGATCCTCTTTTCTTGCCCCAAGACGGCCCAAACCCTGAGTAATAGTAAAACTCATGCGGGTCAACTTTGGGCTGTTTCTTGGGCCGACGGGGCCGGCCTCCTGTCGTGAGCCTAGAGACCGGCCCCGACTTTTTCTTACTAGTCCAAACAGCTTGGTTTTGTAGCTTGGAAATATGAAAGTCACACATTGTGTGACCATATTTCACCACACTCCCACATTGCCATCCTTTCTCATCCCTCTCACCACACAACTTAATCTCTTCTTGAATCTGATCACTTGTCTCTCCTTCCTCCTTAAACCCTAATATTTCATCGTAATCGTTATCTCTACCATTACCATTACCATTACCGTTATCATTTTCGCCTAACCCCGAGGTCTTGGAAGCCATACTGTCAACAACATTAATCTTTACTCAAACCAACATCAACAAGTTGACAAAAAGAATCAAAATGTCCCTACATTGTGTTGCCATTCATCTTTTGTGTTGTAACTTGTAACATAATAACTAATTATTATAAATATTATATAATTGTTCTTCAATTAGTGAACTACATTGTCAACAAGACCCATATTAATAATGCAATAAAGAATATTAATGCTTCCCCTAAATACAAGCTTAGGTTATAAAACTTAAACATACTCAATGCATAGTTGCACACACAAAGTTAATATATAAGGTCGAGCAGTTGATTATAAGGGACAACCCTAATTAACATGTAACGAATACAAGCAGCTACAAATCGTTCTAATCCAAACAAAAGACTCAAATATTACCTCTCAATATCACCAATGGAATCAATAGAGCTCCCATTTCCAGCAACATTAACGTTGTAATAAACCTCATTATCATCAAACTGTGTCAAACAATAAACCCATCGATAATTTATAATAATCATCATAATCTGTTAAAGGAAGAAAACCCATGTGAAAAATCAGCTTATTAAGCTCAAATTCACGACCAAAATGCTGGAATTTAAAATCTTTTTTACTAGGAGGAACCCTAATATTTTAACATAAACCCTAGAGAGTGTGACAACAAACTGAAGCAAATAAACAAAAGATTTGAAGTTTTCCCAAATGGGTTTTATTGTATTTACACTTTTGATTCAAGAAATCGAACAACAACAAGAAAAGAATGATAAGATTGGATTATTATTATTATTATTATTATTATTATTATTATTACCCGGTAGAATGAAGAAGATGAATCTGAAGAAGGGAAGGTGATAACATCCCATGGAGACTGATTGAGCTGACATAAGTTCTTCTGAAGCATACATTCATCAACAACAGTAGATGAAAGATTAGATGTTGTGTAAAGAAACGCCGATATTTTTGCATTTTTTCTTATTCTCATGGTTGAAATGGAGAACACGAAGAGAGAGAGAGAGATAGAAAGTGATAGCGGTGAGATCCAAAATGACTTTCTCTCTCTATATCTATAGGAGTATAAAGTTCTTATTGTAGAGTTGGAATGGACATATATAGAATAAGGTACAAGTTTCAATGCAGGGTGTACAGGTATGTGTTGCTTTGTTAGTTTATATTTGGGATTTTTTTGGGTGCAGAAAGGAATCAATGTGTAAATTTATGAACTTTGTTTGTCTGCAGGGTCACAGAACTCGAAACAATGAAAGTTTTATATTTTAAGAGGCCTAAAAGTTACACATGAGACCTTATATTTGTTTGTTATTAGTTCAATTGGTCACATTAGTTTGATTTTTTTAATTTTTTTTCTAACACTTATAACACAGTTGGTTGAGGGCTTAAAGTTTTTTTATGAAAGGCTTGGGTTCAATTGGAGGACATTGGTGGATGGGAAATGAGGGATGACCCGACCATTGGCTTGGGTTCGCGTCCTGATCCCGATCGGTTTTACCGACTATTTCACCGTCGTGCTTTCGGGCGGGTGAGTGGTCAGGTTTTCCCGGGAATTGGTGGCAATTGATGGCCCAGGTACTCTCGAGTACCTGATTCACCAAAAGGGTGCCCGAGAGTGCTCGGAATTGATTCGTTGGCCGTTCAAAAAAAAAAGTTCGATTTTTTTTTTACAGTTTCTCAAATAAAAATTTTCTAACAAATTTCGGATGTGCGAGATTTTACTTGATAATTGGATACATATATTTTGTTGGTACCGCGACCAAAAGTCCCTTTGATCTGAAGATTGTTAAAGCTGTTAGGTATAGTGATGATTCTCCGCTTCATAACCACCTTCCACATCTCCATCCTCTAAAAAACACAACATCAACGGTATGTTTACTCCGTGATAAACCCTTGCTACGTGGTTCACGAACAAGCTCCGTAGATGTTTGGGGGGGGGGGGGGGGGGATGTTACCGGGCCTCCACTATCCTCATGGCAATCCTACGCACCTCATACTGTAGGGGAATGTTACCGAGCCTCCACTACCCTCATGGCAGTCCTACGCACCTCATATGTATGGCCTAAGCATATATGGTCTTTCCAGTTGTATATGGGTTTTGCTTTCAATCATTAAATACATTGCGAACTTTAACGTAAGATATTATCTTTCTCTATTTTAGATGTATGAATGATATTTAAGTTGTATTGGATTCTCATCTAAGTTGTAAAATAATTTGCCACCAACTATATTGTGATGGTTTATATCAATGGCTACCTTATATTTTTGCTACCTTCTTTTATTATACAAAATAAAAAATGGTTCAAAGGGCAAATTTATTGGAATCGTTGTCTATTCAAAGCTCAAATTAATTGCTAATATGTGAAGTAACACGGTATCTTATAGATCTAGTGATCGACTCATCTTTTCTTAACAAAACCTAACCAACATGTCTTTGATATTGTGTTTTAATGTGTATATCGTATTGAAGTGATTGATGTTAGCAATAACATAAAGTCGAAGATGTTTATTTTTTATTATTTTTTTTAATAACTTAGTAAACTCCTCATTAAAACAAAATACGAAAGTTACATCATAATAGCAGGTAGACGGGCAACAAGTTGCGCCGCCACCCCTTTTTGAATTGCAAACCCTAGTCTACTAAAGACAAAACCTTGCCCCCCTGGGGATGAAACATTGTTGTGGACGACCCGTTGGACCCTGGTCAAGAAACGAATAGCTTCTAGCGCCAGGGAGCCAAAGGTGTCGAAGGCCAGAGGGATAAAGACATGTTGGTTATCTGCACAAGCTTTAGCGTGTTTATCTACTTTCTTTTATTCTGCCTTTCTTGATGCTTGCCCAGCTACGAACCCTGTTTCCCTTAACCCAACCAGTGGAGATACACCGGTGAGGTCCACACAGGCATGTTTCCCCCTCTCCCAACCAAAGACAAGCATATCTGCGGGTCACAGGGTGGATCTCCCTTCCGTGGGGTCCGTGAGGAAGTTTACAGGGGCCTCCTTTTTGGTAGAGATCCCAGCTCTTCTCAAGATATCCCACAAAACGTCCCTCACCCAGTCGTGCCGATATTTGAAACCAGGGAGCTCCTTGCAATGAATTGCATGCTCCCCGTATTTATCCATGCAAGTTTTACGGCAGATGGGGCATGTTTCATCTTCCGGGTACATAGGGATCATCAATCGGTACTTGAGTATAGCCCTGTACTCTACTGCAGACATGCATTGACCCAAACCCTCAATCGGGATAACGGTCAAAAAATCCTGAGCATGAGGGCCCTTTAGGCATTCAATCACCGCCTTCTGGTAAGTGGACAACTCAAAAACTTCTCCCAGGCTCTGAGCAGTTTTGCTAAAAAGAGCATTCGCCAAAGTTTTTTATGGCTTTGGGGGGGCGGTGTCCTTGTTAGAAAAACCGCCAATATCAAAGTCCGGGAGATAGACATTTAGGCATTCGAGCGCCTGTTGATAGTCTGGGTCTAGTCCAATGACCCCACTGTTTCGGAGGATATGATCCTGAAGTTCCCAAGACTGAGCTCTGGACGCCACAAAGGCATAGACCCCAACATCTCGAGCTGAAAGGAGGCCCAAACCACCTAAACGCATCGGCAAGGATGCCAAGCGCCACTGGAGGTCCCCGAAGAAGGGGCCGCCACACACAACTATATCTTCAATAGCTTCGCGGAGACCATCATCGAAAAGGGATACCGCATCCACCATGAAGTGGGGTTGGCAAGTTCGTAACCCAAAAAGTAACTTAGCGACCCCTATGCATGACCTGGGCAGCAGGAGTTCACTCTGGGGATCTCTAAGGCGGGGCAGTAGTTTCATGAGGGCAACCGCACTCGTAGCCTGCCGCCCTGCCAACTCCCCGATAAAGGTAGGATCTCGACTAACAGCCCCACCAAGGAGCTTAACCCCTTTCTCAGGTCTACCAATCCCGGTCGGGAAAAGCCCTTCCTGACTTTTCAACCCGTCACACGTCGGCCAAAAGACCTCTGTTTTCTTAATATTGATATGAAGCCCCAGAGATGGCCCATGCACATTGATAATGTCTAAAGCCTTAGCAACCTCCACTGCGTTGCCTATAATCGTCCCATCATCCAAATACCATGCAATTTTTTTTAATTCATAAATTCTATATTGTTTAAAATATATGGATAGAGAAAATTAAAACATACATGTGTATTTTAAAATAAAACAAAAGAACGGCTATATCATCGACTTGAAAAATAGGGACGTAAACGTAAATAAAACAAAAGAACGGCTATATCATCGACTTGAAAAATAGGGACGTAAACGTAAATAAAACAAAAGAACGGCTATATCATCGACTTGAAAAATAGGGACGTAAACTTACGTTGAGTCTACTCTTAACATTTATGGTTTGGATATTTTGCCAAGTGATGGTTAAGTCTACTTTCTTGGGAGGGATCAGGTTCGATTCTGATGGCCCTCCGGTTTTCTACTACCGTGCATTTCAGGGTCGTCCCTGAGAATTTAGGTGCCCGGGCCGAGTCACAAAAAAAGGTGGCCCTTAGCCTTAGGCGTTAACAAAATAAATAAACGTAAACTATTTTTTAAACGACGGGTAAACTAATATCAAATCGATAGATTAACTCTTCTCAGTTTATATTATCCAGCATTTTGTTCTCGATAACTATCATTGGCAATCCCCTTCTGGGGGGTTGTGATGATCTCTGCCACAACATAGAAAATTCGCCTTCCAAAAAAAAACTATCATTGGCAATCCACAACTTTTTTTACATAAGTGGGATAACACTTTATAGTTATTAACTAATGGAAAAATTACAGAAATCGTCCTTTATGTTTACATCGATTTTCAGTGGATGTCCTTTAACTTCAAAAGTGATGAGAATCGTCCTTTATGTTGTAAAATATTGCAGTTGTCGTCCTTTAGGCCTAACCTAGTTAGTTTTTTTGGTTAAGTTTGGTTATATGGACCCACATGAGGGCAAAATGACAGTTATGCCCTCATCTCTATCATCTTTTATCACCACCATCACTTACATTCTTCAATAACCACCACTACCCCCACCACATCTACCACTAGGCCACACCACCACCTCTACCACCAACCTGCCACCACCACCACAACCTGCCACCACCACCACCAAAAACCTGCCTTGAACCTAAAGCTCCCAAATTTCATCAACCCTGCAATACTAATACCCAAAACCAATAAATAATCCCTAAAAAGAAGCCCAACAACAAAATGCCCAAATTGACACCATCAAAACCCTAACTCAATGAACACCATTTTCCCTAACCCCCACCTCCTTCTTCATGTCACAACCTCCTTCTTCTTCCTATCCCCAACCCGTCACAGGGCACCTCCCACCACACCACAATCACAACCTTATTATTATTATTATTATTATTATTATTATTATTATTATTATTATTATTATTATTATTTCAAGGTGAATGTGATGATGCCCCTAGAAGCCGCTATAACAACTATAATTTGAAAGAAGAATGTTTAATCAAACTTACTGCTCAATCGGAATCATCAATATTATCGAATCATCAGGCCTGACTACGAAAACCCCAAACTGAACGAACACCGTCTGAACCTTAAACCGCCGTCGCCGTCACCTTAATCTTCTTTCTTTCCCTACTTCTGTTTTCTGCCGTTTCCTCTCTCTTTCTCGTCTGTCGTTGCTTCTCTTTCTCCTTCTCTGCTCGATCTCTCTCTCAGCTCCATTCTTTCTTTCTAAACAGGGTCGATGTGTGCGTGTGTGTGTTGTTTAGGAGCAACCCAGCCGGAGCTCTGCCGCTGACGGCGGTCGGCAGCGGTGGCCGGAGACCTCCTGGTCTCTTTCTCTTCCTCTAGTCAGTCTTTCTCTAGTTTCCTCTGTGTGTGTTGTTTTATTAGAGAAAAGAGGTGGGGCTTGGGTGGTTTGGGGTTTTTTTATAAGGAGGTGGAAGGTTATGGTGGGATAAGGTGGAGGCTTATGGTGGGATATAGTGTTTTTATGTTTTAATAAAGGGGAAATAAAGATAGAAGGTGAAATGTCAATTATGCCCTCATGTGTGATATCCGTCACCTTTCACTAACATTATTGTACAACATTAGTCCCTCTTGTTTTCTTATATTTATATATCTAGTCCTTGTATTTCAAAACTATTATCAAACAATAGAAATTCGCGAGTTGTTTCATTTCATAAACCTTTCCTTATAAAATTTCACATTTGATGGTGTGTGTATGTATAGATATATAACCTTCCTAAAACAAAATCACCTTTAGTAATAGATATAAAAAAAATGCTTCTTACCAAAATCGAACCTGGGCTAAACCCGGTTCAAACCTTACAACACACGCTTAGAACCACTATGCCATTGGCGAACTTTGTACTCATATCCAAATTAATTAAAACATATACCGTCTTTTGATATATCCTAGTCAAACCTGCAAGTCAAAGTATTGGTCAACCAATGATTAAGTTCAAAATCAAACACGTTATTTTTCTAATCAAATCCCGGAATTACCTCACCCCATTTATATCGACCTTCTATACATAAAAGATTCGATGGTTAACAGTTGTATAGCGTTGATTTCGTAGTTATTCTTCGTTTTTATAACTTTCCATAACACCAATATTGAATTCGTATATAAAGGTTGTTAGAGCTCGATTAAATTCACACACAGACTCCTAGAGGGCCGATTTGCATAACCCATCCAGCAAAAAACACCTCACAGTCGATATATATCACGAATTGAAGAGTTCTTGGTTCGTTTGACCTTACGTTTGACTCACGATTAGGAAGCTTTGCGTGTTGGTATGATCAAATTCCTTGAATACATATGTTAATCGACACATCTAGATCAGTAACCCTATTGTTAATTGGGTTATTGGTCGCGTTTTGTAATTAATTAGGATCTAGGGTTCATACTTTTGATTTGGGGAAGATGATTCATCACAGTCAGCATACTTATCTTTTACGATCTGAACATAAGCACCAACTGATCTATAGATCAGCTGGTGATATGTTCTGTGTTAAAAACATGAATTGGCTGTGGCCTGGGTTCGAGACCAGGCACCCTTTTTTTCCTTTTTTTTCTGATAATTAATCATGCTAGAACTTAAGCAACCTATACCTATCATTGAATCCAGATAAAACTCGTTCTCAGGGTCAGACCAGTTGGTCTAGTTTGTGATTTTAAGACCATTGAACCGCCCAGAGACTCGGGTTCGAGTCCTGGCACAGGAAATTTTTTTTAGACCTTTTTCTTTTATATTTTTTACACTTTATCTTTTAAAATGCCAAAAGAGGTTTATAAATTCTATAAAAAATTATTTTATGTTACTATAATGGTAAAGTTTATCATACAATTTTTAGTTTTTCAAAAATAATTTATTTAATATATATAAAATATATTACAAGTTTATTCATTTATAAGTTAAAAATTCAATAAAAATATCTAAAAGATTTTATAAAATTCCACAAAAAATTATTTTAAACTTATAAATCAATAAATATTCGAGAAATAATTTTTTATTTCAGAAAAGCGTTTATTTAATATTTTTAATCAATTTTTACTATTTTAATCATAAATAATTCATAATAAATTCATTTTTCACTATTTTTATACCAAAATTTTACATAAATTATTTTTGTTTACTTAGAACATAAATACAAATTTTACATTGAAATTTCATTAATTTTAATATTTTTAGATATTAAAATTATATTTTGACAAATAGGAATAAATATACTAAATATTCAATTTTTGAGAAAATAATTTTATAAAAATTATTTTCATACTTAAGATCTTATAATATGACCATCCTTAATAAAAAATCTACAAATAGTTTTTTATTTATTTATTTTTTTTCAAATTTCTTTTATTTATTGAACAATTCACCTAATTAATAATTAATCAACTACTTATCCCCAAATTAGGGACCCTAGAAATACTTGTAGACTATAAAGACTTAAACTTATTTATTAACTTAAACATAGGGTGATACTTGGCAACGTTGGATCACACTTATTCTATTCCACAAGACTTAACACTTTGCTAAGGTGAGTATTACTTATCCCATTTTTCGTTTTTACACTTTCGGGGTGATTAATACACAAGTATACAAAACTTGCACATTCACTTACACATACATTTTTCTTCATTTACAATTCATATACGTGTCTTGTTTATCTTTGTGCTTTATGTTTGAACATGAATGTAGCTTACGTACAAAATCATACATCTAGACATAACTTATGTTATGGTGCTCATTACATATAGACGTAACTTATGTTACGGTGCTCATTTAGACATAACTTATGTTATGGTGCTCTTTTAGACTTGACACGTGTTAGGGTGCTCATTATAAATTTTACCTTACCAACTTTACATTTGATCTTGTCTTGTTTGGTTACTTATGTGTTTACATAATGCCTTGGTGATGCTAGACACATGAATTGTACCGCTTTTCAAACTTATACTATATGTACAAAGCTAGGTAATACTCACCAACATCATATGTTGACAAAATTTATTTCCGTGCATGTTTCAGGATAAGCTGCTTGACGCTTCACTTAGAACTTTGGACTTAGATTAAATCAATCAACTATCTCTATTTTTGTTGTCATGTATTTATTTTCACATGATGTAAAACAATATTCAATAATCCAATATTTACATTTTAGTACCATGAGCTTTTGAACAATCGTCACTATGTGACACCTCGATGATTCCGCCACCGGTTGGAGTGTTACAGTTCTTATCCTAGAAATAGCTTTTAACGTAAGAAGTGAAGGATGGTATTTTTTTTTCATATTGTTAAACATTTACTTTAGTACTGAAATCTAAAAAAAATGGTATAGAGTAATTACGTAATTACAGTTGTAGAGTAATTACGTAATTACTCTAGTGTAAGCTACTGTAATTACGCTAGTTTTTTTTTTATTTTTTTATAATATTCATCTAGAAAATGTGTTTAAGCAGATGGGAATTTTTTTTTCCTTTCACTTCTCATGTTTAACGGGTTAAGCTTATTTGTATTTGATCTTTACTCTTATAAGGTATATATTCGCAATAAAATATTTTTGGTCATAAATTAGGGACTAACATTTATCTACTTGTTTTGTAGTTTTTGGTTTCAATATGAGTTGATTTTCATATTTTTTTGGTACGTTTGCACAACCGGTACTAATATATATATGCACACACACGCAGAGGTTTGTGTACAAAGGGTGAGATTTGTGAGAAAGATAAGAAGGATTATGGAGTTGCCATGTGACAATCATTGAACGTAGAGACTGATGGTATTAAGGTAATTTAATAAAACACAATTTTAAAAAATGATCATGGTAGTTAATCTATGGAGTGCTTAATAGGGGTTTTATATCAATCCTAATTATAATTCAAATATCATCTCCATTATTATGTAATAACCAAACCAACCGTAACACAAACTAAAAAAATTGATCATTCGGCCAGGCCACCTGGTAAAATTCGATCTTGTTTCCCTGTTGTGTTTTGTTTGTTTGAGATGGCTAACCAACATCTACTACATATGATTGATATGAAGCACCTACCATGACAACGGACCTGATTCATATAAACACACTACAATTAACATACATAACCAATTATAACGTGATTGTTATAAAACACTCTACCTTGTTTTTATTCCGTACATGTGCGTTTTAAATTAATTAGACTAGATTACTGTGTTTAAATGAATCATACTAGTTTTACTGTGTTTGATATAACAAAACACATCCACTAAGTTTAAACGTAATATTTTATATGTATATATAACAACATGGTACCTATATCAAAGATAAAAATACGCTTGTTAATAAGGTGTATTTATAAAAAAATAATTACGTATAAAAAGTTATTGGCGTTTAAGAAAATACGGGGATGTGCCTTGCATGTGGGTTTTAAAATTTAGAATACACCAAGTTATTACTATATCCCTATATAGTCAAATCAGTCAGTCAAAATTAAAACATTGTAACACCTAAAAATACGTTTCGTTTGATTACGCTAATAGGCATGATTAATAATAAATAACAAATAAATTAAATAGTAAACTGAACGTTTTATCAACGAATAACGGGACTTAAATGGTAAAACGAGGATTATAATCCTCATAAAAAATAACCTCGTTAGTTTCGTCAACAAAAAAAAAAATTCCACAAATGCCCTCAAACCTACCTGAGTTAACTTGCTTAGTGATGACAATTGATTAGAAGTGAAAAGGAGTGGCCATAATTGTTAAAATGGACAAAGAGTGAGGATCGACATTCTTCTTCCTGATGTCGATCCATTCACTAAAAAACACACACATAACCCAAAATCATCAAAAATAACAAGAATCTAAGCCGAATCAAAAGGGGAAAACGTGCATGAGGCTGACTTAGGTCATCTAAGGATCATTTAACAAGAGGTAACCTTTAAACATCTTGTAATGAAATTTCCTATGATTATGTGAAAGATGAACACATAAAATTGAATGCTAACTGACGTAGTGTGGATGCTTAGAATCATCAAATTCATGCTAAATTGTGTATGAACTATAAGATTCTTATAAAACTAGAAGATGATCACGGCTGTGAAAAGTGGGTTTTGACCCTTAGTTGAAACCCACGTTCTAATATATTGAGAATGATGTCTATGCATGATTGAATTTGTAGTTGATAAGCCTTCAATTGTGTCAATTTACCTTTTCTTTTTTTAGATGATTCACATAAACTACTACCAAAAATTGGAGTGACATTACCACAATGCTGATTTACTTTGATTGGATCAATATTTGTTGTTGAAACTTGTAAAGCGAAAAATATACGTAACAATTAATAAAAGCTACAATATAAATATATAATACAAGACCATTTTTCTTGACTTGATGATGAAGATGGTGAGTTAGGTTTGGATGATAAGCAAATTTGGCAAGTGGGTGTTTGGGAATAATAATTTGTGTTGATGAAGGTGCATCTAGAACAAGTCCATGAAGAAGAGGAAGACATTGATTTAGGTGAATATGTGAATGGGATTATTAGGGGTTAGGGAGATTTTGAGTGAAATTAGTGAATGAAGAAGAGGGAAGAAGATGACTAATGGTTTTTTTTTTATTAAAATAATTATAAAATGAAATGTTTAAATTGTCCCTCATTAAGTAGTCAAAATGACAAGCTTACCCCTGACCTTAACGTCAGTTTTTAACTAAGTAAAAAAGACGAAAGTAACAAAAAAAATCCAAACTTTAGTTGTTGAATTGTAAAAAATATTTTGTTGTATTGAAGTGGCAAACTAGACCAAACCTCAGGAACGGAATTAACATTTAACTCTTTGGTTTATAAGGAAAAAAAAACGGTTTTACTTGGATTGTTTTTAATTTTAGAAAGAGGGTAAAAGGGTAGTTTTGTATTAGTATAAGGGTCAAAAATGAAAAAAAAAAAAAAAAAAAAAAAACACATATAAATAAAGGTTCCAAGAAATAGAGAAGATATAACCGACTCACCCTCCCTTTTCTTTTTTCATCTGCAAGATCGTAAATTCTCCATCCCCTTCTTTGGTCGCATTAGGGTTTCGCCATGGCTCGTAGTCCCCAGCCCAATAGCATCCTGTACTTTCCCTTATTATGTGTCCATTTGTTTTATGTGTTTTCTGATTGATTTCGCAGGTACTAATTAGTTCATGTGATATGTTTTGTGTTGTGAATTTTGTTGATGAACAGTGAGGTTGATGGGAAACCGGCATCTGAGTACAGTCGTAAATATGTAAGAACATCATCTATCATCTTCTTCGATTAAAGCTTTTATTCTCCTTTCGTTTTATACATACATATATATATATATATATATATATATATAGGATTTGGTTCAAATGAGAACCTTTTCCCAAATTGAGAACTAGAGAACCATTCTGGGCCACACATTTCTCTAAGGCAAATTTTTTTTTTTTTTTTTTTTTTTTTTTTTTTTTTTTTTTTTTTTTTTTTGCAAAAATCGATGCTTTATATGTAAGGAAAAATTTTTTTTTTAATTTTTTTTTAATTTTTTTTTCAGTATACACATGTGTATAATTGCATTATACACATATGTATAATGCTATATACACATATGTATAACTGAAATATACACATATGTATAGCTGAAAAATGCTATATACATATATGTATAATTGCTATATACACATATGTATAATTGTCATATACACATATGTATAAATGAAAAAAAAATTCAAAAAAAATAAAAAATAAATTTTTCCTTGCATAAAAATGTGCGATTAAAGCAAAAAAAAAAAAAAAAAAAAAAAAAAAAAAAATTTTTTTTTTTTTTTTTTGCCTTTATATGAAATGTGTGGCTCAGAATGGTTCTCTCAGTTCTCAAATAGGGGTTGGTTCTCTTAGGATCCCTACCCTATATATATATATATATATATATATATATATGTCGCTTGTTAGGGCTATTGAATTTCGAATATATATATGTTTTCTGTCATGATAGGATCAAAGACAATAGTTTACTTTGCCTAGGTAATTTACTGATTTTCCAACACATGTATGTATGCAGTGGCGGATACAAAAAAAAAAAAAAAAAATTGTAGTGTGGGCACAATATGGTCTTTTGAACAATTTTTATTAAAGTATTTTCCAATAATGTATCCTTAAGTCATAAAATTCATTCCTCACTTTGTCAATTATATTATTTTGTTAAAACGATTGACAACGAAAAGAACTCAAGTAAACTTAATACGTCTAAGCATAAATAGTAAAGCCATTCTTTAATTAGTATATGTTATATGTTATGGCAAAAAGATTAAGAAAAAATTGAATTAAATTAATAAATCCAAAGATAAATAAAATAATATTCCAGTTAAATAATAAAGATACTATACTGAAATGTAGTAATATTAAATCCATAAATGAAATGTAAAAAAACTAAATATCTTGTGTTAGTGACTTTTGCATCTTGGAGACCATGATGGATATAGCTATTGAGTACTACCTATAAGTCCTATTTACCTAAAATAAAAAAAAATATTAACCAATTTGTTGCTTCTTCTTCACTACATGCAAAGTTTAAAAGAACGGAAACGAGCCTCGAGGCGTTTTCCCTTCGCCTCACGAGGCGTAAGCCTCGAGGCGAACTGAGGCGTAAGCCCGAGGCGGAATTAAAAAATTAAATAAATAATTATATATCTTTCAAAAAATAAAATGCTAACTAATTTCATCATCAAATTCATCAAAAACACACATAAAAATGACATAAAATGTCACAAAAAGTCTAAAACATCAAAAATATACCTGAAAACCCCCTGAGGCGCACCTTTTCATAGCGCCTCAGTCCTGTGAGGCGCATACCACTGTTCAAACACCTGAGGCGCCGCCTCAGAAGCGTTTTCAGACCGAATCGCCTTGAGGCGCGCCTCGAGGCGCACGCCTCAAGCGTTTTTTTAAACCATGACTACATGGATAACCCTCACCTGCATTCCATAAATCACCTGCTCCTTCACCGCTAAATGTTCAACTATCCATTTTTTTTCACTTTATTTTCTCAATTCTAATGTAATACAAAGCTAAACATAGTTTAAAGTGTAAATCACTAAAATGATGCTGAGCTTAGGAACCTATAAACAAAAATTCCATTCAGGTAGAATACTCGCCTAAGTGATGAGTGGACGGTGGGCACATGCCCACCCTCCCATAGTGGTGTATCCGCCACTGTTAATGTATGTATGTATGTTTTCTGTCATATATAATGGGGCAACGGTTTGCTTTGCTTTGCCATAAACCAAAGTCGACCTGTTATTGTGAATTTTAATTGATAACAATCAAGCTAAGTTTAGATAAACCAAACACATGCAGAAAGTGTACAATGCTTTAGTTTTTGTCATGTCTTTCAAGTAAAACCATGCCCTTTCGAGTTCCAGATGACTTGTCACCGCTTCGATCTGTTTTTTTTTTTTTTTTTTCATTTCCAAATTGCACTATCATATTTAGTTTTCATTATCATTTGCCAAATAATTTTTTTTTAGCTGGCGAAAATGTTTGCCGAGCTGCGTCTTACAGCGCCTTCCGAAAGTGTCAACGTTAAGAAGAAGAACAAGAATAAGAAGAAGAAGAACAAGAAGAAGAACAAGAAGGTATCATCTCAGGAGGGTGTAATTATCAATGCATGCTATAAATACTATTTATTTTCTTTCATTATGTTATGTTGTGTTAGTCATCCAGCTTCCACTATTGGTGTATTTCAAGTCTATTCCATCTAAGCATGTATACATATTAAATGCATCAGCTTATAACTCTAATTTATTTTCCCCATTGCAGGTGCCCAACATTTCTAACACAATTTATTCTGGTAATCTCACTTCTTTTATGCCAATAGTTATAAATAATGCCTGCCTGCCTGACTGACTGCTAGCTGCAACATGATTCATTAACTTTTCTAATTCTAAACATGTATATGTATATATAGGGCCTCGACCTGCAATTCCACGTCTTGTATTCGATCTTGTTAAGGAGGCAGTTGACATCATGAGCCGTCCTGGGTGGCCCGATGACTTACTCCTTCAATGTTTTTTGGACACAGCTGAGTATAAAATTGATCTGTTTTCTCAATTCTGCGAGTCTGTTTTGCCAGTTGGCTGGAAATAGTATGTTCCTTTCTTTTCGAAAGCTGTATGCATGCACTTTTTTTTTTTTTGGGTTTAAATCCTGTGTTTATATACAGCCCATAATGTATGTTGCAGAAGTACATGTACACTGCCACATCAATCTTTCTTTTTATTACTGAATATTAATCAACCTTTTTCTTTTCAGCGAACGGACTAATGCCAGCTCCCTTATTGAAGGCTATGGCAATGTTATCACACATGATGGGATGGAATACATGGTGTAGTTTTATGGTATGGTATGGTATGATATTATCATGGATAATATACTGAAGTTTGGCGGAAGTAAATAATCATGTTATCAACTTTTAGTTTGGTAAAATGATTAGGTAACACATGTTATGACTTTTAGTTTGGTAAAATGATTAGTTCACACATATTCGTCAACCGTTAAGGAGGGTGTATGTACCAAAAGATACCGTCGGTTCATACCTCTGCAGAACTGCATTGGTGTAGACTTCTTGTAGTTGCCTCTCAAAAGGTCTGGAGCAAACAAAAATTAACCTTCTTGTCTGTAACCCAACTTGTCTGTTTTGCACTCCGGATTGACTTTGACTGCAGATTGACCGTCTGTTCTGCACTCCAGATTAACCTTCTTCAGAACTGCATTGGTGTAGGACGAGTATCCGCTTGGTTTGGGTAACATTCGCATCCGAAGACACGAAGAGGCTCATAATCGGGTTTTTTGAAGTATAAGGCAGCGTTGGGAGTGCGAAAACTGATGGTTTTAGAGGGTAGGATGTTGTGAAGGTACACAGAGGTGTGAAGGGCTTCCACCCAATATTGTGGTGGTAAGGAGGCATGGGTGAGAAGGGACAACATGAGTTCATTTAAGCGACGTATCATACGTTCTGCAGTCCCGTTTTGTTGGGAGGTGTGTGGGCACGAGAAACGGAATTGTAACCCGTGAGTGGAAGCAAAGTTCTTAAATTGAGTGTTGTCGAACTCGCCTCCCATGTCACACTGAAATGTTTTAATTTTAATGTGAAATTGGGTAGATATAAGGTTATGGAATTGGAATTGGCTGTAGAGGGTTGAAACCCTAGGTGTCAGATCGAGATCTGATGGGGAAGAAAGGAAGGACAGCGGTACAGAGCAGTGGGCTCTGATACCATGTAATCATTGGTAAATTGATGAATCTTATTGAGGTACAAGTGTCACTTAAATACAGAATTACAAGGGATAAAATAGGAAACAATCTCTCCTAATTCTAGGGGGAGATATACAACATAAATACAATATTAATTATCTATACATATAATAAACCAAAGCCATTTTAATGACATGACACTCAAAGAGACATTTTCTTCCTTGAGTGTGTCATGTGTCATCCCATGTGGCATTGAGATATTTTAGGAAAAAAATAATTTAAAAACAAAATTGGATTTTTCACCCTCATGTTTCCTCCCATAATTTTTAAACGTTAATATCTTTAATATACGAGATTTTTAAAGAAAAAAATTACACCAAATTAACGAGCGTTTAATTATCTTTCCAACGAGTACCATAGTGCTATATAAAAAACGGAGAAATTTTTTGTGGGGTTTTATTCATACAGGAAAAAAAACACAAAGTGTTCAGGTAAATCATTAATCATGTATAGATTAGTCACTAATTATGTTTAAATCAGTAAATATGAAAAAAAAAATTCAACCAGTGCCAAATAGGTTAATAGATTTATACGTTGTTTTAAGTTAGATATCAATATTAGTATGTTAGAGTTGTACATTTGTTTAGTCTTTAAGATATGTGTTAATATTAGAGTTACATTAAAGTTCTACATTCTTTTAGGTTAGGTGTTAATTTATTTTAGGTTAGATATTAATATTAGAGTTATACATCAGTCTATTTCATATGTAAAATTGATGTATCATATTAAATTTCTCAACCCGGGACGCTCCCGGGGTATAATCTAGTATTAAATATACACGCTAATAGACACTATCATCGTCTCAAAAGTTGAACCACATGGTATTCCTTAGAATCCTAATCTTTCTTGAACCCATCATTTCTATTTTTTGACAACATTAAAGATAAAAACCTTTCAATTCAATGGACTAAATCAATGTACTCTACATTTTCCTTAGTTTGATATACAATATATATGATTTCTACTACACAAAATAGTAAAACATAAATTTATGGTTGTATTATGAATAGTAGCAGCATTTGTCAACACGTATATTTCATAAATAAAATGAGGTTCATGAGATTCATAAATAAAAACTAGATGATTTGGTCTAGCAGGTTGTAAAACAGGCCGATCATGCAAGTAGATATGTTATAAACAAATGCGACACTTTACATTGTGACCATCTCATTGAATACATGAAGTGTAACTACAAAGGGCAGTATCATAAACATTAAACAAACATGCACATGGAGGTGGTGACATTTTGACCCATTTAGGTCAATCTCACACAGACTATACCAAAAAGTAGACTAAAAAGTGAAAGGAGAAAGAGAACCAATAAGCAGCCCACCATTACCTAAATCAAATCATAGGAAAACTTTTTTACGCCCGATTGTAAAATGGTTTTCAGACCATTTTTGTGAGTGCTTTTATTTCTTGATCTTGTAGATGGATGTATAAATGTTTCAAAATAGATTTCATTTTTAAATTTATAAATACATAATAAGCAAAAAGAAATAAAAGATTTTCCAAAACCAATCACTTCGAAAAAAGAAGATTAATAACGATTTAAATAACCTTGAAGGAGTTATTTGCACAGTAGATTTAATAACGAATTATGAGCAAATAACATCCTTGCTGGTATTTGCCATAACGGAAACGGTGTCGGTATTCGCTTTACCGATGATTACCAAACTCCTTCCATGTTGCCTGAGTAAAATGAATCACACTCCTGCCGCGAAGCTTGGGAAGTAAAAACTAATTCTATATGCATGAAAGGCTAAAACAAATTGAAGTTATAACCAACGAAAAGTAGGAGCCTGAAGTCTTTCCATTGATAACTAATTGTCATAATTACTACAAAGCCTTGTAACTAAAAACACCAACTTAAAGAAGTTACGAAAAGATCATCATAGAAACCGTTAGTATTAATAAGTTTATATGCAATGATAAAGATGTCCCAGACGATTGATGTGTGATCCTTAATTGAGTCAGTCTTTGATTCTCACCATTCCACCTTACATAGTTGCTTTACCTAAGGCAAATAAAACAAAAACATTTAGAAACAATCATCAAGGTACAATAGAATACCATAGTATCATATCAAAAAAAAAAAAAAAAAAATCTTAGAATGCAAGAAATCGAAGTTCAAATTCACTCCATACATCCATAATTTACTCCATTTTTAGGAACACCATATTATCATTCAAGGGTGGTTTATTGGATAAAGTTTTGACCCATTATCGTGTATCAAAGAAAATTTATATATAAATGGGTCAAAATGTAGGATTTCAGTTCATAAAGCGATTCACCTATGATATATTGATAATTCTTCATACAAAATTATAGTTGGAAATCATAAGTTCAATGTCACACATACATGGGACTGATGATTCTTTGAACAATCCTCCACATTTAAGGTACGCGGATTAGAATCATCAAATCATTATCACATATTATTGTGATTTATTGAACAGGCCTCCACATTCACTGTGAGTTAGAATCATGAAATAATTATCACATAACCTAGTGATTTATTGAACAAACCTTCACATTTAAGGTGGCTTAGAATCATCAATCATTATCACATATTATTGCCATTTATTGAATAACCCAACATATATATGTGGCTTCAAATTATCTATCTAATAAACTTTCTTGTATTATAATTATTATTTTTGATTTTTTATATACTCAATAACCATAATGAACATGATACAGGTAATGATGATAAGAAATTGGATTTCATACCTTTGAGTTTACGATCCATGTTATCTTGACTACCTGATCCTTGACCACCTATAGGTCAAAGAAGAGTTTTGACGGATCAAACTTTATAATTTTAATATGGCATCTCAACATACGAGTCATATATACAATTCCCTGATTAAAAAAATACAATGTTTGGTTAAAGCATTTCCGTTTTCCACAAACACTTATAGGCATAATTTATTAACCATGTAATTTCATTTATATGGAGTTTCTAGCTTCCCATCATAATGGACCTAATATAAATCAAGTATACAAGTCACCATACTATCATTTAGAAATTATAGATTATGACCATTTACACATGCACATCACCAGTAATGTTAGAAATTATGCTTTTGACCGTCTGGTAAATCCCAAAAGCATAGAGATTGTGCTTGATATACACATTAAAATTCAAAAATAATAGAGATTACTATAATCAAATTATGCACTCAGCCTACAAAATCACAAAGAAATCACAAATCATCCATGGTAGAAAGAATCACCACTAAGATTTCTTTTACAACAATATGTCACAAGTGCGATGTATACAATCAATTAGGGCTGGATAATCTTACCATATAAAGCCAAGATTCTAGATTAGCTTCTAATTTCAACATGCAACGCATGGATCATGGGATTAGAAAACAAATTTCTTTGTGTCACCATCCCTTTAAGAAATCTAGTATGTGTTGTTTGTGTAAACATTTATAATAAATTCAGGTTTTTATTATCTATACACTAACCTCGTTCATGTTATCTACATTGGTAAATATAAATCCTTTGGCTTTACCTTTATAACATTTGTTCATTACCCCTCCCAGCGTATATATTTTGTTGGTCGTTATATAATTATGCAAACTTCAAGTTACGTTAAAACTTTTGGCTGTTAAAAAATAAAAAATTGTATACCTTGAAGAGTATCTTTCACTTCAGTTTTCCCTTTGGCTCCCTCCTCATCTTCAACCGAAAAACTAACAATATTTAGAATTTGCTTGACAACAATACATTTTGCTCTCTCGAGGTCTTCGTAACTTTGAAAACGTAGTTTCACGTCACCTTTACATATATATTGTTACTTCAAAAGTTGAATGCTACGACATGGATGAAATAAAGCTTCCACAAAAACATAGACTGCTTTTTCACTCTTCTTCACATAAATTTTGGGAGACAGTTTAATTATCATCTTATATTTCCCAATTTCGTACACATACTTGTGTTGTTCCATTCCTTTGTATATAGAACGTTCGACTCTAATATCACCTAACTTGGGGTTGTATTTGTTCTTTGTAAACCGTATGACATCTTCCTCAGAATGCATTTTAATGATTGCACTTTTTGTGTATGTTAAGTCGTCTCTAGTGACAAAGCAAACCTCTTTAACCGGATCTTCGTCAACCTTTTTCACTATTAGGTTTAACTTCTTGAAATACGTTCTGATATCCCAAACTTCAGCAAATAACGGCAATTCGTCGACAAAGACGCATTCTTTTAACACATTGGCGTCAAGCTCTTTGTCAAGTGGCTTTTTAGGCTCTTGCTGTAACTCCAAGAAAAAAATGAAATTGTTAATGAGAAGAATCCAAATGTAGAAACAAATCTAGTATATAATTAATTAATTAATTAAGGGGGGGAGGTATATTTCAATCAAAACTAATTAGACCATGTGTAATGGGCATTATGTGGACATGAATAAGTCTGATAACACCCTTAACACTGTCCCCCGGGCATTATAGGGGCATGAAGAATGAGGGACATTTCTAGTATATTGCCCAAAGATGAAAAAAATAAGGAAAATAATTATTGAAAGGGCATTAAAAAAGAGGTTAACAATTACAGATTCTATGAAGTGGCATTATGATGATGATGTGGTGAAAAAATGCCCTTTAGAGGGCATTAACCATTACCCATGGTCTTATTTGGGAGTCGCAAAAGTCAAGGAATACATGATGATTAATTGGGCAAAAAAGTCACCCCTCCCCCCACCCATCCCTTAAAAAAACACACACATACACCAATAAATCCCATATTAACCGGTGTATATAGGAGGCCCAAAATTTTGTGTTTGTATTCTTAATGTAACAGGAGTATTTTATCCAAAACTGACCTCTATGGTGTACTCATAGTCAGAGACCATTATGTAGTTGAAGTAGTCTAATCCAACTACGGAAACTCCATCTACTCCCCAACCTTTCCCATAACTATTCTTAATCACACAATAATGCATTTTTGAATCTGGATTCGTTGAATCACAACCAATGATTAACATCGCGTGATCATCCGGTTTTATCTTCCCTTTTTAAGTGGAGGTTCTCTCACCTCTTCGGCAGGAGGATGAAAAGGGATCTTATCTTTTGCTCTTCGCTTAGCTTCTTCATTTTCTAAAACATGTTCAACATGCATGACACATAATATAGGGAACTTTTTCCCATCAAGAGCAAAGTTGTCAAGTATAGCATTTCTAATGTCTAGTGTATCATCATAATGCAATATTCCATTGATATAGTACCTCATCAAATTTCTTTTTATATAGTATTCTTTGTTCCAACCTCCTCTCTTGACTCTTGTGAAAGAAGTGTGTTCACAGACTCAATCCCATCTTTGGAACAAAATACCTTAAACTTAGCAGCACTTAAAACCGATGCCTCAATTAACGGTTGTGGAGAAAGAATGAGATCGATACGTTCTTCTCTTGTTATCTTCAAAAGGAATGTGCTTTTTGGACCGAATGTATGCAACTTATGTCATTCTGATGCAGAATCCATCGACCATGTATTTACCTCTTGTTTTATTCAAGGTTGCAGAAGGCGGCCTAGGCGGCCGCCTAGGCGCTAGGCGGAACAAAAAATCGGAATTTGACCCTAGGAGATGAATTAGGCGAAATGAGGATTAAGGGGAGTCTAGGCGGTGGTATTTTTTATTTTTTTTATTAAATTTCTAAGTATTTCTAAGTATTTCTTAGTATTATGTGTATATATCTAAGTATTATGTGTATATATCTTAACATATTTTCAAAAAACACCTAAATTTGTGTGTATATATATAAAATACGTATAAAATACCAAAACGCCTAATTACGCCTAACTTTCGCCTAGTCCCGACTAGTCCCTAGGCTGGACCTCACCGCCTGCCTAGCGCCTAGTGACTTTTGCAACCTTGGTTATATTGCTTCGGCTGTGTGGCAAGGAGAGCTCGTGGTGTGGTATTCCTCCGATTTCTGCCTTTTCCATACAAGATCTTTTTGAGGTGCATAGATACGCTACAAGAGACAAGGTTAAAAGGAAACTAATTCAATCAATTGTCTTGATAGCTTGTTGGAGTATATGGAAAGCCCGAAACAAAGTGACATTCTTTAATGACAAGACGGGGGAATCAAAGGAGTTAACTTAAATTGGAGTTAACTTCTTATGGCTAAAAAATAGGGCCAAACGAGTTAACTTAAATTGGAACAAATGAAAGGATTGTGTTTTGTAGTTTTTCCCTGTTATGTTGGGTGTCTGGTGGTGGCTAGTGGCTTGTTAGCTGGTCGGCCGAACCCTGTTTTTTTAATGAAATTTGTTGTTCCAAAAAAAATATGCATTTTAGGATCTACACTTCTCCCTACAATGCAAATGGATATTTTTATAAGACAAGTTAACACAAAGATGGTGGTTAAGGAATATGATGTTTTATTTCATTGTTAATTTTTTTTTAAAATAACTATTGTTAATTTTTTTTATCTTTTACTTTATAACTTTAAAACATCATCATCATACTCAATTAATCCCACCAATAGCAAAAGTAAGGTAGGGTCTGAGGAGGGTAAGATGTAGACAGCCTTACCTCTACTCCTAAGAATAGAGAGGCTGCTTCCAGTGAAACCCACGGCTCGATGTGGTTGGGTATCAAGCCTTGGACATAAGGCACAGAACACTTAGCAATCGGGACAAACCCGATCGGTGTATGTACCCCTTTGTCTTTTGGCTATCCACGCCACCATATGATGCATGATTAACAGTGTGTCGTTTTTAACGTTATTTTCACGAAATTAGTAAAATAACGTTAAAACTAGTGCAACTTTACATTTGTCCCCAAGGGCCACACATATATACATTATACTAGTTTTATACCCGTCCATTGGACGGGCTGTACAACAAAATTATACAAAAATATATAAACATTATCTTTCTGTAAGGTTTGTTTACTAATCACCAAATCAAGAAGTGAATCATCTGTTGCAAGCAAAGTCTGTTTACTAAGGTCTGTTCAAGACCAGTGGGTATGTTAAAGAGACCTGTTTGAAACAGTTGTTGCTTCAAACAGCTGTTACTAAGGTCAGTTCCATAGATGATATGTTTATGGAACAGACCTTAGTAATTGCTGTTTGAGGCAACAGCTGTTTCAAACAACTCTCCTTAGCATACACACTACTCTAGAACAGACCTTAATAAACAGACTTTGCTTGCAACAGAAGATTAACTTCTTGATATGGTCTTTAGTAAACAGATCGTAAACAGTTGTTAGTAAGCTCTGTTTCATAATAAAACGCTCGTTTTTTTTTTTTTTTTTTGTATAGCACTATGGTACTCATTGGAAAGATAATAAAACGCTTGTTAATTTGGTGTATTTTTTTTTTTCAAAAAAAATGCCGTTTAAATAAATTATTAACGTTTAAAAATCATGGGGGAAAGTGCATGTGCCATGCACATGAGAGAGAAAAAATAATTTAATAGTAAATGGAGTATCCATGACCCATTTAATTGACCCGATAAAATGAGCGGGGAAAACTTAAAGAAAGCTCCCATAATGTGGCATGTGTCCCTCATTAGCTTTCATTTATATTTTATAGAAGATGCACTGACGTAAGTGGGGCGTATATAACTTTAAAACATACATGTATTAAAGCTTAGAAAAATGTCGTAACTACCAAGGAGAAACTTAAAGATCAAGTTGAACTGAAAAAATGGAATAAGAAAAAGAAAAGAATTAGTAGTTGTAATATGTATGGTACATTCATTAACTCAAATCATAAAAGAGAAAAAAAAATTAACTATCAGTTAATTCTTCTTTTTATTATTTTCAATTATTATTTTGTTTTGGAAAAAAACCACTTGTTTAGCTACTATTTGCTTTATCTTCTTCATTGAGAAATGCTTATACAAGTGAGTTGTGGGTTGTTTTTTGGTACCTCATCCGCAAAGTAGAAGAGATCTTGTACTTTAGAGTCTTCAGAAGTAAACGGTTGTTTCATGAAGTCGCCGGAAAGTCAAGAAAACGATAAGTAGAAGAGATTTTGTTGTGTTTTTGGTGCTCACCTGAGGTGGTACACCACCGGAATACCAGAAAAAAAAATCTGGTTTAACCCTCACTATTTTCTCTTACTAAGTATCTGAAGTCCAAAGTAATAAGTTAGAAATGTAAAAAAAGTAGGAATAGAGAAGAAAGAGTGAAAAAGGGTGATACTTGTACTCTTCACTTATGGGCTTTTTTTTCAACAAAACCCCTCTCAATTTTTCCAAAAGCCCAAATACAATAGCCTGATGTTTTATTTTATTCTTTTACCTTTTATTTTAACCTACTGTTTACACCGGCTAAAACTTTTGTATCCATCGAAGCAACCACTTCAGGCCTACTCAAGTACTGTACTCTGTACCCTACCTCATTTGAGCCTCATTTGAACTCTTTAGTTTTCTTTTTGGTTTTAATAAACAATTATTTATTTATTTATTATTAAATTAATAGCATATAGTGAAATTAGTACAAAAGTTGGTAAAATACCGAATCGCATACCGAACGAAAGTATCAATCCCAAAAATTAGTACAAAAATTTAGTTGGTACAGTACAATTTGGTATCATTAAAGACAAACTACTCAAGTATATGCTAAAAGGACATGTTTTAAAGTAGCTTTTCTAACCTTGTAGTATAGTATTCGTACCTGATATTTTTAACCTTTTCAATGTGAAACCTAATAAACTAATCGGTGTGGGGCTCGTCCTCGATGTGTCTTGGGTTGTTTAGGACAGAGCACACCGCCCCCTTATGGTGTCCCCTGTCTCAAACGTCTTCTAAATGACTAATGGGGAGGGTTGTTTTGGGTTGTCTTGGACAGGGCACAACGCCCTTTAGGGTGTCTCCCTTCTTGATATTTGGCCACCACTAACAATTTTTCCTACATGAAGGGTGGTCCTCCCGCCTCCATACCAAATAGACTTATTAATAGTTAACTTGTATTATATTGATCACAGGTTGCATGAATGCATCAAATGGTAATGACTAACAAGCTTGTTAGACATAACATATATCATGTTAGTTTTTACATGTGAGGAGGAAGCAAACAACAGTCACGATAATGAATGCGTTAAACATGAAAAAAAAACAAAGTAATACACGCATTAAAATTTTTAGTGCTTATTGTTAAATTTTGTAATCGTTCACCTTGAACTTTCCGGACCGACCCATCAACGAAACCATGGGATGGAAGAAGATGGTCTTCTATAATTTTGATGTTGATGTGAATAATTAGGAAAAAAAGATGGTAAGCCTTTTTATAAAATAAAAAGATTAAACCTAATCTATCTATCTATACTATATATAAAGCATCTAAGAGGGGTGACGAACAAATTTAAGTAATCACAACCATTTATGCATATAGTACAATTTTAAATGAAGTTGGTTAGAGGGCAAAATTATCTTTCAACTTCAATATTAAAGTGATCATCAATATAGAAGGTTTGTTTTGTAAATTTTCTAATAATCTAGGGGTAAATATAAAAGTGTAAATTAAAGCAATGAAGTGTGGTTAATACAATTAAATTAATAAATCTTCTATAATAATAAAAGAAAACACATGAGGGACACATGGCACTCCCTCATGTGTTTCTCATGTGTTTTCTTTTATTATTATAGAAGATTTTGCAAATCAATTAATTAATATTATAATATTTGAATTTATTGTATTAATTAAAATAGTAAAATGGGGGAATTCATGAGGGGGTGCTATGTGTCCATAATGTTTTTCTTTTATTAATATAATAATAATATATTAATAATTATAATTGTAACATGAATCATTAGAAACAGATCGAATGAAAATCTATTTATATTAATAACATAATTCATTAAATCTGTTTAATTAATACAAGAAATCGAAGTTCAAATTCACGCCATACATCCATAATTTACTCCATTTTTAGGAACACTATATTATCATTCAAGAGTGGTTTATTGGATAAAGATTTGACCCATTATCGTCTTTCAAAGAAAATTTATATATAATTGGGTCAAAATGTAGGATTTCAGTTCATTAAGAGATTCACCTACGATAGATTGATAATTCTTCATACAAACTTATAGTTGGAAATCATAAATTCAATGTCACACATACATGGGACTGATGATTCATTGAACAATCCTCCACATTTAAGGTACGCGGCTTAGAATCATCAAATAATTATCATATAATCCGGTGATTTATTGAACTACACATACATTTTGGTTTTGGTTGTTTGTTGGTCGTGGGTCATGGGGGTCGGTGTGGTTGTCGGCTGTCTTTGTTGTCTATCGTCGGTTGTTTTTTTTAATACTCAGTAACCATAATGAACATGACACAGGTAATGATAATAAGAAATTTGATTTCATACCTTTGAGTTTATGATCCACGTTATCTTAACTACGTGATCCTTGACCACCTATAGGTCAAAGAAGAGTTTTGACGGATCAAACTTTATAATTTTAATATGGCATCTCAACAGACGAGTTATATATACAATTCCCTTATAAAAAAATGCAATGTTTCGTTAAAGCATTTCCGTTTTCCACAAACACTTATAGGCATAATTTATTAACCATGCAATTTCATTTATATGGAGTTTCTAGCTTCCCATCATAATGGACCTAATATAAATCAAGTATACAAGTCACCATACTATCATTATCCTTTATATTAACTTATTTGTCTCCATGAATAGTGTTTTTTCTAACATAGTACAAAGTGTTTAAATAAAAATGGTTTCAGTATTGTTAATGAAAAATTGTGTAGCACAGATGGTGGGATTGATGCTGCTTTTGTTGTGGTACCCGGGTTCGAGTCATTTAGGGTGTGTTTTATTTTTTCATCATCTAAGTTTTTTTTTAATATGCTGTAAGTGGTTTCCAGGTGTCTTTCTTTTGGGTTTCCACGTATAACTTTTTGCGTGTCATCAGTTTCCACTTTTATAAACTCTTTGATTTTAACATTTGAGGCTTTCTTCTCCTTTTGTTTTTCAACATTAGCTTTCAAGTTACCGAGCTTTGGAGCAAATTCAAGCAGGTGATTTGTTTAACATCTTTATATATTTGGTTGCATGTTTGTTACAAATGTCTGGTTGCAAGGAAAGCTTAATTTTATTTTGTTTCAGTTTGATCTTATTTGTTGTGTGAAAAATGTTCTTCGGTAACAGTTTGTTCTGTTTTCATTTGTTGCCTAAAATGCACTTTCTTTAATCTGTTTATTTTATAAATCTGTGTATTTTACAGGTTTGTTCTAATTGTTGTTTTATTTGTTGTGTGAAAAATGTTCTTCACGAACAGTTTGTCGTTTTACATGATTTTTCAGTAGAAAAGAGTTTTTGGGAATATTTTGATGTTGTAAAACTCTGTTTTCATTTGTTGCCTAAAATGCATTTTATTTAATCTGTTTATTTTATAAATCTGTGTATTTTACAGTTTTGTTCTGATTGTTGCTTGAAATGGTTATTCAGTAATTATTTTAAAGATTGTAAAGGGTTGTTGGAATGTCATGTGGAGAGTGATGTTCTGTCAGTAATAATTATGTGTTTTGGCCAACGACTTTAGTTTGAAATGAATTTTTTTTGGCTCCTCTTGGTTTTAAATGAATGGGATTTGTGGAGAGGTGTTGTTGGAATGTTACGTCGACTTGGAGGTGTGGCGGAGAGGTTGTGTAATTGAAGACTGATGGTGTTGGAGGTCAGTGTAAGTGATAGGAATTGTCAGCGAAGCGTATTGGAGGTGTGGGTCGATGGCTGTTAACGACAGCAGTAGCATATTCCTAAAGTTAATGCGTGAAAACAATAATAAATTAGATGTTGGAGTACGTTAAAAGTGTGGCGGAGAGGTTGTGTAGCTGAAGGCTGATGGTCTTTCTGGTGGAGGCGTGGGTCGCCGGCCGTTAATGACAGCAGTAGCAGTGGTGCATAAAGTGTGGCAGAGAGATTGTGTAGCTTTAGAGTGATGATGTTCGAGGTCAGTGTAAGTGGTAGGGATTGTCGGGGAAGCGTGTTGGAGGTGTGGGTCGACGGCTGTTAACGACAGCAGTAGTATATTTCTAAACTTAACGCGCGAAAAAAATAAGAAATTATTTCAAGGAGTACGTTAAAAGAGACCTACATAGAAATTCAGAAACAAACAAACAATGTGTTCAACATCTAGAGTCCCGTTGTAATCAAAAATCTTTTTCCATGCCTGCATAAGCCGAGTGGCATCCAAAAACATTGAAAAGGGTTCCGAAAACCCGCTGTTAACATCTCCCTGAAACCCGAGCCGCCGCTGCTGTTGGCGTTTCTATCTGAACGTCACCATCGATGTCCTTCATGGTACCCTAGACTCGACGGCGTCGACATCTGCTCCCACCGAGATCAACACCATAACATGTTGGCTGATTAATACCAGAAAACCAATTAAACTTGAACGAAATTTTTTCCATATCTCACTTGACAGTTTACATTTTCTATATCTGATCACAAGATATCATTGCTGTAAATGGTTATTCAGTAATATTTTGCAAAGGACTTTGTGATATATAAAAGTTTAAGAAGAGAAAACATGGACATTGTAAATTTTAACTTCAGTTATGGCTTCTGAGCCTTTCGGACATGTTGTTGGGCTGTTTATATTGGTGTCGGATCACAATTTTTTTATATATATATAATAGAAATTGTATATCTCTTGCGGACAAAATTAATTGAGTATGATGATGATGAAATGAGAACAGCCGGGCTAATAATCAGTAAGGCAATAAGGCGTAAGATTGATAAACGCCATAGGCATATATAATTGTTGTTTGGAATTAGGCATTGAAATGTGATGTATGATAAGAATCAGCCTCACTTGATCAACAAGAGATTGTGTTTGGCATGTTTCTAAGGTCAGAGTTTATAGTAACTTAGCCATGCCTTACATTTCGTGTTTGATGAATGATGTTCATCAAATTAAGCAGACTTGATTCCATGTATAAATTGGTTGTTTAATTTGTTTGAATGATGGTTTTGTAATATGGTTACAACTCACACGCCATCTGACCAATCGGATGATTTTGTAATATGATCATACGCCGTCGGACCAGCTGTGACAATAGGACTGTTGCTGCAATCAGCAGATGCGCAGCCTGCAACCACAACAACTGTCGGCGGTTGGGTTGTTTGTTTGGTGTTTGGTTATGTATTATGTTGCCCTTTAAGTGATTTGTTTTTTGGTGTCAATTATTATTGGGTTTATAAAATGTTTTTTTTCATGTGGTGTTAAATGATATTGTTCAAAGTAAGTTGGATGATTTTCGTGTATATATCATGTTTGAATTTCAATTGATTAGTAAGGTAGTTCATTTGAAAGCTGTGGAAAGCATATTATTAGGCTGTTCTTGAGTCTTTTATGTTGATGTGTTAAGAAATGTATACAAATGTTTGCATTATCAGGTTTTTTAGCGATTGGCGCGTAGGCACCTAAGCGAATCATACACTTTAGCGCCTAAATGCCTAAGCGAATAAGCGCCTACACGACTAAGTGCCTATGCGTCTAAGCGAGTAGGTGCCTAAGTGAATCAGCTACAAAGTAAGTTAGATGCTTTTCGTATATATATCATGTTTGAATTTCAATTCATTAGTAAGGTAGTTCATTTGACAGCTTTTGGCCTGTTTGTATGTTTAAAGAATATGAATTGAATGAGATTGAATTGTATGCTGTTATGTGAAATTGTTGATTAATGGCACCTAGAGTTGCAATGTTAAGAAATGTATACAAACGTTTGTATTATCAGTTTTTTTTAGCGATTGGCGCGTAGGCGCCTAAGCGAATCATACACCTTAGCGCTTAAACGCCTAAGCGAATAAGTGCCTATGTGTCTAAACGCTTATTTGCCTTGGCGATGCATGTTATGGGCGTGCGTGCACAAACTTTTGAGGTCAAATCTTATAGTTTTCAAAATAAAAAATAACATGAATTTGATTATAAAGAACAAGTTAATTTTTAAACTCTTAGTATTTGAGGCAGATTGTTATTGAATACTAATTTATATGGCCAAATGGGTTAATCAAAAACTAACTAAATGTTGTTTGTGTAAGTATATGTACACACTATTTGTTTCCATTGAATACTAATTGAAATGGCCAAACGCGCCTAGTACGGCCAGGACATTATTCATGTTGGGGAAACGCGTTGAAATGGACTACCGATTAGGGAAACGTTTCCTGGCCATACCAAGCGCGTTTCCGTCCCCATGAAGCTTCTGAAGCGGTACAACTTCAAATACGGCATCCCCGTGCTTCTTAGTCTCTAACACCCAACAAGTTAATTCAGTCCCTCCAAAATGGCTCCAAGTAAGGACATGAACAATATGTTCGACGAAGAGTTTAGGGTTTAGAGAGATATGTGGTTAAAAAATTGGACGACGGTGGTGTAGGTGGTGGTTGCTGCTGTTATGCATCGGTGGTTGTTGTAGTTGTTGCTGTTATGTCACAAGTGCGATGTATACAATCAATTAGGGCTGGATAATCTTACCATATAACGCCAAGATTCTAGATTAGCATCTAATTTCAACATGCAATGCATGGATCATGGGATTAGAAAACAAATTTCTTTGTGTCATCATCCCTTTAAGAAATCTAATATGTGTTGTTTGTGTAAATGTTTATAATAAATTCAGGTTTTTATTATCTATGCACTAACCTCGTTCATGTTATCTACATTGGTAAATATGAATCCTTTGACTTTACCTTTATAACATTTGTTCATTACTCCTCCCAACGCATATATTTTGTTGGTCGATATATAATTGTGCAAACTTCAAGTTACGTCAAAACTTTTGGTTGTTAAAAAATATGTACACCTTGAAGAGTATTCTTTCACTTCAGTTTTCCCTTTGGCTTCGTCCTCATCTTCAACCGAAAAACTAAAATATTTGGAATTTGCTTGACAACAATACATTTTGCTCTCTCGAGGTTTTCGTAACTTTGAAAACGCAGTTTCACGCCACCTTTAAAATATATTGTTACTTCAAAAGTTGAATGCTAAGACATGAAGACATGGATGAAATAAAGCTTCCACAAAAACATAGACTACTTTTTCACTTTTCTTCGCATAAATTTTGGAAGACAGTTTAATTATCATCTTATACTTCCCAAATTCGTACACATACTTGTGTTGTTCCATTCCCTTGTATATAGAACGTTCGACTCTAATATCACCTAACTTGGAGTTGAATTTGTTCCTTGTAAACCGTATGACATCTTCCTTAGAATGCATCTTAACGATTGCACTTTTTGTGTATGTTAAGTCGTCTCTAGCAAATAACGGCAATTCGTCAACAAACTTTTCACTCATTTTCACATAAACTTTGGTAGACAGTTTAATTATCATCTTATACGTCCAAATTTCGTACACATACTTGTGTTGTTC
Organism: Ambrosia trifida; assembly: GCA_028751855.1. Classification (NCBI taxonomy): domain Eukaryota; kingdom Viridiplantae; phylum Streptophyta; class Magnoliopsida; order Asterales; family Asteraceae; genus Ambrosia; species Ambrosia trifida. The sequence continues at coordinate 4,547,004 of CM054125.1, read as the reverse complement.
CATTCCCTTGTATATAGAATGTTCGCTCTAATATCATCTAACTTGGGGTTGGATTTGTTTTTTGTAAACCGTATAACATCTTCCTAAGAACGCATCTTAACGATTGCACTTTTTGTGTATGTTAAGCCGTCTCTAGTGACAAAGCAAACATCTTTAACCGGATCTTCGTCAACCTTTTTCACTATTAGGTTTAACTTCTTGAAATACGTTCTGATATCACCAACTTCAGCAAATAATAACAATTCGTCAACAAAGATGCATTCTTTTAGCACATTGGCGTCAAACTTTGTCAAGTGGTTTTTTACAGGGGCGAAGTATTGTGAGGGCCAGGGGTGGTCCTGCCCCCCCCCCCCCCCCTGTTTTTTTGGCGCAGTAGTAGAAATTTGCGATTTTCGTAGGTAAATTTAGTTCGGGTGGAGTCCGGCCCCCACCGATTTGCCACTATCGATCAAAAAAAATTGAGTCCGGCCACTGGCTTTTTAGGCTCTTGCTGTAACTCCAAGAAAAAATGAAATTCTAAATGAGAGGAATCTAAATGTAGAAACAGATATAGTATATAATTAATAAATTAAGGGGGTATATTTCAACCAAAACTGATTAGACCATGTGTAATGATCATTATATGGGAATGAATGAGTTTGATAACACCCTTAACACCGTCCGCCTAGGCATTATAGGAACATGAAGAATGAGGAGCATTTCTAGTATAATGCCCAAAGAGGAGAAAAATAAAGAAAACAATTATTGAAAGGGCATTAAAAAAGAGGTTAACCATTACACATTCTATGAAATGGCATTATGATGATGTTGTGGCGAAAAAATACCCTTTAGAGGGCATTAACCATGGTTTTATTTGCGAGACGCAAAAGTTAAGGAATACATGACGATTAATTGAGCACAAAAGTCTCCCGCCCTCTGAAAAAAACACACACATACACCAATAAATCCCGTATTAACCGGTGTCAACAGGAGGCCCAAAATTTTGTGTTTGTATTCTTAATATAACAGGAGTATTTTATCCAAAACCGACCTCTATGGTGTACTCATAGTCGGAAACCATTATGTAGTTGAAGTAGTCTAATCCAATTACGTAAACTTCATCTAGTCCCCAACTTTTCCCATAACTATTCTTAATCACACAGTAATGCATTTTTGAATCTGGATTCGTTGTATCATAACCAATGATTGCGTGATCGTCCGGTTTTATCTTCCCTTTTTTTAAGTGGAGGTTCTCTCACCTCTTTGGCAGAAGGATGGAAAGGGATCTTATCTTTTGCTCTTCGTTTAGCTTCTTCATTTTAAAAACATGTTCAACATGCATGGCACATAATATAGGGAACTTTTTCCCATTAGAAGCAAAGTTGTCAAGTATAGCCTTTCTAATGTATACTGTATCATCATAATACAATATTCAATTGATATATAGTACCTCGTGAAATTTCTTTTTATATAGTGTTCTTTGTTCCAACCTTTTCTCTTGTGAAAGAAAATGTATTCACAGATTCAATCCCAATTTTGGAACAAAATACCTTAAACTTGGCAGCACTTAAAACTGATGCCTTCTTCTATTGTTATCTTCAACACGATCCTGATCATGTTGGCGAAGACAAGGGCTAAGCAACTACTTTCATGTTTTTGGTTCCTCACATGAGAAGTACACCTCATACGTGTCAAACCAAAAACATGAAGGTAGTTGCTTTGGCCCTTGCCTTCGCCGACATGATCAGCATGTTGAAGATTACAAGAGAAGAACGTATCGATCTCATTCTTTCTTCACAACCATTAATTGAGGCTTCAGTTTTAAGCGTTGCTAATTTAAGGTATTTTGTTCCAAAATTGGGATTGAATCTGTAAATACATTTCCTTTCACAAGAGTCAAGAGAAAAGGTTGGAACAAAGAATACTATATAAAAAGAAATTTCACGAGGTACTATATATCAATTGAATATTGTATTATGCAGATACAGTAAACATTAGAAAAGCTATACTTGACAACTTTGCTTCTAATGAAAAAAATTCCCTATATTATGTGTCATGCATGTGGAACAAGTTTTAGAAAATGAAGAAGCTAAGCGAAAAGCAAAAGATAGGATCCTTTTTCATCCTCCTGCCGAATATGTGAGAGAACCTCCAATTAAAAAGGGAAGATAAAACCGGAGGATCATGCGATGTTGATCATTGGTTGTGATACAACAAATCTAGATTCAAAAATACATTACTGTGTGATTAAGAATAGTTATGGGAAAAGTTGAGAACTAGATGGAGTTTACGTAGTTGGAATATAGTCATATACTACTTCAATTACATAACGGATTCTGACTATGAGTACACCATAGAGATCAGTTTTGAATAAAATACTCGTATTACATTAAAAATATAAACACAAAATTTTTAGGCCTCCTTTTAACAACGGTTAATACGAGATTTATTGGCGTATGCGTGTGTGTGTGTGTGTTTTTTTGGGGAGGGGGGGGGGGGGGGGACGGGGGACTTTTGTGCCCAATTAATCGTCATGTATTTCTTAACTTTTGCGTCTCGCAAATAAGACCATGGGTAATGGTTAATGCCCTCTAAGAAGTATTTTTCATTGGTGAATGGCTCGAAAAAAGAATTGTAGTAGCCCATATGAAGCTATCAAAATTGTAGTAGCCCAAATGAAGCTATCTGAATTCGGAATCAGGGGTGAATGGCTCCAAAAAAAAAGCTCAAAACCAACCAAACTTAAATGAGTTCGAGTCCAAATCTAAAATCAACTCGATTTATACATCTTGTTTACTATTTATTCGGTTCGTTCGTGAGTTAAAACTTTTATTATTTTGATTCCTTTCATGTTTCATATTTATAAATATATATTTATAAACGAAAACAATAAAAAATACGAACTGATTATACCGAATATACGCGTGTGTCTCAATCTACGAGTTGACCGAATGTTTAACCAGCTCGTCTGCGCGTTTGACCAGTGTTGACCAGATCTTACCTCGTTGACCATGTTTGACCGGACCCAAAATCTGACCCGGTTGACCATAGCTGCCAAGACCCGAACGAGATTCAGACCACCGAAGCAAACCCGGCCCAGATCTGGCCTAAAACAACCATATAAATCACCACAGCCATGAACCCATAAACCCAGAAGCAAACCGGACCGAAAACCCAAACCGGACCAGATCCGAGCTGAAAATCAATGACCCGACTTGAACTGGCTCGCAAAACAAACTCGGACTCGGGCCAAACCACCAGATTGAACTGAAACCAAATCGACCGAACCATCACAACCACAGCCTTCACCCGCATCTCCGGCCACCACCTTGACCACCCAACAATCTAACTACCTCCTGGGCAGCTTCAGCCACCACGACAACCACCACTCGCCTCCACCTGCAACCAACAAACAACCACCACCATCGGACCAAAACCCACCAAATCTGAACCAATAAAAAACGACCAGAACTCCAGATCGACCACCGTCACCTGTCACCTACAAACCTGAACCACCATCTCCTACCTTAAAACCACCACCACCGGTCGTTTTCTACCTCGAAACCACCTCCAAACACCACGGCCAACACCAGCTCCACAACCACGATCATTTTTGCTGGTTTTCTGGACTGAAACCGTTCACGCCGCCACCACCGGAGATGGTGGTGGCGGCAGGCGCTGAAACCAGAGGGAGAGAGTGAGATGTGTTCTAGGGTTTTAGAGAGAGAGAGATAGCGGCAGAAAAATGAAGAGGAAGGGAGGGTTAAGTTGTTTAAATAGTTAGGGTTAGGTGGGTTTGTACCGCGTATCGAACTCGTATTAACGTATCGTGTCTCGGATTTATTTTGGTTTGGAAACATGTCATAAAAACTATTCGGTAATGCTCGTAATTAAGAACATAACTAGACCGAGCAATTTAGTTATTGTTTTCGTCGCCCGACGCGTGCTTTCGAAGCACGCATTTAAATTGCGTTAACTAAATCGATCGTGTTTCCGTCGTTTGAACAATCTGTCTCTTTTCAAAACCTAATAAATGACAATATTTATAATAAATAATTATTCTGAAAGTTCGGTAACGGTTATAACCATGCATTTTGACGTCCGATTCTCACGTCAGTTCCTCTCCACGTTCTCCAAAACGCTGCGTTTTTTACCGTTTTGCCAAATGATGGTTGAGCCTACTCTCTTCCGATGGGTCAGGTTCGATTCGGATGGCTCCCCGGTTTTCTACTACCGTGCATTTACTCTAGAGAGGTTTGCCTCTTGTGGAGGGTGCAACATCTGTCAAGTGGCATGTGGCGGAAATTTTTCCGGGTGGAAGCCTTACTACCCCTTATGCGCAGCCTCGACTCGCTTGTGGGCCAGCCACTCTCGCGTCAGCGTGGGCCTTTTTAAGACAGCATAGTCTGACAATTGTAGAGTGACTAGGGGATCCCCTTTTGAGGATTGTGATGATCTTTGCCACAACATAGAAAAATCATCTTCTAACATACCTAAGTCTAAACTCACGAAATTTTACAATTTGATAATGTTACGTATACACATGAGAGTTGTGCGGTATGAATGTTAATATCTAATTATATTTACATTTGAATAGAGCGGTAAACGGTCAAACTTGGAATGCACATGTAAAACTGTGTTGTAAACACATGTTCCAACATGGTTTCTATTTTGATTATTTTTTGATTATTTTCTATATATAAGACAAATGCATGTTATGTGTGATTTTTTACGAATTATATCCTTTACTCTGGTTTCAAGCATCTAAAGAGAATTTTTAGTGAACAAGCGACATCTTATGGTGAAGTTCAACCATTTTATCTGGAAAATGTAATCTATACATGAAAATTGGCAAAGTGACTAAAGAGTACTCACAGTAGGTCCTTTAAATCTTACTCGTTATTAAATATGTTGCTTTCTTCGTCAATTTGCCCCATCTTCATATTCACTCCTTCAAATTTTTAATTGTAAGAAGAGCCATGTTGAAATCTCAATATAAGGGGGTCGATACAATAATTCTAAATTGAATATGACGAGGTAAAAAATAAAAATTCAAAAAAATCAATTTGATTTGATTAAAATTCAAATTTCAGTCCGTTGAAATACCTTTACTTAAATTGATAGTTTACTATAGATAATAATTTGTTTATGAATTTAAATAGTTGACAATGTGAAAAATATAAAGGTGAGTGAAGGATGAAGGATCCATAGATTGCTTCACACACCTTGATTTGAGTGAATTAGTGAAAGATGAGGAATGATTATATGTTTATATTAAAACACATTTTATTAATATGGTTTATGATTAAGAATGATTATTATTACATAGCTACTGGTGCTTTTTTTTATGGACTTATGACTCAATGATGGACTTATGATAACGAAGTTTAGAAGAAAAAAAGTACATTTTTGTTCTATATTTCAAACATGACCGATATCACATGATATCTTGGGTTTCTACTGGTCCACCCTTAACTATGGTTAACAATTTAAATATGTATACAATTCGAATTTTGATCATAACTTATGTCCAATGTACAAAGTGTGTGGTATAAACAAGTATATATAATTTGCCTTGCCTCTTCACATAGATCTTTTATTCTCATATCTTGTAACACCCTTGTTCTATAAATTATTTTATTATTAATAGTTCTCAATTTATTTCTAAAATTCCTTGGAAATTAACTCGTAGTTTAAAATCTATGTGAAGCATCGTCTAAAATCTTTGTTTCCAACTTTTGAGAATGAATATGTGACATCATGCACATGGTCACAAAAAATTTCTTTTACATCACAAATAAATAAGGCACAGTTATTTGAATTCCTCGATATGTTGTGTAATTCTTACAATTCCAATAATTTTAACACAAATGTTTGTCTATATAAAGTTCCAGTATATCAGACAAATAAATATGTTCTAGACATATATAAATTAAGTGACGATATAACACAAACGGGTCCATAGCTCAGTGGTAGAGCAATTGACTGCAGATCAATAGGTCACCGGTTCGAACCCGGTTGGGCCCTTTTTTTACATGCTCTACGAAAAAAATGTGGTAGATACTAGATACCTCCATTTCAAGGCCTTCATTTTAGATTTTCGAACCGTTAAACACATGCAAAGATTTGACATACGAATTCATTTCTTTCCATGATGACACATACATGATTCATGAAGGTCTTGAACTAAAGTTAAATTTCAACTAATAAACCAAATCTTCCAAAATATTGTTTTCCTTTATGTCATCAGTCATCACATATCCAACACTGACTCGGCCCATATTCTTTTTTATTACGTACGGTTTAAAACTTTTGCAAAAAACCCCCACAAAGAACCAAGCACAATCAAGATATTGAAATCGAAGAACCCTACGTTCAAATCCATTACCAAACATGAGATTAGTAAATCTTGACGTGGTGTGAGGTCAAGTTTAATTTATATATATATTTTTAATAATATCACATAAATTAATAAGAGTAAAAGTGACATAGTAAAAAAATGTATAAAAGTTGGGTAACGTGGTATTTTGAAGTTTCGTTAGCCATAATTGAATTTTATAAGTTTTCTAGGGTATGGATAAAATTAAAAGGATTTACGGATTCTCTACAAAAAAAAAGACTGAATTACAAGTTTTGTCCTTTAGGTTTGTACCAGATTGCAAGGCATGTCCTTTAACTTTAAAATTAATTGGTTTTATCCTTTATCTTTTAAAATCTTGCACGTTATGTCCTTTATGGCTAACTTGGTTAGTTTTCTCCGTTAAGTTTGGTCATGTGACCTGCATGTGAGGGTATTTCAGTAAAATCCTCTTATCTTCATGTGAGGTTAAAATCTTGCACGTTATATCCTTTATAACTAATTTAAAAGAGGGTTAAGATCAAATACACAGTGAAAGAAAAATATGAAGTCATAGGAAGAGTAACAAACGAACTCCGATTTAACTCATTCAAGCGGTATTGGAACCGTCTCATCAAACCCTACGATCAACGATCAATAATTACTAAAAACAGTAAACTGTTATAAAACTTATTTTGTTAATAGGATATAGCTACTGTTTTGGAACTCAAATTTTGATGTTATTTGCCACAAAGTTGTTAACGGTCTTTAGATTCTTTTCATCAAATTTTGCTTTCCTTCTACTGCTCCCTTTTATGATTTTTATCTTTATAAAAGCAGTAACATTATGAATTTAACGATAATGTTACACATATATTTGTTTTTCTATTTCTTATAAACCATCATAATAAATTAACAAACATATGCAGCATGGTTTATATACGTGGAAAGTTGTTGATTCTTACTTCATACTATGTTTTTGCGTTTAATCATTACAATCATCACAATTACATTTCTTAAATGTTTTATATGATCTTAATTAAGATTTATATAAATTTTAACAAAAAGCACCAGTGGTCTAGTGGTAGAATAGTACCCTGCCACGGTACAGACCCGGGTTCGATTTCCGGCTGGTGCATTTAAGCTATGATGATATGCCCTTCTGGTGGTTAGGTCCATCAGCCTAAACTGAATCACAAGTTGACAAAATATGGCACTTCTGAGCTTTCTTTTTTCTTTCTTTTTACGTGTAATTTTCGATAACAAACATCTGCATCAATTGTGTGATTGAATGCTTGAAGAATTCCCCTTTATACCCTTCTACAGTTTTACTCGAATATACATGTTTGGCGGTTGATCGAGGACCTAGAAAGTTCCAATCAAAGTTGGGTATTTCGGTCTTCTTTGTTTCGTATATCACTAGCAGCATAGCATAAAACGAGTGAAACTACAAGTTCAACATATACAGTTTAATCTTTATAAAAACGTAGACACAAAACACAATTCAATGTCGAGTCTTATTCATGCATAATAGAGGTATTTTCGCAAATCCTACAAGATGTGTGGTGGTAAGATGCCTTATACAACTATACAAGGTATTCACACATTCAACGTCGAGTCTTATTCACCAAGGGTATACTGTGGTGGTAAGGTGATCCACTCTATCAAAGAGGTGAAGAGTTCAAATCCTACAAGGTGCATGTATAGGAGTAGATTAGTCTGCAGCTAAGAAAAGCAAATACTTGCATTACAATACAATCTTAATGTATACCTTGTACTATAAAATCTCTATATACACATATTGGCTACAATTTGCATAGCGAACACAAGCGGATCTATATGTGCGTTTCCTTGTCAATCCTTAAGTGATCACATATTATCGAATAATTCATAACATGACCAATAATATAACTTCTAGTGCATATACTTTGCACATTCTGTTCTTATGATCAATAGTTCCTAAGCTCAATTTACTCAAATGTAATTTCTCATTTTAGTATTTGTCACTTAAACTTGATCAATATACAAACATCCCACAACTTAAGAATATTCACTTTAAACATACATAAATTAATGTGAATATTACAACCTAAAAAGAGTAAAAAAGACAATCGTTAAAACATTTGTGTCCGCCACTATGTGAGATACGGGACATGAAGTGAGATGGAAAGTCCGGTTTCATTAATCATGATTAATAATTTGATCCCTTGTTGTGCTCACTACCATTTGGAGTATTTGGAAGGCGAGAAATGATTTCATTTTTAACCAAAAGGGAGTTTCGATTAGGCGTATTTTGGAAGAGGTAAAAGTAATGAGCTATTTGTGGATTGTGAACCGTGGTAGAATAACGGATATGTCCTGGGATTCTTGGGGAAAATTCGATTCGGTGAAGATGAATTAGTGGGATTTTTTTTCGGTTTTTTGTGTTTGTAACTGTTTTGGATTTTTGTCTTGTTTTTTGCGGCTTATGCCTGTGGCTCGGAGTCTGTTACGGATTATGTTTCCTGCTAGCATCTTGTTAGCAGTCAAATGAATAAAGTTTGTTGTTCAAAAAAAAATATATATATATATAATTTAATTTAAAAATAGATACCAAGTTATTACAATTTAAAATGTGTAAGTTCGTTTATTTTTGCTCAGATAGATTTTTTGTTTTGAGTTAAATTTTTAAGTCTTTATACTCTCTAGTCATCACACATTCACAATCACAAGCTCTTAAGTTATCATTACGTGCATATAGATGTAAAAATATTATTATTAGATACAAAGCATAAGGCACCAGTGGTCTAGTGGTAGAATAGTACCCTGCCACGGTACAGACCCGGGTTCGATTCCCGGCTGGTGCATTTGAGCTATGATGAATAAGCCTTTCTGTTGGTTGGGTCCATCAGATCAACCTGTTAACCTTATAGGAAAACTGGCCTTCCTGAGCTCTCTATATTTTTTGGTTTCATATTATTATTTTTTTTCTCTGTTTTGCTTCTTTTCACATCTTATCTTATTACACACAAATCATGGTATAGATATATTGATATAACATCCATATTTTATGAAACTAAACAAACTTTTATTCTGCATCATTTAGAGCCGCTAAAATGTAGCTTTACAGCTTGGATGTAGAAGGTGACGTTCCTGCTTTCCGTATCAACCCATCTTGAGTTATAGATGCAACAAGCTGGATACATAAATAGATACCGTTATCTGAAAGTCAAAAGACGATTCTATGACTTTTAAGGCCAGAATGACAAGTTTGACGTCGTTAACATCAATGAGTTTTATAAGTTCTCCAGAAAAATGTATGGAATTATGGATAGCAACATACCTCTCCTTTTCTGTTGAACATGTGCCCGATAACAAATCCACGGGCATTGTATGCGGTAGGACTCCATACCTGTAAAACAGTTGAGTAATATTTTTATATCAAATAGCAAATGTAGATACCAAACGCCAAGAAAACGAATAAACCCGAGTTCTTATTGGCACTTACTGAAAACAGCAGCCACTCATCAGCTCTAATCGGTCGGTGAAACCACATCCTTCAAAAAAAAAAAAAAAACGAGTATTAAGACCAGATCAGTACTACTAACTGTAAACGGGTCAATTCAGGTTATTTTTAATCACTAACGAATCGAAAGGTCGCCACAGTTATGAAGCCTTTTAACTCTTCATACTCAAAAGGTTAGATGATTATTGCAATAATATAGATTTTAAATCACATCTAAAATATTAAATATTTATGTAAGTTTATATACTTACGAGTGACTCAAGCTAGCAGAAGAAGTCTTCAAGCCCTTGCGGCGATGAGGATTCAGACTCACATTTAGAGTTATGTGATCTGAAGTGTATGCTGCAACACATCTGCAGAATAAACCATTTTAATAAAAGCTAGAAAATTGCACATTATCATATATTACACTGAAATAAAACCTACGGTACAAAGATATTAATCTATATTATGGCTAAAATGGTATTAAATTGGAGTTTTATGAATACTAAATGTATTAAATATGATTTAAAACTCACCTGTGCAAAGCCTCATCATCAGAGAGTTTTCCTTTCGATTTAAACCAGTAACTTAAACTGTACACACACAATAAAATAACAATCATACAAGTATTGAAGTAGACGCAGTAAGGAAAGTTCATTTATGCTTCTATGAACAATGGTTGACCTTGCAGGACGTTTATCGTAGTTGGTTGAGTTATTATCCTCACAAAGCCTTATCTCAACAGGCCAAGAAAATCTTTTTGCTGTGGCAACTTTGTTACGGTACGTCCTGTAACAACAAATACAGCTGTTATCAAATATATGATCAATAATGTGACGTTACACAAATAAAAAATTTACCTGGGAAGGTGAGGATTAATAAGATGGGCATCTTGCAAATCTTCCATTGATGAAAGCTGCAAACATCAGAGGTGACAAGTAATGTGTCCGTTCGGCTAATTATCTTATAACATGTCAAATGAGGAATAAAAATAATAATAAATATAGAAGGAAACGGGTCAAATGGATTGAAAGTCATTCAAGTGTGTTTTTAACGCACAGAACCTCCTAATCATATTATTTAGAAGATCATTATAATTTAAATTATTTAATATTTGTAAAATGTAATAATATCTTATTCATAACAAGTTCAAAGAATTTGCTGAGAAAAAGTGTCTTGGGCCAGCACAACCCAACCACCCGCTTTGATCCACATCTAAAAACAAGGGCGCAACTCTTAAGGGGAGGGGCGGCCGACCCCCCCCCCCCCCCCCCCCCCCCCCGAATTTTCGTTCAGAAGTTCCGATTATATAGTATTCGTATAGAAATTTTTTGGTATATACGGTTTCGACCCCCCGAAACTAGAGATTTCCAACCCCCTGAAGTTTCGGGTCAAGCTTCGCCGTTGTCTAAAAAAATACGCATTTCACCCGACCCCGCCACATTTCCTGCCTCTAGGAAATTAATATGTTTATGACGACTGCTTCACAAGCTTGTAGCAATGTAGTTTTGGTACCAATTCTGGATCAGGGACAGCTGGCATTGATGGTAACTGGTGATCAAATCCTATTTCTTCTTTCTGTAATATATCAATCCACACTTTATTAATATAGCAAATATAATTAAACAAACAATATTGAAAATAGAGTATTTGACTTTGGCTGTATACAGAAGACTGGTCATAATCCACAAAGTACCTGAAATGATGCAGTCATTGTGAATACTAGGTTTCCCTTTTGTATCGCATCTATTCTTCGGGTAGCAAAACTATTGCCATCACGTACACGATGAACATGATATATAATTGGAACTACAAGAATTTATATATTGAAAGATAAACATTTTATATATACTTACTGCAAGTTTGTAAGAACTATTTACTATTCCACTTATAGTTATGGAACAATATACATAATGTATTATAACATGACTTACTTTCGATTTCCCCAACAAGAAGAAAGTAAGCTTGTAAACTATGAACAACCTTAAGCGCGTCAACAGTTTTTGATGCTGCAGCTAATGCCTGCATATAATCAACTATTTACAAAAAAAGTATAACATTCTTTAAATATGTTGTTTAAGTAACGAAGGAGTACACTCGTGCCTGTCCAATGAACTGTCCGCCAAATACTTTCCCGTAATGTGGAGTATCCGGCAATGTGATCCCTTTAAATATGTTTACCTTTATGAAACCAGAACAAATACGATTTATTTTTATTTAGGAATATATAATAAGGATAAACCGATAAACTATTGATTGAGCATGCTGATTCTGATAAGTGCTGAATCATTTAGAGGTCTGAATGGTTAAGTGTTGAATCATTAAGTTGGACCTCTTAATGGTTAGTATTCTTGTCCCACATCAGTAGGAGAGCCTCATTAAGGTTCAGCCTAGTTCAGTGCTTAATGGTTCAGCCTTAACCATTCAATTCAGAAGCTAAAACAAACGCGCTGAATGCTGAATCATTCAGCGCTGAATGGTTCAGAGCCTCTTTAAGAGGATTACCAAACAACCCCTAAGACGATAACATATCTCACACCCTAACCTGCTAAAACCATAAAAAAAAACATTTTAATATATCCCAAATCTTGCTTACATACTTCTACAGAGTCAAGATTCAATATTCTTTCGACAAGTGAACATGTTTCAAGAGTTTGCGCTGCGCTCCAGATAGATTTTGACTGCAGCAAACTGCAATGCTCATGTGGCAGCAGTAAGCAGGTCAACTGTCACAACATATGGAGCATTAGAATTTAGAAACCTCGAGCTAATGATTTCGTTCAGATACCATTTAGGAGACAAAATCAGAAATATTACAGCGCAAAAACAACAAAACACGAGAAATATGTAAAGTACCTTAGTCAGTGCAATGACGTCTGCTTGCAACACTGACACCGCAACAACTGCAACACAAGGAATCAAACCAGGCGAAAACAGAAAACAATTTATAATAAAGAATATGACGATGAAACATCAGGCTTTCACCGTTGCCAAAGTAGTCATAACGCTTAAGTTGGTACTCTGAACGATTAACCTCATCCGTATAAAAATAGCTTGAAACCGCCACCTGCAAGATTCAGTTAATCATACTATTATGATCCAAAATCATACACTCATCTAAATTATAAAGACGCCCCACTTACGGTGTGCGCATATAATGTATATATGTGTGGCCCTTGGGGGACAAAAGTAAAGTTGCACTAGTTTTAACGTTATTTTACTAATTTCGTGAAAATAACGTTAAAAACGACGGACGGTTAATCATGCATCATGTGGTGGCGTGGATGGCCAAAAGACAAAGGGGTACATGCACCGATCGGGTTTGTCCTGATTGCTAAGTGTTTTGTGCCTTTTGTCCAACGCTTGATACCAAACCACATCAAGCCGGGGGTCTCACTGGAAGCAGCCTCTCGATTCTTAGGGGTAGAGGTAAGGCTGTCTACATCTTACCCTTCTCAAACCCTACCTTAACTTTGCTATAGGTGGGATTAATTGAGTATGATCAATGATCTAAATTATAAAACATCAAATCACATGTTAAACAACATTAACATTACCTCGCCTTCGCATATAAAGTATACTCCATTAATCCCAACCTCTCGTTCGCGAACAACATACTCTTGTGGATCTTAAATAGAGAACATTACAATGACAATATTGTTCAAATACAAGTGATCACCAAACCATCAAATAAACTAACAATATATAGGCCAAACGAAACTAATGTTACGTATTACCATAATGTTTAACAGTAATAACTTGTGCGATTTTTCTTATAGATGAGCTAGGAAGTCTCTGAAGCAAAGGCACACAACCTAAAAACTGGATCACTGCTTAATTAATCATGTACAATAACAAAATCAATTGGTATGTTTAGATTACAATGAAACTGTAAGAAAATGTTAATTGCATATATATATATATACCTGCTTCAGTGGTGAACATGTTGAAATAATAAGGCCTTAATTTGAAATGATGGGAATGATTAGGCAGTTATTAGATAGCATAGGAATGTGCGAAAGGAGATAAGTTCAATGCAAAGTGGGTGTAAATTAATAACTAAATTTTTTTAGTTAAAAAAATAATATAATATCTTTGCATGCTTGTGTTAGTTGTTGGTGAGTTTTTACGTCTCTCTTGTACAGTTTTACGTGTAGAAATGGCTCTTTAATTCTGTATTAATTAATATTTTATTTTTGTTTGTTTAATAACTATACGTTTCATATAAACTTAAATACTTTTTACTTTTTGGTTGTTAATGAAAAGGAACAGGATACAATTAAAGAACTTTTTTTAACGGTAAGGAACGACATGTGAATCACTGTGACACCGGGCGTTGTGACCAAGGTCGACCACTCAACCGCCGCCAGCCCCTTGGGTCTCCCGGAAGCGCGGAAACCCAACCTCCACCCGCCTAAAGACACGGCAGTGGAATAATCGGTAAAACCTCGTCTCTTATCCAAGTTGAACTAACGCCACACATATTCACTCTTCACCTGGATGTCGTAGAAAATAATGGAATAATCGGCCAAAAAAGACTTGGATTAAGAAAAGTGGCGTACTTTTAATGTGTCCAATATTAAGTGGTAACTTGTATTTATTTTGTTTTATTTTGGTGGTGGCTTGTATATTTAATTGTATCAGTGTTTTGCTAATATCATGCTAGTTTAGGTGATCAATAAAATTTTGTTGATCGTTAAAAAAAAAAAAAAAGTAAGAATCGAACCTTAAATGTAAAAATGTTATACGCTGGTATACAAGTGCAATGATTGACATAACATTGGAGGGATACCCGTTGAGTTAAAATAATAAAATAAACCTTTTTTGGTGGGTGTTTCTTTAGAAGGGACCTAATGCCAAAACCAGAGCTAATACTTTAAAGTCTTTATTTGGAAGGATTTTTTTTAAGTATTGAAGCTATAAACACGAAACACAATGTGAAGGATTTGGAAGTCCGACTCAAATCCATTAGGGGAAAACTTGGTGTGAATTATACATCAAGTATTGGAAATGGCATAATCTAAATATACATGGTTTGGTTTGGTCCGGTCAAGCCATATCATTTGAGATTGCAATAATAACTCGCTATGGATGGGCAAAGCCCAATCTATCAAATTGTTTTGGTTTGACGTTTTAGCTTTAAAGGTAACAATAACGTATTCTCTAAAGCTTTGTTCCCAAGCTTAGACCATGTGTAATGGTCATGTGAATGGGGCGTGAGTTGCAAATTTGGCGCCCAATTAACATGAGCACACCGCCCCCCTCCTTGTTAAAGGAGCGCTAAGCATTCCCAAGTGAAATATTTCGCTTGGGTGAAAACTTGGTCCATCCAATCAGATTTGGCCACGTGGCCATTCTTTAAAAAAAAAAAATAGCATACATTAAATGCCTATTTCACTCACCATTACACCCCTGCTCATTTCGAGCCCCTTTCACCCACCAAAGTGACCCCACATGCCACATGTCAGAAAATGCCCCTTTCGCCCACCAAATTTCACCCACCATTACACTTGGTCTTATAAGGAGTCAAAATGTCACTTTAGTTAAACTTACCAACCTACCACCGCCATCACCTCCGACACCACCACTGTTGATGCTGCAACCTTTGCTCCATCCGCTAGCCGCCATAGACACATATGGTAGGTGAACTTGCTTTGACCTGTTTTTGACCTGTTGCACATCCCACCATGTCCATGGGCGAAGCACTGTGAGGGCCAGGGGTGGCCCTGGCCCCCCCTGTTTTTTGGCGCAGTATTGGAAATTTACGATTTTCGTAGGTAAATTTAGGACGGGTTGAGTCCGGCCCCCGCCGATTTGCCACTACTGATCGAAAAAAATTGAGTCCGGCCCCCGCCGATTGGCGAACCAAGCTTCGCCACTGAGTCCATGTCCATTTTGCCAGTGGCTTATTCATGTTCGCCTATTAGGGACGAGGCACGTTCTAACCAGTTTGAGATAAGCTCTCATATGGACAGTGCCACTAAACCCGATAACCAATCAAGCAGACGGTCCAAAATTACGTTATATAATCACATTTGTATTCCATGTTCTCCATAATAAAAAGCGATATTTATATTATAGACGGTCCACTAGGTAACAAAAGATTTCAACACAGTTATTCTAGTTCTATGCATACCAACTGTATAGTACTTCATTACAAATTAGAAAAAAAAAATGGCAAAAGAATAGTAAGGAACCCAATGCTAAACTAAGTTTTGGGGTCTTAAAAGGCTTCATTTGGACACAAAATCAAGCATTTCCCTTGCTTTGCTTGGAGATTTAGATATCCAAAGAAGCCTAAAAACCAAAGATAACTTGGGCTACAGGTAATATAACTTCAAAGTGTCAGATCAATGAGTTTAAATACCAGATGGATATCTATGAAGTCAAATTTGTTCATTGTGAAAGTGGGGTGTGGTGGTGTAACTTTACAACTTTGATACTGCTGGAGAGGGGGGTGTTCTAGCCTTCCTTATTAATCCCTCCTGAGTTACAGATGCAACAAGCTGTATACAAGCAAATATAAATTTAGTTATTTGGGCAGTGGGCACAAAAAGATTATACTTTTGACTTTTTAGGTTAAAATGACAAGTTTTCCAACATAAAACTCAATGACTTTTAATCTTTTATAAGTTTTCCAGAAACCTGTACGTTAACACTCCAAGTAAAGAAATGTCTCAGGTTTTGACTTTGAATTTATAATATTCTCACCGGTTCCATAAAGACTGCAAGGTTGTACTAGACATATGATTCGAAAAATATGTTTCATTGTGTCAAATTTAAAACGATAAAAGAGTGTAAAAGTCTCGTCAAGCTATTCATAATTTTCATTGATATTCACTTGAATTTGAATGAGTTTTATCGTATTACATGAAAGAAAGCGTTTTAAGATAAGAACATGGAATAATTTTGAATACTTCAAATACTCTTTAATATGAAAATTTTTATTAAAACTCATGAATCAGATAAGTAATGAATTTTTGCAAAACAGAGGACTAAAATCGGCTCTTAAAGTTTCTTTTAGAGACAATATAACCAAATTTTAACATGATTGGTCCATCAGACCATCAAACGGATCATATTTTGAAAGGTTCATGCAAACGTGTCTTAGGATGATAGTGGCATACCTCTCCTTTTCTGTTGAATATTTGCCCACTAACAAATCCACGAGCATTGTACGCAGTAGGGCTCGATATCTGTAAAACGATAAAGTGATGTTTCATATCAGAAAGTAAATACAGAAACGATAAGCAAGAGTTATTGTTAAAACTTACCACAAACAATAACCACTCATCAGCTCTGATAGGCCGGTGAAACCACATCCTTAAAAAAAAGGTCATAAAAGGGTTCAATATTATCAAAACAGAAATGCCACTACAGTACTATTGTTTTGAATTTGGCGAAGTTTTCATGAGATGTAATACCTTTTTTGAGTTGATTATAATTATATTCGATCAACAAAAAAAAATTATTCTTGTTAAATTCAAGTTTAATATTAACTAATTTGACTAAAACAACTTAAATGTGGATTCTTTCTTTCTTCTAACAAAGATTTATGGCTCAGATAAATCATGTGTTTTAGATAAGGTTGTCAAATTCAACCCATTTACTTACGAATAGCTTAAAAGGGTAGAAAGTTCTCCAAATGTTTATATTCAATGCATAAAACCTCCTGTATAGTTCTTGTCAAATTCAGTTTGTGCTTATCTCTGATCAGTATAAAAAACTTAACAAGGAAACACGCAAAATGGGTTAAACAGGTAAAAAGTTCTCTACAGTGTATTTTCACTGCATAATTTTGTAATAATATAATATGTGTAATCATGTTCAATGCACTAAGTATTTATAAAAAAAACTTTTGGCTTAAAAGTGTTTGGTTTCTACCCATCACTACATGTGCTATGCTTCTACACAACAAAGGCATAACACAAAATATATATATAATGGTCTGTTTCAATAGTTAAAAGTTCCAGAATGCTTACGCGTGGTCCAAGCTAATAGAGGTCGTCTTTAAGCCCTTTGCACGGTGAGGATTCAGACTGACATTTAAAAATATGAGATCTGAAGTGTATGCTGCAACACATCTGTAGAATAAAATCATTTCCAGATACTTTATAAATAAGACAATGAAATCTGTTTCTGCAAATTACATTGGACATTGAACATAAAAGGTAGATTTTAATGTTGAGATTTGTGAGCGACTACTCACCTATGCAAAGCCTCATCATCTGAGAGTTTTCCTTTTGCTCTAAACCAATACCTTAAACTGCAATGACAATATATATATATATATATATATATATATATATATAAATAAAATACCAACCAAATAAGTTTGAAGGTAGATGTAGTAAGTAAAGTTGATTTGTGCTTCCATGAAAAATGGTTGACCTTGCAGGACGTTTTTCATAGTTAGTTGAATTACTGGGCTCGCAGAACTTTATCTCAATAGGCCACGGAGTAAACTTTGTTGTGGCAACCTTGTTCCGGTAAGTCCTGAAACAATAAATGCAGTTGTTACAAACGTTACAAGCAATAGATGTGGCAATTTCGATCCGTAGATTTATGAACGAGTGATTATGTCTTATCGCTAGCAGATCAAATGGGTTGAGAAGGGTATGTGATTAATAGGAAATGGGTAAAAGGTCGGCCAAAATGCACTTAATCCATAAAACATCCTAAATCTTTCTATTCAAGCACAAGTGTTTTAAGAAACTGATCAAACCCGTACCAACAAAAACCGATTTGATCTAAGAACCCACTTAGACCTATTTCCTGGCCCACCAATTTTACCATTTCCACACCATAATGTAACATGTAAAAAGAATTGGAATGAACCTAGGAAGACGAGGATCGGTAAGGCGCCTCTCCCGCAGATCTTCCATTGATAAAAGCTGAAAATATTAGGGTTAAAAAGAAGAGCAATTTTAACTAGAAACTGTTAACACGTTTGTAGCTGTTTAATGTGGTACCAATTCTGGATCAGGGACAGCTGGCATTGATGGTAACTGGTGATCGAATCCTACTTCTTCCTTCTGCAAAATAACAAACCATAGTTGATTATACATATTTAAAAAAAAAAAAACAAATCTGCACCTCTGGAACTATTAATTTACAGATAAACAATGTAAAGTAAAGCAGGCAGGCCAGCAAGAAAATATATATAAAGTAATAGTAGTAAGATGGAGAAATAAAAAATAACCGAGCCATTTTGCTTCATAACCTTTTCCCATTGTCTCAAAAAGTAAAAGTTCATAACATGATATATACAGATACATACATATATATGTAGCTGGCACCAAGTTATTCTTTTAGGAGACATATATGTCACAAGCAGTGCGTTAATTTAACATTTTAACCGACTACAAAAATTTAATACGTCATAATCTATTTCATATATGAATACTTTAACAGGAAACGAAGAATGAAGCATACGACTATGGATCCTTGTATAAAACTGTGGGCATGCTGAAATACCAAAATCATATTAATGGACGTGCATGGATACAGATGAACCTCCAATATAAATTGTTCAAAAAAATGTAAGCACTTATTTAGTTACAAGTCACTTTTGCACTTTTAGATTACATATCCTAACTTAATAACATTTACCATGTTTCTTTTGAATAGACTATGAGACACCCACTAACAATTAAAAAAAAAAAAGAATAGTCACAGATGTTTTTAACTTTGGCCATGTACAGAGGAAGAGTAATAAGGTACCTGAAATGAGGCAATCATTGTGAATACAACAAGTCCCTTTTGTAATGCATCTATCCTTCGGGTAGCAAAGCTATTGCCATCACGTACACGATGAACATGATATATAATCGGAACTGCAAGCATGTATGTTTCAGACTAAAGCATCCATTTCTCCCAAGTTGCTCTTAAGAAATAAATGCGGGATTTCTACTCCTATAAAGTTATATTTAAGTAGGGAAGAATTGTAACAAGGATTTTTTAGGAAGTGTAACAAGTTTTTTTTTTTTTATTTAATTTTCAATTCCAAGTGTATTTGCATCAACCACAATGCACAAGAGATGTTAGTGTGCTTGTTTTGCAAATTCTGTTTTTAGAAATCAGTTGCAATGAATCAAAGATGTTGAACTTCTTTTTCCATTCGTCTTGTAATATATTCAAACATCTTCTCGGTTAGAACAACATTCGCAGTTTTTTTAGACTTATTGGTGTCATTGCTTCTGTTTAAAGATAATCACATCCTTATTTAGTTACCATGAAGCACAGTTGTAATTGATTTGGCATACCATTATATAACTGTGTATAGAAACTCATTACAACACTCTACTAAATTGGACACATTGTTGTAAAGGGAGTGATGCACCGTTGTAAATTTGCGCACCGAAACACATTATAACACTGAACCAAAGTTATAATGTTGGATGCATTGTTGTAACGAGTAGACGCATCGTAAAATACATGTGCATTAAAAAACCATTACAATGGTGAATCAAATCTTTGCGGCATAATTTTCCTGTATAAAAATTCTGGATTTTGCAGTAAAATTCTTGGATGGAAAAAAAAAACAGGTTTACTTTTGAGATTAAAAGAATGGTGAAACTATTTTTGTTCAAATTCAAATGAAAAGTCAGACATGTAACTTGCTGTTAGTTACAATCTTGCCACCAAATAAACCCATAGTTCATTTAGTAAAACAAAGTGTTAATTTTCATGCACATATATATAAAACTTAATCTAGGCCACACATTTAATATGCAAAGGTTTGAATTCAAATGCATCTAAATTCCCTCAAAGGCATTCAAATTCCACCTTTGCCTTTGAAATTTGTGGCACCCCGAAATACAAGTTATGGTTGGAACCCTCCTCACTATATATGTGTGTGTATTTTACTCTACTTACTGGTATAGAAGAATACACAACATGCATGGCAACAGTTTTAAAGCAAAGAGAGTTGCTCATAGTCCAACCACACGAGGAACATGACTTACTTTCAAGATCCCCACCCAAGAGAAAATAAGCATGCAAGCTATGAACAATCTTGAGTGTATCAACAGTTTTTGACGCTGCAGCTAGTGCCTGCGCATTTTCATCTTTGAACTTTCAGTACATGTAACACTTAAAATATTTTATATCCAAAAAATAAATAAATAAATCCTCCACTAAATGAATGCAAACAATATATTGATGATAATAAGCAAGCATGTGATCGAGACCCATCAAGAATTGGCCTTGGCCAACAAATGGTTATTAGAAAATCTTATTATTGGTTTTCGCTTTAATAGTAGTTGAAATACTGACATGAACCCAGTAATGGGTCATGTACTCATGTCGAGTTGGAGCAGGGGTAGAGGTAAGGCTGTCTACATCTTACACTCCTTAGACCCTACCTTAATGTTGCTATTGGTGGGATTTACTGAGTACGATGACGACGACTATGATTGTGTCTATAATAAGAATATAAAATATAACAATGCATAATCAACTAAAATATACATCTAGCTTTGGCGTGTGTCAAAATATCTTAATCTTATATAGAAATCCCAATTTCAGACAAATTCTTCTAAAAAAATGTGTGCAGCATTGCTTGTTTTCGAATTAGATTCTCATATCAGGTCTATAACATAAGCCGTATTGTGTTTAAACATCAGGTAATTTAAAATTGACATGATGCCTTTTTTCTATTGGCAAATATGATTATTGCTTTTCTCGTTATCTTTTTTGTTATTCCGATTTGTCACCAAATTAATGAATTCTGTTAACCCTTTTCTACATATTAAACCAGAAGTTAAATGATTTTCAGGCTACAGTTCGGAATAAATACTTGCATCTTGCTTCTCTAGGATTTTATTTTCTTCAAGGAATTAACGAAAGCAGATGCCATTTTTTCTTATCAGTCATGTTTGAAATCCAAATTATGTTATGCCAATCAAACCATGATTTGGCAATTTTATAAGATTGCCATATGGGATTTACAAAGAGGACTATCACTAGTTTAATAGGTACACCTATTATTAGGTTGACATTTCATAAAAGAATGAAAACAAGGTGCATATGAATATGATCTCGTAAATAGTGATTAATTATCATTAGTACCTGCCCAATGAACTGTCCTCCAAACACTTTCCCAAAATTTGGAGTACCAGGCAATGTGATCCCTTTAAATATGTTGACCTTCATGGAAACAAGGATAAATTTAAGTTATACTTGTTTTATGTACATATAACAGGGATAGACTATTCATGGCACATGCAGTGACATGTTGCTAAAATCATAAAACGTCAATAACATTTCACATCTAGCTTACATACTTCTATAGGCTCAAGATGCAATATGTTCTCGACAAGTGAGCATGTTTCAGCAGTTTGTTCGGCATTCCAGATTGACTTTGAATGCAACAGATTGCAATGCTCATGGGGAAGTAGTAAGCAGATCAGCTGCACAACATATGAAATATCAGAAGCCTTGAGCAAGGAATCTGTTCAAATACCACTTAAGAGATACACTTCATGACTATAAGTGAAATGCCTTTTTGTCCAAATCAGTAAATAATTAATTTCAAATAAGATTACAAAAATCATATTATTTCATCGGTGACTATTTAAATAAAATTGGTTAGAAGGTTTTACTTTATGCATATAGAAAACACCGTGGGTGAAATTTGACTCGTTTCCTTTTTAACTAAACTTTTTGAACCATTAAAGCTAATTCATAGTAGCATACCCAAATCAGCCCATTCAAAATTGAAAAGATTACCAGTTTAGGCGAAATCAGACATAACTGAAAAAATATATTTAAAAAAAAGAACAACAAAATTATGCATGTACCTTAGTGAGGGCAATGACATCTACTTGCTGCGCAGACATAGCCACACCTGTATACAATAAAAAAATATTCCTAGCACTCGTTAAGCTTCAAGGTTGTGTATCTACATGCCAAAGCACTACTAAAATCTGCCAGAACTATGCAACTGAAAAGATTATGTATAACCTTCAAAAGGATAAGTGCATGAAACTTCTAAGCAAAATATCAGTGATTTAAATAATTAAATAACAATAACTTGATGAATTATCATGGAAGATTTATATTTGAATTCATTAAGGAATCAAACTATTAATGTTTTCAATGACTGTGAATGAGAAAAATGGTTAATAAATTGTTTATAAGCAGAATTTGAACATGAAATATGAGACTTTCACCATTGCCAAAGTAGTCATAACGCTTAAGTTGAAACTCCGGCCGATTATGCTCATCTGCATGAATAATGCCAGAGACCTCCGCCTGCAGAATTCCGTTCATCGTGTTATTAAAATCAAATATGCATCTAAATTTCAGAATAACAAATCGTAAGTTACACAAGAGCAAGGCTACCTCGCCATCCCATATGAAGTAAACTCCACCTCCAGCCTCTCCCTCTCGAACAACATACTCTTGGGGATCTTGAAAAGAGAGAAATAAAACAAGTAATGAATATTTGTTCATATACAAACAGGCACACCCGAAACTAGGGACAAAGGCAGGATCATTTTTTTGAAGATATGCAGAAAAATAAAATTCATTTTAAATTAAACATGCTTTGTAATTAAGTATTCCAATAACAAAGTTTACAATTATATTGAAAGCATGATCCTGAATATTGACATTCTCTATCCATTCAAACTAGAAATCATGTACTTGTACAAAGGCCGAAAGCCCACTAGACTACAGTAACAAACCCTAGAACGAGCCTATCGGTTGTCTTTTATACGATTCTGCTTTGTAATTTCTAATGTAGTTTTTAGAATTTCATTCCCTGTAATAACTAATATATGTGAACACTCTTAACAAATCTAACGGTGCATGCTGACACTCTTAATAAACTAGTCATTTCATCTTAAAAACTTCCTTAAAACTAATATCCCCAAAATATACGGAACGTACATTCGCACCAAAAGTCAATCTATCCATTCATCAATTGCACTCACACTAATCAAAAGTCAATAAATCATTACTAGTCAAAATTCAACAAAAATCTGTAAGCACTGGAGCCCTGCTTTCCACCAGATCATCAAAACATCAAATTATCCGCTACGATATCAGTCAAAATATGAGCAGCTTATTACCATAACGTCAGAATTCAATACTATTTTCTACTAAAATCACTAAACATCAAATCATAAATTCATACAGAAAAAAATTAAAAAAAGAAAAGAATGATTAGCCTAATTGCCTAAATAGAACTTATTACCGTAATGTTTAACAGTAACAAGTTGTGCAATTCTCCTAAGAGACGAATTGGGGAGCCTCTGGAGCAACGGAACACTACTCAAAAACTCGATCACTGTTCCATCACATTTTAATCGTAGACACGAACAAAATTAGCTTATTAGTTTACATAACATAATACATTATTATTATTATTATTATTATTATTATTATTATTGGAAGAAATTAGGGCTGGAATGTTGTAGAATATTATTACCTGCTTCTGAGGTGAACATGTTGACGACACGTTTGCAGTCGTTTGCAGTGATCTCGGAGCAAACCTGTTTTCAGCAAGTTTTTGTGGTGGTTGCGTGCTGTTATGTGGGAAAGATAATCAGAGAAAAGATCCTATGCGACGCGGCTCTATGGTATTGGACTATTGGTGACTCCAAATATTGACTCACGTTTATTTTAAGGGAATATACAAGAACTAGCTTATACCCCGGGAGCGTCCCGGGTTGAGAAATCTAAGTAAAGTGAATAAAATTAGAAGTATCTAAATTATAAAAATGGCATCTATGTATCAACTTACATTAGATATTTTAAAAAAATATATACCAAAAGATCCATTTCACCTTACAACATCAACACCTAAAACAAAATATTAAGATCCCAAGCACTTCAAGGGGACAAAGATTGTTTAGCACCAATACATTCAGTCAAAGGTCTTTAACTGCATACAATAAGATTTGAGCTATTTCAGAATATGGTAGAAAAAGAAAACATAGCAATTACCTGTTGGAGAGCGTCCCGGATTGAAATATCTAATATGACATAATAAAATATCTAATATGACAACATAATTAATGACTTGCCAATATATTATTATTATTATTATTATTATTATTATTATTATTATTATAAACAAATCTCTGCTATAAGTTATCATATTCTAATATAAAAAAATGGTGATTGGGTCGGGTATCACCTAATCCCAGGCCCGACCCAAACACACAATTTTTTTTTAAACTAATATATCCCGGGAGCGTCCCGGGTTGAGAAATCTAATTTGAAATATCAATTTTACATCTTAAATAGACTGATGCGTTTTACAGTTACATGCAGGAAAGCTTCGGGTAGCACTTAACCTAAAACAATTAACAATGTATCTTCAATGTTAGTGCATAACCTTAAACACTATATAACTCTAATATTAAAACTTAACCTAAAACAATGTACAACTCCAATGCTAACACATGTTGTAAATAAAAATCATATTTACTGGTTTGAACATAACTAATGACTTGCCTATACATGATTAATGAATAACCTGAACACTTTGTGTTTTTTTTCCTTGTATGAACAAAACCACACAAAAAAATAGTCGTTTTTCTCTCCGTTTTTTATATAGCACTATGGTACCCGTTTGAAAGATAATAAAACGCTCGTTAATTTGGTGTAATTTTTTTCTTTAAAAAATCTCGTATATAAAAGATTTTAACGTTTAAAAGTTATGGGAGAAAACATTAGAGATAAAAATCTAATTTTGTTTTTAAATTTTAAATTATTATTTTCCTAAAATAAAGCCCTTGCCACATGGGATGACACATGGCACACTCAATGAAGAGAATACCCTCTTTAAATGCCATATCATTAAAATGGTTTTAGTTTATTATATGTATAGATATAGATTACACGTTATCGGTGGGTAAACGGACAACAAACTGCGCAGCTACCCCTTTTTGAATAGTAAAGCCTACTCTATTAAAAATAAAGGTAGGAAAGAAGCCCCAGATAACTTTTTGACGGATCCACTTGAGGGGCGGTCCACCCTAAGGCCAGCGGATGTCCTTGTGTTCGGGTGGGCGCAGGGCAAACACGTGTGCGTTGATCTCACAGGGGTGTCTCCTTTGGTGGGACTTCGAGATTCGGGGTTTGTAGCGGGGTAGACAGTTTTTAAAGCTGAATCCAAGAAAATTGACAAACATGAAGCTGCTTGTCTGGAAAACCAACACGTCTTTGTGCCCTTCGCTTTTGACACATATGGGGGCCTTACTCCCGAAGCAATCCAGTTTTTAGATCGAGTGCAAAAAATGGTGCAGAGTAACTCTCTTGCTGCCAAGGACACAAGCTTTATTTTTAATTACATATTTTAAAAAGAGTGTTTTGCGTTGACTTCCTTTGACTTAGGATAAAGAATTGAAAAAAAATATATAACAGACCTCGTTATTAATCAAATGAGTTAATTGCTTGGTTGGTCTTTGTGCTTTATAAATTTTGCAACGTTTGTCCTTATGGTTTAAAATTACACAGTTGGTTCTGATGGTTTAAAAAATGTTCACAAGTGGGCCCGAAGGTTGCATTTTAATAACATGAATGGTCCTTACATGCTAACGTCGTTAAATTTTTCAGTTATATCCGTATAAAATTACCATACTACCCTTAGTTATATATTACAAAAGTCTAAAGTATATAATATATTAAAGTAATTAAAAAAACTAAATTAATAGATAAAACTAAATTAAAAACTTATATGTACAACCAACCCCACCCTGGTTTCAACAACACCACCTACCACCCCCAATAACACCACCGTAACACCATCCCACCCTCTCCTCCCTCGTTTCATCATAACTGACGAGATGTAGATCTTAAGGTGTTCCTCAAATAGTTTTGAAGCTTTCAGATTGCGAACATCAGGTTTTCGTCGGTCCATTTGAGATGGATTGGGGGTTTTGACGGTGGTCATAACGTATTAATGATACGAAGATGTTGATGATGGTGCGTGACAATGATGACAAAGCTAGTAAGATGTTGATGATGGTGTGACAATGATGATGATGATGGTGCGTGACAGTGATTATGATGATGGTGTGTGACAGTGATGACGATGCTATGAAGATGGTGATGATGGTGCTTGACGGTGGTGGTCAGATTCGGTTATAGTGGTGTGGTGGAAAAGGGTGGGGGTTAAAGAAGGGAGATGGTGGTGGTAGGTGTTAACAAGAATAGTGGGGTGGGGAAAAAGAAGGTGGAATGGGGATGGGCCCACTTAAAGTTTTATGTATTTTTAGTATTTATTTTGAAGTGTTTTGACCTATAGTAACGGGGTATAATAGTCATTTATACAGATTTAACGATCAAAACTAACGGGCATCCATGGCAAGGACTGTCAATGTTATAAAAGACGAATGTACGGGAACACACGTGTGATAAGTTGTAAACATTTAGGATTAAGTCTGTAATTAGTGAAGTTCAAGGATCAAGCGTGCAAAATCTAGAAACCACAAGGACCAACCAAGCAATTTACTCTAATCGAATTTTATATTTTTAAATTTTAATGGTTTTAATATTGTTTCATCTTAATAGATTTGTTGTTGTGTTAAAGTTAGAGCATCCAGTCATTCATAATGCTTATCTTTTGGACGGGCTTGAAATTCCGAACCTCTCACCATTGTAGGTGTGAACATGGTTTGGAGGGTGTTGGTCTGCTATAGTGGGCGGTCCGGATTAGGGGAAAGAGTCCCACATTCACATACAATATTTTATTATTTGTTTTTTATGTTAAAGTGTCGTGTAAGGTGGAGATTTAGAATGATTTATGGTTGGAGGAAAAAGTAGTTTAGAATAATTATAGTTTAAAATGATGTGACATGCTAATGTAACAACTTGGAATTTTGGAGTTCACTTAGCACCGTGGATGCTTATAACCCCTATTTAATGTAAAACTAGGGGATCTCAATTTTTTTTTTTCGTGACACATAAAAATATTTATGATCATTAATGATTTTTTTTCAATATTGTTAATAATTATAAAATTTAAATGTATATTTTCATAAAAAAAAGTAAAGTGCATTTTGTGTCCTTGTATTGTTCAAGAAACGCAAGTTGTGTCGCTGATCTCTAAAAATGATCAAGTCAACTCCTATAATATGAGTCTCTCTTGTAACTTACGTTACGTTATGTTCCCAAGTTTAAAGCCATAAACACATGATGTCATCTCACAAATGATAAAGTAAAAAAAAAAAAAAACAAAACAAAACAATTACTATTGCTTGATGCGTTGCAAATTAATAGATCTTAGGGCAAACACAAAATGAACGACTCATAGATCTTAAAACCATGCTTTAAATTACAATATGTAAATTACAATATGGGTACTGTAGTTCTTCAGGTAGACCTAGACTGATTTCAATAACGTAGATAACTTTTGTTTTCATTATTTGAAAGTTCTTCTTCACAAGGCAAAGTAAACCTACATATTAATGACAACATTAACATGCCACATTGGCCATAATGTAACAAACCAATATAACTAAGATTGTTTTGTACTTGAACATTCATAGCACTACGTCTAAGTAATACACGTACATTAAAAAAACCCCATGAGAGGCATTTATGATTACACCAATGTTTTTAGAACCGGATTGGAAGTCAAACCGGTATCCTTGATGGTCATCTGGTCTAACCGAATGTAAGAACCGGATGGTCTCGTATATATTATAAAAATTGAATGGGTGAAATTTGAAAAATTATGTAAAAAAAAAACCAATTAATCCACCACCCTAAAGCCTGGTTCAACGGTCTGATCCGGGTTTCAAAGCACTGGATTGCACTTTCCTTGTTTACATGCAAAGAATACGTCTTGATTTTCTTCACCAAGGTCAAAAACTCCATGAGGATAGAATGTATAACAGGTTGATGGGTTGATTTGATAAGAACTCCATCCCCTATCATTCGCCCTGGAACCCATCAACCCTAGATTTTTTTCCAGGGTAGCTTTTTATGTACTGGACCGAATTTGTCATCGGGTTTCGTCTAAGACGTTAACCGTCAGCTTCGCTCACGGACGCGATGTTCTATCGGGCCCCGGCCGCCGCGTAAACTGACCTTCGCACGGAAACCATACTGCCCCCACACGAGAAACTTGCTGGAGTAACATCTGGGTAAAACAGGGTTGCTCTCCGGATCAAACCATGCCTCGGTAGGAAACAATCCATCGTTGAGACGTCTCACACCTTTTGCTACAACCAGGAGCCGAACCGACGTTTACAAGGAAAACACCGACCCAACTGACCAACCGAGCTATCAACCCTAGATGAACAAACACAAAAAGCAAATAAGTTTATAAATTGTTTCCAAACACAATCCGGAACATGCTCTTGTAAAAGCAAGTAACCGTTTTTTATCCGCAAGGAAAAATAAATAAAAATGTAAAAGCTGATATAACCTATAACATACCAAAACAGTATTTTCAATCAATCGAAGCCCTAAATAGAAAGACCCAATCCCAATTCTTCGTCGTCGTCTTCCTATCAAAACCGATCGGTGCGTCGTTGTCTCGTTTCTGTGGCTAACTTGTTCAGATCTTTACTTATATTGATCTTCTCAATCTCTAATCGCAAAACATTGGCTTATATTTTTTTACGCCAATCATTTTGCTTTTAATTCGTTACCAATTCCCCTCTTTGCTTCTGTTGTATATACATCTCTCAATTTCCTCATCCGTTCAGAAATTAGGTTTTTGTTTTAGATCGGCGGGTAGTTTATTAATTAGTTTTGTTCGTTAGGGTTTCGGTAGAGAGTTTGAGATGAATAATAATAATAATATTAATAATAATAATAATAATTATGCACGAGGAGTAGGGGGAGGAAGGTATCCTCCAGGAATTGGTC
Organism: Ambrosia trifida; assembly: GCA_028751855.1. Classification (NCBI taxonomy): domain Eukaryota; kingdom Viridiplantae; phylum Streptophyta; class Magnoliopsida; order Asterales; family Asteraceae; genus Ambrosia; species Ambrosia trifida. Next base: position 4,517,365 of record CM054125.1, on the reverse strand, counting down.
GTGGTGGTGGTGGTGGTTATCAAGGAAACCCTAACCCTAATTTTCAGCAACAGAAGGGTTACCAGCAGCAACAGTATGGACAAAGGAATCCAGTGAACCAGCAGCAGTTTCAACAACAGCAGCAACAGCAACAGCAACAGTGGCTAAGAAGGAACCCTGTGGGGAATGAATCTAATGTGGTTGAAGAAGTGGAAAAGACTGTACAGTCTGAAGCTGCTGACTCTAGGTACATTTCTGGTTTTGTGGTTTAAGTTATTATGTTATATGTTATTAAGATTATTAAACCTGTTTTGGTACAGTAAAGAGTAAAGACCTTTATTGTTAACTTTTGGGTATTATTGGATGTATGACCTAACTTCTTAGCTTAGAGGGTATCTGTTATTTTGGTATTAGGTGCTGTAAATTAGGGATGAGCGCATAGCGCCGAATACCGATCCGATCCCGTACCGAACCGTTACCGAACCGAGGGTGTTTGGTATCTGTACCCCACATTTTGAGGTTTTCGGTTTCAGTACGGGATCAGTATGGTATCGGCATTTTAAGTTAAAATACCGATACCATATGTTTTCGGTATCGGTATTGGGTTTTGGGAGTTTTTGGGATCGGTACTGATACCGTCCCGAGCTCATCCCTACTGTAAATATATGGGAGTCTTGTTTAATGGGTTTTTGTTTGTCTTTAAGGTTGTATGTTTATGTTGGTGGTGTTGTAATTTTTACCTTTTTTGTGTTTTTGCTTATGGCTGGTTCGATAATAAGTGTGTGTTTGTTGGCTTTCGGTGACTAAAGCGGAAGTCTACATTGTTTTTTGTTATTGTAGTTCCCAAGATTGGAAGGCACAATTGAGGCTGCCACCAGCTGATACTCGATACAGGACAGAAGTATGTGTGTTTATGTTATATATATGTTCTTCTAGGTCTAATTTTGGATGGCTAACGTTTATTTTGAATAGAATTCGCTTTGAATGTGTGACTTTCTACACGTTGTATGGTGTCTGAGAATATAATTTGGATTTGTTTATGATTTTCGTTCTTTCAGGATGTGACAGCCACAAAAGGAAATGAGTTTGAAGATTACTTTCTCAAGCGCGAGTTACTTATGGGGATATACGAAAAAGGTTTTGAGAGGCCATCGCCAATTCAGGAGGAAAGCATCCCCATTGCTCTTACAGGAAGTGATATTCTTGCAAGAGCTAAAAACGGCACCGGGAAGACAGCTGCCTTCTGCATTCCGGCTTTAGAAAAAATTGATCAGGATAAAAATGTCATTCAAGGTTGTAAATTCAAACTATTCTATAGTTTTTTGGTATTTGATTTGTGAAGTATGATATACACAAGTTTCATCGTAAATTTCTGTCAACATAGCACATTGTTTGATTTTTGATGCCTTATGTGAACTTCTCCATTTTGCAGTTGTTATACTTGTTCCAACTCGAGAGTTGGCTCTTCAGACATCACAAGTTTGCAAAGAACTTGGAAAACACCTAAACATTCAAGTCATGGTAACCACTGGTGGGACCAGCTTAAAAGATGACATTATGCGTTTATATCAACCAGTTCATTTACTTGTTGGTACTCCTGGAAGAATATTAGATCTTGCAAAAAAGGGGATATGTCAATTGAAAGATTGTGCAATGCTCGTCATGGATGAGGTGCAGTTTTATTATTTCTTTTAATAGTTGCATGGTGCCATGGTTCCTTAACCTTTTTTATTTATGTTAGTTAAGATAAAATTTGAATCTGTGATCATGAACATTATTTTATATACATTGCTTTTCTTTTTCAGGCTGACAAACTCTTGTCACCTGAGTTCCAGCCGTCAGTTGAGCAACTAATTCACTGTATGCCCAGGAATCGTCAAATTTTGATGTTTTCAGCAACGTTTCCTGTTACAGTTAAGGATTTTAAAGATAGATATCTTCAGAAGCCGTATGTTATTAACCTCATGGATGAGCTAACACTCAAGGGAATAACCCAGTTTTATGCTTTTGTTGAAGAACGACAGAAAGTTCACTGCCTCAACACACTTTTCTCAAAGGTTTTAGCTTTTATATTATATTGTCTAGAAGCGATGTGATCTGCATTTTGGAACTGATTATTTGACACAGTAATCGATTTTAAGTTCGGAATAACATATTCTTCTAATCATCTAGGGGCAATATAATGTCGCTCACTGTCCTATTTTTTATGATCAGAAATTTTTAAACATTCAAACATTTATTTATTTGGTTATTACAACTTCAAATAGCATAAGCGCATGTTATAGTTTGTTTGTATGGTTCATCTGATTCTACTGATTATTTGATATCAAATAATCACTTTTTAAAAAGCACATCCAAACACCCTTTAATAGATCATCTTTTACTAATTGGAAGTTTAATATTCTTGTTTCTTTGTTTACAGCTTCAAATCAATCAATCAATCATTTTCTGCAATTCTGTAAACCGGGTTGAGCTATTGGCCAAGAAAATTACAGAGCTTGGTTACTCTTGTTTTTACATTCATGCAAAAATGCTCCAAGACCATCGTAATAGAGTTTTTCATGATTTTCGTAATGGTGCTTGCAGGAATCTTGTCTGCACTGGTACTGCTTCTTATTTTTGTACGTTGTGTGCGCTATCAATAGTTTCCTTAAGTTATCTTGTTAACTTAATTCTCTTGTCATTGTTTTTGCAGATTTATTCACACGGGGTATTGATATTCAAGCAGTAAATGTTGTTATCAATTTTGACTTCCCGAAAAACTCCGAAACATATCTGCACAGGGTATGGTTGGAATATTAATGCATGGTTTACTCACTATACTTGAATATTAAATAACTAATAACGCAGGTTGGTCGATCTGGGAGATTTGGACACCTTGGTTTAGCAGTGAATCTGATAACTTATGAAGATCGTTTTAATCTGTATGCATACCTTCATACTGTGCTACTTGCAACTTGCAAGAGTTTATGATAAAAAAATTTAAATAACACTTGTTTCACTTCTTTATCAGGTATAGGATTGAACAAGAACTTGGAACCGAGATAAAGCAGATCCCTCCCTTTATTGATCAGGCTATTTATTGTCGGTGATTGGACCAGCTTAAATTTAAAGATGCTGAATGGTGAATGTTGGTAAGTTTAACTCTTAAATTATAAATTTGTGAAATTGTACTTGTTTTGACAAAGCATTATCGAGTCACAGTTATATTATGTAGATTAGGCATGTGAGGGCCGGATCTTGGTCTAGATCTGAATCGTCTGATCCATATACGGATTTAACTGATATAACACTCCACTCATCCAATGCATTGACCCATTTAAGTTGGTTAATACCTGAATTGTTCAACCAAAACAAATAATTGTTCCACACATTTTTTTGTCATATCCCCCATACCGTATCTCATGGCTTCTCTCTTTCTTTCTTGTATAGGAATAATAGGATTTATTAACGACAATTTATACAAATGACTGTGTTGAGTGTTCACAACAAAAGTATTGGAAAGTGATCTATTTTATTTTTCTAGGCATCAATATTTATAAAATAAAGATATCATAAAAAGTTGATTTTATGTGACTAGTTTGAAGATGAGAAATAATTGATATATTCTCAAGCCAAATTTCTACTCAGTGTGGGCATATTTCAGTAATCAAGCTTTCTAAAACATGATTTGTTTTATAACGATAAGTTATTAATCCACTTAGCACTTTTATGAAAGATAATGCGTAATATCATGAGCACTTATATAACTAATTTTAAAATAGAAATATATCATTCTTTTTGCTGTAAGTTGGTTTCTAAATAAAGGTAAAACGAAAATATTGTCAGGACTCGGGAGGGGGTCAGCGACACCAATCTGAGGCTCTGAGCATTAAGTGTAGCTTGACATTTAGATGAACTTTCTACTTTGTTATGGCAGTTAAGTGTAAACTTTAAGCGACAAACATATGAAATTTCAATTTTTAATATTTATATTTGCTTTGTTACATGTACTTTATAAAAAAACTTTTTTTGTACAGTTAGGAAAGATTACATCCGAGTTGAGAGAAATGAACAACAATTTAGTGGGCCTTGCTCTTAACTAATTGATAAGTTGATTAATGGCATATATACAAGTGCACATAAAAAATGTCTGCTTATAATGTTTAGACAACTGCTTGACTAAAGTATTATGTTTAATGGTAAAAATATTTATCTATTCATTCTAGAGTTAGATCACTCGGTGTTTCTTCTTATAAATTTAGAAAGTTACATGTGAAAAGTTTAATATTTGTACTGGGTCATACTTCCTGTTAGTCAGTCAAAGTGCATGTGCGGATTGCTGAATCACATGACAAACATTTAATGAATCTGTCAAAACAAGTTACTTGTGATATCTGAAGAAAAACTGTTCAGAAAATATGATTTTGTGGTAGACTGCATAAGTCATGGTAGTTTCGGTTATTGTATGGTGGATCTTTACCTCCACATTCAATATTTGCATGAAGGGTCCTGGTTTGACTGTTAGGAACAGACAAGCTTCTAATCTCCAAGTCTTGTTAGGGGGTGTTTGGGATTGATTATTCAAAACAGATTATGCGTTTTGGAAAAGCAGGGGTGAAGCTGCTTATAGATTATTGCGTTTTGGTAGCCTAAAAAACTGATTATCTGCATTTACAAAACGCAATCCCAAACACTAAAAACTGATTATCTGCGTTTTCAAAACGCAATAGTCTAAAAATCAGATTCAAAACGCAATCCCAAACACCCTCTTAAAAGTTTTTATATACGTACATGATATATTGTATAAGGAACACCACAAATAAATAAAAGAATGCATGCTGCGTATCATTATGTCATAATTCAACAACATTTTATTTTAGGTTATCTTATTTACGATAATCTGGGACAATTTTATGTTTAAAGCTTACCTATTCTCCCGTTATCATAAGATGATATTATATTTGTAAGCAGAAAGTAGTAGATCCATTGTTATTGACTCGATTCTTTGATCTACAGAATGGCCGTGATATGGATTCAGGTTTGAAGACATTGCATCTGCCGCTGGGATAGCATAATCGTTCTGTGATGGACTGGTTTCTTAATTTATGATGTTGGGATTTTTTTCTTCTGTCGAAATTAACTAAGGCAACACTGAAACCTTATGTGTTGTGAGCGCGAGGAGTTGAACATGTTTTTTTAGCTAAAACCAACTACTTTCTACAAGACTCTTGATGTTTCATGCTTCTTTTATGTGATTTCGTCTTTTTAGACTTTGACCACTTTAGTAGATCCAAGTATGTGCTTGCAACAGAAGCAATTTAAACAAGTAGAGAAGAATATGCTTAACAAAGGTAATTCAATTAATTTATGAAACTCTAGGGTGGCTTAAAAGTTAATATATTTGGTTGAAGAGAGGCAGTAGAGTTCCAACCTGTGAAACAAGATTGAAAAGAGGGATAAATATTAACCTCACATGTGTTCTTTGTCTTCAATTGGAGGAAGCATCAAATCTCTTCCTTGTACCTGTTGATTTGCGTCTTAAATCTGAAAGGGTGTCGCGGCTTGGGGCAATATATATTGATAGGTGGATCGGTTAAAGAGACTTTGGCAGCCTCGACTTTTTGGTCCATAACAAATGGTCACAAAAGGTACATGTCAATATGTCATTATACTTGCAACTTTTCATGGAAGGAAAGGAACCGGAAGACATCCAACAACAATCTACATATGCAGGAAGAAGCTTGACTCTTGGGCAACGGGCGACATCAAGGCGCTCTCATTTTTGTGGATAATATAGGTGCAAATCAGATTTCTTAGAATGGTTATCTTGGTGTAATTTCTCCTTAGTTGAGTCTGTATTTCGTATCTCATGTATTTCTAACTCCTCGCTAGCCAAATCTCCACCACTGAAAAAAAACATGTATAACTTTTGATAGGGCCGGGATCCAATGGAAGCTACTGATCTTTAACCTTTAAGTAGTATACATCATGCTAAGCGTCTGAGTATTTCTAGTAAGAGTCTCCTCATGTTTAAATCCAGCTTCTACTCGTCTTATGTTTTTAACCCCTATGAAGATCTCCAGTCAAGCACATGCTACATTTTCTATTAATTATAAATGTATTGGTAGGGTCATATAAGATTACTTACTGGTAATGATTTCTTAAGAGTAAAGAAAAATTCCATTTTGTGAAAACTGAATAGTACATTTAGTATTACATAAAATAAATAAATTATATACACATACATACCCAATCAGTGGATGCTATATGGCATCCAATTTCTTCTTCTTCTTTTTTTTTTTTTGTATTTTTTTTTTGTGTTTGCCTTAATAGGGCATATATACCGAAGCGTTTATTAATCAAATAAAGGTTGGCCAAAATACTATTTGTTATTAATACCCATCAGTCACATACATATACGCCATGTATAGGTCTATTGAAGCATATAAATCTATATGTCACGTATAGGTCTATGTTTTTTACAAACATTTTAACATCTATACAAGACATCTTTGTGTGTGTATATATCATAAAGGAATATAGGTGGGGACATATGACACTTAGTATGTCATCCCCACCCTTAAAAACCCGTCATTATTCTTTTAACCCTGGTATAATTTTTTTAACCTTTTCTCCTTCCATAATTCACCTCACCCATCAAACTACAACTCAAACCAGACGCACATGGTTCTTTTCCGTGCTCTCTCTCTCTCTCTCTCTCTCTCTCTCTCTCTCTCTCTCTCTCTCTCTCTCTCTCTCTCTCTCTCTCTCTCTCTCTCTCTCCACACTTCAACAATAACCTCTACACCATCATCGTCAACTAGATTATAACCATACCATGTAGTCGTTTGTGTGACAACCGGTGAGTTTGAAATCTTCATGGGGTAAAGTTTCATATAATGCCTCTGTTAATTTTAAGGATTTTTTTTATGGTGAATATTAAATTTACTATGTGTGTTAATTTATTATATGTAATAAAATCTGTAATGTGATTTACTCTGCCACCTTAGGGGGAAGGGGCTGGGGCGCTCTACTGAAGGTTTTTTCACTTCACTGTTTTTCACCAATCCTGCACTGCCACATCACTTCACTGATTTCCTTCACTAAAACACTTTTTTGGGGACAACACTCCACTAATTCTTTACCCGACTATCAATTATTTTCACACATAATAATAATAATAATAATAATAATAATAATAATAATAATAATAATAATAATAATAAATCCAAAATAACTAAGTAGACCGAAAGCAGACAACAAATGTATTATTATATTATAAAGACAAAACACAAATTTTCTTTACCTTCTTCATCTTCTTCATCTTCACCATCTCCTTTCCCATTTCAACTTTTTTCTTCTTCATATTCACCATCTCAAATCTTCTTTACCTTCAACTCTTCATCTAGGTCTTCTTCTTCATCATCTTCACCATCTAGGTCGTTGAAGGGATAGGGAGCCTAATCCGCGCAGAGGCGGCATCCCTATCCCTCTCCATAACTATCCGCGAAGAAATTACGCGGATGTCAGTCCGCAAGGAGCGGAGGAACTACACACAAAGCAGACCTATCTATTTCACCTGGTAAGAGTAGACGCGCGTACTCCCACGTGCGAATATTCCACTACGCACCAGCCTTAAGTACGAGGTACAGAAGATCAAGGATCAGGAAAATCCACCTGTAGAGGATCACAAGTACCACTAGGCGGAAGGCGACACGTGTCCGCAGTGGCCCAATAACCACTGACGTTCAACAGTGACGTGACTGCTTCCATGCTTCCACCATGCTGCTTCAACAGTGCTGACCAGGCATGCTTACCCACTGCCAGGGGTCACATCAGACACCAGCAGGTAAGTCAACCATGTTGTGTCAGAATAGCATACCGTCGGCGACCAGTCACAAGCCGCCACGTGTCCTCCAGGCAAGGCATTCTCAACTGCCGATGACGTCAGCAAAGGACCGTCCTTTTCCCGTCCTTTCTAAGGGCCAGAAGCGGTTGGGCCAAAGCTAGGCCCAATGGATACAAGACTACTCGTGGGCTTCTTACCAAGCCCACGATCTCCACTATAAAATAGAAGGCATCAACTCCTTAGAAAAGGATCCGAAAATACTCACTTGTAACTTAGAGCTAGGCCCATTTGTAATACTTTGTACTCTCCAAAGTAATAAGAGAACCGGCTCTTCATAGTGGACGTAGGTCTTACTTGACCGAACCACTTACATCATCGTGTTCATACTTTCACCAAATACACACTCACATATATTTCTGCTCTCGGGTTGAACCAAAGGTTTGGGTAAAGGATCGTACTTGTAGTTACATAAGTATTTACCCCTCGATGATTAGTGATAATCTCCTAGTTACTTATTGTTTCTTTAGTCGTCTTTTTCGAAAAATAATAACAGTACCGACGGTCTCATGGTTGGAGTCGGTGGAATAATAACAGTAAGTTTATTTTTTTTTTATTTATGAGGAGAGAGAAACTCACGGGTACCAGCTCGTTAACTACAACCAGGATTTGGTTCACGGATCCACTACCAGCACGGATGGCGACGGTGTTATCGTGCTAGTAGTGGGGTACACGTGACCATTTCTGGTAGCGCCCCGTCCCTCCTTATGTTAGATTTGTCTATGCTAAAAATCTATCGGGATATAAAACTTTTACTGTAGTTTGAATCATAAAGTGTGGCCAATATATATTTACTTAAATGACCTAGCGAGTCAGAGAGATTACTTTTATTAGGACTCCTTTAAATGTTGAATGATAATAAAATCACGCAAACAGTAAAATGTGATTGAACTGTCTTCGGATAAAACGTAGGGAAAAGCAAGAAAAAAAAAATAATCAAACAAAGCAAAAATCACTTTTCCTTTTTTTTTCTCCCCCTTTCTTTAATTAGTAATAACTAGCCGGTTTTGGATGGTTATTGGTTCACTTCAATATAGTATCGGTACGACATGGGCACTCGATATAACAATCGAAATAGTTAGAAACAAATATATGTGGGAATATAACTGTTTTTGACTAAATTTCTACCGGTTATAAATAGTAGCAATTCGAAACAGTTTTACCGATACTAATATTATTTTGCCAGAATCGAACCGCTTCGTCACAACATTGGTAGCAACATCAAGAAATTCATAAAAACGAATGCGGAGACCGATGTTCATATGGTATCAATTCAGTTCATCATAGTATAGAACAAAAATACCAATTATATTTGAGCCGTTTGTTTTTTTTTAATAAGAAGCAATAGAGAAACTTTGATAAAAATAATAAGCACGTCACAACTTTATATTCTTAAAATAACGGGGATGGTAGACCGCATCACTTGCACAATATTATTCGCAACTTAGTTTTAATTAATTTTTATATCGGGACGTAGATAAAAAAATAAGAACGTCACAATAACATATTAGGAATTTTATATAATATCATATCCTAAACGTTTTCAGTGAAAAAAATGCAAAAATTAATTTTTTTAGAGTGCAGGGGTGGGACGAATTGTGACGGGTGGGGGGGGGGGGGGGGGGGGGGTTGGTGGGGAAGGGTGAAGGTAAATAATATTAGAGTGCAGGGAGGAGGGGGGGATTATGGGCGTGGAAGCTTTCAAGCCCACCTACACCACCCCCTGGCGGTGTGGAGAAGGGCATGAGCCCCTTGGGCGGGAATATTTCCACCGGTGTGGGACATGCTTCTTTGTTGTGATTGGTTTTTTTTTATTATTAATCTAACTCAGAAAAAAAAATTTATTCCTTTCATCCCCTTCCCCCCTTCCACTCCCCACAATTTTCACCCTTAAAAAATTGTCCCCACATGTGCCACATGGCGCATTACGCCCTGTTCCCCCCTCCACTCCCCACAGTCTTATATTATTTAGTTTGTGTGTCAATTTTTTTTTTTATAAAAAATGGGCAATTCAAAAAATTCCAACTCAATCTCATCCCCCCCCCCCCCCCCCCGAGAATTTCCCTGCCCCAAGGGTTCACGCCCCTTTCACCTATGGTTAGGGATGGTGTCGGTGGGGGTGGAAGTGCTTTCACGCTACTTTCCCCACCCCACCCCCACTCCCTGCACTCTAAAGTTGATAACTATAAGACTATAAATTATCAAAAACATGTGTCGTACAAACACGTTGTAAAGTGTATACTTCCCACTAGGCTGCAAACGAACCGAACGAACATGAACAAGACTTTATGGCAGAAGGTTATTATGTCGATTCATGGAAATCCAAATGCATGGACATACATGCCCGTTAAATCCGGTATAGCGGGTACGTGGAATACGATTAATCAAGTAGAAAAGGGCCTGCTGGAACAAAATTTGGATGTCAAATGTATCATTAAAGGGAAGGTCGGTAACGGGGTTGATGTACGCTTTTGATTAGATTAGTGGATTGGCAATCCATTAAGGTATAGATTTCCAGCCATGTTCATCCTCGAAGTAAACAAAAACGTTAATGTTGCTGACAGACTGAACGAATGGGTCTGGAAAAGGGATCTGATTGCTGCTAATGAAGTCCAAAAGTTGTAGTCATTGGGGGAACTGCTTCGAGACGTGCTGTTGGCTTAACAGAAAGATGAATGGCTGTGGACCGAGAGTTCCTCAGGGGTATTTTCGGTAGATTTGTTGTTCCTTTTTATCCATTTGAATGGGTGAAAGGAGCACCTAGAAATGTATGCATATTCGGTTGGAGGGCGATTCAGGATTGATTACCCACGTTAATAGGTCTGAAGAAACGGAAGATTGTTCATGGATTGACTATTTGCAGACTATGTGGAAAAGGTGACGAAAATGCGGATCATCTCATTACTACATGTTATGTGGCATCCATAGTTTGGAACAAGGTGAGCTCATGGGTTAACATTCCTCTGATTTTCGCTTTCAATGTCAAAGACCTCTTAGAACTACATGGAAAATTGAACGTAACGAAGGCAAAGAAGGAAGCAATTAGAATTATAATCTTGGCAATGTGTTGGGCGATTTGACGAGCACGAAACGAACTTATCTTTTCCGGCGAATGATACAACCCGACAGGAATATTCTTAGAAGCTCAAGCGAAGGCGTTCACATGGGTGAAACACAAAAATAAACAAATGGGTTGGACGTGGGAGAATTGGATCGCTTGGTAAAATCTTGTATATTTGTGTACTTGAGTAGGTGATGTATGTGTATGTTGTATGTGATTGTAGCTAGTGACATCTTCAAACTAGGATTCATACACCCTATGATGTCACATTCTGAGGGTGTAACATCACATTTTGCGGCATGAGGCAGCGTCTTATTGATATGTGATATGAGTCAGGGTGTATGAATCCTAAATTATGGTGTATGAATCCTAATTACCTTAAAAAAAAATTATGAGTGTGACGAAATATTAGATAAAGAGTCTTCACCAAAGTCAATCCATCGTTGGATACATCAGTCGCTATATTGATGCAAAGTAATAAATGCATGTAGACTGCTACTAGTACTATCTACAGTCCAGCTTGCAAGTCGCCGATCTCCGGTACGCAATATCAACTGACATTGTCCTTTCATCCTCAAATCAATCACCACACCTATTCATCTTTCTCTCTCTCTCTCTTTCTCTCATTATTATTATTATTATTATTATTGCTCAAAGTTAACCTCGATGTACTCTTCTTCTTCTTGTTCTAGGGTTTCTAATTGAAGAAAACAAATGGTGAGAGCACCTTGCTGCGAGAAGACAGGGTTGAAACGAGGTCCATGGTCACAGGAAGAAGACGACATACTCATCGATTACATTAACAACAACGGCCATGGAAGCTGGCGAACTCTCCCTAAACAAGCCGGTACATACTCACTCCATCTTCTTTCTATACGTTCATGTTTTGATGTTTTATATATCAAAATTGTTTAAATAAATATGTTGACTCGTTTTACTTGAATCAAAAACAGCCAATGATCTTCTTTCTTCCAGATTTTATATGCCTATTTCTAGGGTTTCTTACTTTCTCTTAGTTTAAAAGGTTAAAGTGATATTTTTAGCGCTAAATAATTTTAGAGAAAGTATAGGATACAAAGTATCATTAACATAAGAAGTGTAAGAAGCCACTAGAACTTGCCACATGTCAATTTAACCTAACCATGATTAAACTATCACACACCCTCCCACTTTCACAATTATCACTGTAACTTTCCATAACTACTGCACCTACTCACACTTCACAAACCCTAAATCATATGATTAATCAAAAAGTAATGGGAGATCACTCCACAACGATTCGGTGCACAAAGATAGTGACAGTAACGACATCACCGCCACTCACAACGCCGTCTATCATCAACCTATCAAAATCAAGTCTGAAGGCAATGAAGGAATGTCTCGCCATTCACAGTTATGGATCGGAGATCCACAAAAACAACTAATCATGTCCAACACTACTCAACTACCCACAATAATTAATTTTTTAAATCACCTAAAAGTGGTGATGAAATTACAACTCTTCCTCCAATGACAGCTGCCGCCGTTAACATTAATATTAACAACATGAACATAGGCATTAAAATTCTTTTATTCATCGTCTCCTTCACTGTTACTGTAAGAGTGGAGAAAGCCAATGAGGTATGAACAGCAAGACGTCTAGTGTTGGGTTTACAAACGAATATTTTTTTATGGTTTGAAAATCCATGTATGATGCTCTTTGGGATGAGGACCTGGAGACATTAAAAGGTGCGTTTAAAGTTTAAAGTGTTTTTATTGTAGTGCGTTTAAAGTGTTTTGATTGTGCCTTTCAAAAGTGAGGAAAAAGTGAGTTTTTATTTATACTAAATGCTTTTTACAAAACCAAATGCGTTTTACAAAATACAAGTGCGTTTTACAAAAAACCAAATGCGTTTTACAAAACCAAGTGCGTTTTATAAAAACCAAGTGCGTTTTATAAAAAAACCAAGTGCGTTTTTGTAAAAACCAGTTTAAATAGTGTTTAAAAAACCAAATGCATTTTATAAAAAAAATCAAATGCGTTTTACAAAAAACCAAATGCGTTTTATATAAAACCAAATGCGTTTTATGATTTTCTGTTTAACAGTTTCTGATCTTCGCGTCTGAAACTTTTTTGAAAGCCATTTTTTTCTTTAATTCTTCTTCTATTATCAACATCGTTCGTTTCTGTGAATAATACATGCATTGATGGTGATTTTTGAATATGATTCTACTAATTTTATCAATTGAATTTTCATACTCTGTTTTTTCTATTTCTGCAAATACATTTTGATTTTGTTTGTAATCGAATGTTTTTTATTGTTTAATCATTCTGAACGTTTAATCGAGTTGAAAACGATGAAAAATCAGGTTCAATCGTTGAAAATTTTTGCATCGATTATGTTGTTGTTATGATTTCACAGAAATTTAAACGTGTTTTTCCTAATTTACCCTTGGTTAGATTAACCCAAATATGATTAGGATTGTTAATTACCATCTTGCCACCGCCTAAATCTAATGGCTGAGAATGCTTCTTACACTTTGTACGTTAAGAAACTTTGTACATTAGCCTCTCTCATAATTTTAATGATGAGCTTCTATAGGATATAAACATAAATCATGGGTTATTTAAATATATAATAGTGACATAATTAAAATTATAATAACTATTTGGTAATAATAATATTATTTCATGTAACTAAAAAATAAAGCCCTTTTGTAAGACATCATGCCTACGTCACATCCAGGGATGAGCATATCGTCCCGAAAACCGATCCCGAACCGAAAAAATACCGATCCTGTACCGAACCGATACCGAACCGAGGGTGTTCGGTATCGGTAGCGGTACCCACATTTAGAGGTTTTCGGTTTCGGTATTATCGGTATCGGTACGGGATCGGTATGGTATCGGTATTTTAAGGTAAAATACCGATACCATACCGGTACCGTACCGATACCGACCGATATCGATACCGTACCGGTATAATCGGTATCGGTATTGTCGGGATCGGTATCGGTTCGGTACCGATACCGTCCCGAGCTCATCCCTAGTCACATCAGCATCCCTTAACTAAGTTGATGTGGAACAAAGTCTCTAGAAATAAAAGGATAGAGAAAAACAAATAGAGGGTGTGCCATTTAGCAGTGACGGATCCAGGATTGTTTTTCAAAGGGTGCGATCGGGGGCTTTTTCCAAACTTTTAAGGGTGCGATCGGGATTTTCGCCTATAAAATACACTTTTTTTTTTAAGGTGTGCGACCGTACACCTTGGGTTGTACTTGGCTACGCCCATGCATTCAGTTGAGGTGGCTGGGGCGTTACCCTGCATCCCAAGCCTAAAAGACTTTAACCCACATTGCTTGGTTAGACTTTATTCCGGTTTTGGGCCCAGGATATCCTTTAATGCTTAATTAAAGTTTTAAAGTACATATTTTAATGATATTATTGGATGACGCTCAAATTTCATAAGAAGCAAAATTTATTTGATTGAAACACTGAAGGTGACGGATTATTATTAGACTTTAAATGCTAAAGTGAGAAAATATAAAATGACAAAATTAGAACGTTGTGTATAATACGAGTAAAAATGAAATATTAAATAATTAATAATAAATATTTAAAAATTATAAAATAATATTTTAAGATAAGATATTATTGTATACAAAAGATATACTGACAACAACATGACAACACATAAAGTATGATTTTTGTGATGGAACAGTGAGATGCTAATTGCCTCCCAATTAGTACGAATCTAGATTAGTCATCTCGGTGTTGCATGTTCACCAAATGTGGACAAGTAATACTTTATGTAAATCAGATTAGGTTCGGATATGTTAGGTTCAAAACTTAGTTGAATAATTAAAATGAGTTTTTTTTTTTTTAACTTCAATCGAATAAATTCAATTGCAAAATTATCAGCCAATTACAAGTGATACGTAAGTAAACGGGCCACAAGTTGTGCCGCTACCCCTTTTTGTATTGCAAAACCTACTCTATTGAAAATAAAACATTGGCCCTTAGCAGCTGGGGAATTACTTTGCATAACTTTCTTCACGCAATCGAGGAGCTTGATTGCTTGCGGGGCCAGCGCTCCAAAAGTATCAAAAGCGAAGGGCACAAACACATGCTGGTTCTCTAGACAAGCCGCTTCATGTTTATTCACTTTTTTGCCCTCAGCTTTCAAAACTGCCTGCCCAACCACAAAACCCGAATCCCGAAGTCCCACCAATGGGGATACCCCAGTCAAGTCAACACACGCATTCTTGCCTTGCGTCCATCCGAACACAAGAACATCCGCTAGCCTCAATGTGGACCGCCCGTCACGTGTGTCCGTCAAGAAATTCACTGGGGCCTCTTTTTTAGTTAGAATCATAAAGAAGGTCAATTTATAAATTATAATCATATTTTACAGGTTAATTATTTTACTATGGCCAAAGGGTATTTTTTTTTTGACCAAACAAAACGCAACAATCTTATTCACCTCAAAAACCAAAGAGTACAGCCTACCAGAATCATAACCCATACAATCACAAAAATACTATCCACCCCAACCCATTTAGCAAGAGGCTTCATGGTTTTTGCCCCCAATACATAATATTAAAACGCCCTATCTAACCGTTATCAAAATACGAAAATGCGCACCAACTTTCTATGTCCATATCCATCACTTACATGAAGTCGAGGGTTCGTAAAATTAAGCTGTATATTAGATTATTATTAGAACTTGTTTTTGTTAAGTTAAACACAAATCTATTTTTCCACACCATGTCTTTTTCTACTTTATTTTGGTGAAGGTGTAGGCTATCCTTTTTCTTGCTTACTACATTTAAAGAAAGGTACAATGTTAACAGAGTTCTGCTTATGAGTTATGGCTATAGTCAGCCAGTCAGTCAATGTTGAATTAAAATCATGGTTATTAATTATCACATAAAATGATTAGAAAATACCATATTTTGTGAAGTATTTATTAGCAATTTAGAATATCTCCAATGCTAGAGTAAATTCAAAATCATGGGCTGCACACCTCACAACACCACGTTAATCCAAACCTCAACTTTAAAAATTTTACCTTTTCTTTGAATACCAAACTATTCCAAACCTCCACATTAAACTTCGCTTTTATATAAAAAACAATAAAAATAATTGTATGCGTATGTGGTCCCCATCCCTTGATTTTGTAGAGATCCGGACTGGACCACTTCGCATCATCACTCCCAAGTAACGCATGCCTAGTTTGGTTTGTGCATCCGCCAAAGCGGACTCTGTCTGCTTCAATGCGGTGGAGATGCTCTTAATACAATGTTTTATTTATCATTTTATCAATTGTTTCCCATTGACAATCGTAATGTGGAAATAATATGTTTTGTAACTATGGTGATGGATTTTACAACATTTTAATCATCATTTATCATGAATGGGAAATAGACAATCCATAATAAGGAAAGGAAAGTATGTCTAAAAACATGCCAACTTCTATATCAACTATTTAAATCACTTTTTTAAAATACTCAAAAGTCAAAACTCATCCAATAAAAAAAAGGAATATTTTATAGAATAGTAATCAAGTTTTACTACTGTTCTAATTAGATCACTTATAAAAATATTTGTGCTAATTAAGTCATTAAAGTTTATTTTATGTTCTAATCCTATATAGTTTACCCGAATAGCAGGTACAATATCTATAATTGAAACATTAAAGTAAACTTTAGTGACCTGATTAGAACATCAAAGTAAAGTTGACTTATCTAATTGGAAAAAAAAATGTTTTGTAAAAATTGTGAATATTTAAAAAAATGCAAAATTTTTAAAAGTGTTTATATTTTTGATATTTTTAAGATTTTTTTAATTATAGAAATTGTGAAAAAAAATGTTAAATAAAAATTGATGACCTTGTAAATGGGTAAAATATCTATGATTAGAACATTAAAATAACTTTAGTTACCTAATTGGAACAATTTTTTTTTATGAGTGACTTGATTGGAACACTCTTAAAACTAGGTTAAAAAAAAAACATTAGCACATCATCACCATATTTATAATTGTAACCACTCGTATCTCTTTGTATATAATTAAAAGGTACAATTGACCCCACCCAGTCCCAATCCATTTGTTCTAGTTTTTAGCCAAGAATGAACCTAAAAAAACAAATGCTAAAAACAAGCTCCACAGTATTAAAACATGAGTGAAAGTGGAAAAGCAAGTAAAAATGGATGTAAAAAACGCCTTATTTTGGATACTCTTATGGCGTATGAGATTTCACATCTCTGAATGATGTTTATAATCCATATATGTATTTCTTGTTTCGGCGAAGGCCTTCTTCGTTGTGGGAAGAGTTGCCGTCTACGATGGACAAACTACCTCCGACCAGACATCAAACGCGGTCCCTACACCCCCGAAGAAGAAAAGCTCGTTATCCAGTTACATGCCATTCTAGGCAACAGGTACCTGTTTGGTTTTTTTAGTTCTTCACAAGTGCAAGTGGTCATAACATGTTTTGAGTCAAAATAATAGTTTGCATCACATTGTGAAAGTTTAGTCACTTTAGTCAAACTTCAATATCTGCAGGTGGGCTGCAATTGCTGCTCAACTACCAGGAAGAACAGATAACGAGATCAAGAACTTATGGAACACTCACTTAAGAAAACAGCTCATGTCCATGGGCATTGATCCACAGACCCACGAGCCGTTTTGTCTAGAGGGTTCAAGAACACGACTCCCTGCCTCTTCTTCCACCCGCCACATGGCACAATGGGAGAGTGCCAGGCTGGAAGCCGAGGCACGACTCTCAAGGGAATCATTGGGTTTGTCACAACTCACATCACCCAACAAGATAACCAATACCGACTATTTCCTACGTCTTTGGCACTCAGAAGTCGGTGAATCTTTCCGTAAGGCGAAACCTGTTTGCCGTAGTCCAGCTTCCCAGGCCTCGGTCTCTAGCACCACCACTGAAATGGGGACCAAACTAGACCGAGAACCAGAGACAGGACTCTCGTGTGTCACAATGAAAGACGACTGCGTTACCTTCAACCCTGGGGTTACAGACCCATCAAGCCCAAGTGAAATGGAAGATTCATCCGATTCTGTACTGCAGCTGTTCTTTGATTTCCATGGGCACAATGATATGAGCTTCTTAGAAGCTTAGTTCGGTTAGAAGTAGTCTGGGTCTGGTTGACGGGTTCTGTTTTGGTAGTTTTGTTGACCCGTCTATATGAAGGCTAAGTTCCTTTTTACCAATGTCTTCAGTAGTGTATTTTGATTAGTCGTAAACAAATCGACATGTATAATTATGCAATTCGCCACAACAACAACAACTATGTTCTTCCTATACAACATAAAAAAAAAAAAACAAAAAAAAAACAAATGAACTTGGAACGACGACCAACAAACATAAAAGAAGCTTACGAAATTGTTTTAGGATTTAAGGTTGAGGTCTGCACACAATCGTTCTAGATCTGAATGCTTTTTAACCTCCAAAGCAACCCATTAGCTTCTTTGGAACGGTTCCAGTAGCACGATATTTGGCAGCCAATTCCTCTGCTTTCAACTTGTCTTCACCTTTCTTGGCCTCAACCATGGCTCGTTTTTCTTCTGCTTGTTTATGAATCAGACCAACTTTGTTTTTCATCTTTTCCGCGTATTCTGCTTTCTTCTTGTCAAATTTCTCCTGCTCATACGAACATGTCAGTTTTCCAGGTACATATTTTCGTTTATATATCCTATGACACAACGATATGAAGATGTTATCCGGGTTAAAGCAGGTCAATATGTTTTTATACATAAAGAGTACCTCAATTTGTTTCAGTTTAGCTTCAACGTCTGCTCTCTTTGTGTTCTCCCATGCAGTTATAGAAGATAGCTCTTTTTGTGCCCTGTTGATTCATTTCCAAACAATTCACCAAAATAATTAACTACATTCTTTGTCGATGTGAACATGTCGCAAGCGAGCTTGGTTTTAAAAAGCGCGAAGCGCACTAAAGCGACGAGGTCCAAAACCGAGGCACAAAGCGCAAAGCGCAAAAGCGGTGGGATTTTCGTACGCGAAGCGCAAGACGATTATATAATTTTTTTTTTATATATATGCTATAGGTTTTTAGCATCATTTACCCAAAATATAGATACAAATAAGGTTTATACAAGATTTAACAACCCTTTTAGCTACATATATAACAATTTTAAGCATAAAAACACCTCCCGTACAAAAAGCGCGCCTCAGGGGATTTTTTTGGCAAAAAATCGCGCTTTTCCTGCGCTTCTTGTACAAGGTGCGCCTTGGGTTACACGAGGCGCAAATCCTGGCGCCTCAGTGCGCCTCGCGCTTAAGCGCGCTCGAGGCGCGCTTTTTAAAACACAGCAAGCGAGTCAAGTTTAATTCACTTGGTTAAGACTTAAGACTGTCACTTGGGTTCATCTGAATACTAGTAACCATTGTTTTTTTTTCATTTAACACGAGTCAAAAATCTTTTTCGCGGATCAAACAAAGACCAAACTTACTTGTTTTCCGCCTTAGACTTTTCGGTTTCCTCCCACGCCTTGATGAAAGACAATCTCTTCTCCTTTTCAACCTCAGATAACGCAACATCTGAATTCATAATTCAAAACAAATAAAAATCACATCAAAATAACCACCCAACAAATGTCTACGAAAACCGCCTAAACCGGATTTATCATTTATCATCAACCAGGGGCGTAGCATTGTAGGGGCGGGAGGGGGCGGCCGCCCCCCCTCCCCCCGAATTTTCGTGCAGAAGTTCCGATTATATAGTATTCGTATAGAAAATTTTGGAAATATAGGATTTCGACCCCCCGAAACTGGTTTTCGACACCCCGAAACTAGTGACTTCCGGCCCCCCGAACCTCCGGGTCAAGCTTCGCCACTGTCATCAACCTACTTACCTCTATCAAGAGCGCTCTTTGGACCAGCTTTCTTCTCAGCAGGAGCTTCTGCAGCAGCATCCAATCACAAATTTCCAATTAATCAAAAAACAATTTTATAACAATTAATCAAAAAAACATAAACAAAACAAATTATCACTATTTAAATCTTACTTTTGACCACAAGAGACATAGCTTATTATCACAGTGATATTAAAAGTTTCTATTTCTTTCTCAATATGCTAATTTTAGAATGAACAAAGCTCACTGTTTATAATGCCACAATATTCTTTCTATTATTATTATTTATTTAATACAATAAGGACTAATTTGTGGGACAATAATATATCACCTTTTGAAAATCAATCTATTTTAGAATATAGAATTAATCCTTTTATATTATTATTATTATAGCATCTCATTTGTAGAGAATCCATTACAGTGAAGCACCTTCTAGTGCCCATCAACATATCAAAAAAGTTAAAGACCCAAATAAATTCAAAATAATAAAGAAAATTCATACGTTCAGCAACTGTAAGTGGTTTCGAGTCATCGGGTTTGGTTTCGGGTACAACCGGCGGGGCAACCTTTTCCGGAGCGGGTGGAGGTGCTGACGTCATATCGGGTTTTGTAGGTAGTTGTTCAGTTGCCATGGATAATAATAATAATTTAATAATAATAATAATAATAATAATAATAATAATAATAATAAGAGATGGGTTTGTGAAACAGAGAGTGAGTGAATGAATGAATATATGGTTGGATAATTTAATTATATATTAAGGGATTGGGTGTAACGGCGGAGTAGGGTAAGGAGGGTGTGGAAGCAGTGTGTGAGCCGTTGAAAAAGATAATGATGATGATGACCACCGGAGTATGTGTGGTGTTGCTGTTGCCGACAGGTAAAACGGGTAAATCACGCGGATTTAGTTTAACTCCGTCGAATGCGATGATGATACGATGCCGTTTCGATAGCTTTAACTTCGCTTAAAGTTAGCTAGTTGTTGGGGTTATTCTATAACCATTTACTAGCTTATATCCCGGGAGCGTTCCGGGTTGAAAAATCTAAATAAAGTGAATAAAATTAGAAATATCTAAACTATAAAAATAGCATCTATGTATCAACTTACATTAGATACTTTAAAAAAAATTCCACAAGATCCATTTCACCTTACAACATAAACACCTAAAACTGAATATTAATATCCCAAACACTTCAAGGGGACATAGATTGTTTAGCACCAATACATTCAGTCAAAGGTCTTTAACTGCATACAATAAGATTTGAGCTATTTCAGAATATGGCAGAAAAAGAAAACATAGCAATTACCTATTGGAGAGCGTCACGGGTTGAAATATCTAATATGGCAACATAATTAATGACCTGCCAATATATGATTAATGATTATTATTATTATTATTATTATTATTTTAAACAAATCTCAGCCATAAGTTATTATCTATATATATATTGCAAAGGGATTAATCCTACATGTCATACTCTTATGCAATCTCTCTTTTGAGAGATGCCACATAGGATATGATGTGGCAAGTGTAAACCAATTAAAAAAATAAATAAATATGATTTAACCTAATCTATTATAATCTTTAACCTAATCTATTAAATACATAATCTACTACATCTAAATATTAAAATTTTATTATTTTTTCTCTCATGTTTTCTCCCATAACTTTTAAACGTTAATATCTTTTATATACGAGATTTTTTAAAGAAAAAAATTACACCAAATTAACGAGCGTTTTATTATCTTTCCAACGAGTACCATAGTGCTATATAAAAAACGGAGAAAAAAATGACTATTTTTTGTAACCCAACAGGTATTGTGTCGGGTTTGGGATTAGTTTAAAAAAAATGTAGGTTTGAGTCGGGTCTGGGATTAGGTGATACCCGACCCGATTACCCGAAACAACATACCCAAATACCCGAACTATATAGCCGATCATATACCCATGAATATTTTAACGCATCACATAACCCTTAGACTAATGTGTTCGATATTTCAATAATTAACTTTTTTTTTTCTTATTTCATGTTGGTTCTTTTTAGAATGATCGATTACAAACTTCCGAATTCATTTGTAATGGCACTAGATTTATACCCCGACGCAGAGATTCGTTTTTTTTTTATATTTGAATATGATAATTTATGGCAGAGATTTGTTTAAAATAATAATAGTAATAATAATAATAATAATAATATATTTTATTATGTTATATTAGATATTTCAACCCGGGATGCTCCCGGGATAAAAACTAGTATTCTAATATAAAAAAAAGGGTAATTGGGTCGGGTATCACCTAATCCCAGGCCCGACCCAAACCCACAATTTTTTTTTAAACTAATTCCAAACCTAATACAATACCTGTCGGGTTACAAAAAATAGTCGTTTTTTTTTCTCCGTTTTTTATATAGCACTATGGTACTCGTTGGAAAGATAATAAAACGTCCATTAATTTGGTGTAATTTTTTTCTTATAAAATCTCGTGTATAAAAGATATTAACGTTTAAAAGTTATGGGAGGAAACATTAGAGATAAAAATCTAATTTTGTTTTTAAATTTTAAATTATTATTTTTCTAAAATAAAGAGAATACCCTCTTTGAATGTCATGTCATTAAAATGGCTTTGGTTTATTATATGTATAGATTATTATTATAACATTTATTAAAATAAATAAACGCATTAAATAATTTTAAAATGAGAAAAATACAAAGAGAAACATAAAATACATCGCAAAATGCATACAAAGTTGTAAGAGAACTAAAAGATTAGAAGCTCCGTGCTCGTTATTATCAATGAAATTTCTTGTTGTATTATGTTTATAATTCCTTAAACGAGTTGAATCGTTCATAAGCTACTCTATTTTGGCTTGTTAAAATCTTAAGTCAAATTGATCTTGCAAGAGCTTGCATACTTATGGGTTTATATAATACACTTTTAAAACCGTTGGAAAACAGGTATAAACCATTTTAGTCTCTGACGATGAGAAAACCTACGAGGGATAGGATTATCATTTCTTGTTTCTTTTGTAACTAAAACCGTTGTTACTTCCTACTTCCATGTATACATGTAAGTAGGACGTTGCAACATGAAGTGATGGGTCATTAACGTAGTGAAGAGTGTTATTTATTTCCTAGAGTTGTATTTGTTGGTTTCTTATGTTGTTTTGTAAGTTGTATCTAATCTGTATCATAACAACATAACACACATCCTTTTACTGGCCGCTGGATTTTTATGAAGAGGTGAACGGTTGAAACAAAAACCTTCAATGTCATCTATTCTACAACTAACATGATTTTCAAAACACTGATTAATCCTAAAATAGTGTAACATGTTTATAAATTAGTTTATTTTTAAGGGAACCTGTTTCTTTTCAGAACAAACAATATATTGAGAATTGTGAAAACTAAGGGTGCAAACGAGCCGAGCAGCTCACGGGCTACTCGAGCTCGGCTCGGTATAAAGCTCGAAACGAGCCGACCCTTATCGAGCCCGAGCCGAGCTTAAGCCTAAAACAAAGTTTGTTTATTAGTCGAGCCCGAGCTCGAGCCTGGCATGTGACGCTCGTCAAGGCTTATCGAGCCTTAGTGTAATATTGATTTTATTAATATTTATCCTACATTTAAGCTTGTTTACTAAATGAGCTCGCGAGCCTATTATTTACATGATTTTTATTTAATATATTAACTAATATATAGTAAACAAGCGCCAAACTCGAGCTCTCATCGGTTTTTTGAGTTCGAGCTCGATCCTGTTCGAGATCAGACTCGACTCGGCTAGTTTGCACCCCTTGTGAAAACCACATCATTCATTGGAGATGATCATGGTAGTGATAGTGGTAGCGGTAGTGGTAGAGAGAAAATATGAAGGTTACCTAATCATCTTATCATGTATCATATTCAAAGTATCAAATACAAGTGTACTATAAGTGTATTATGCAATTCCTGCGGTTTTTATAATATTTTTGGGTTTTGTTAAAAACTTAAAAAAAACTGACATTGATTTGATTTTTGTTTTCCTGAAATAGCTTAGACCCCCCGTAGTGGGGCATGATTTTTCGAAAATTTGTAAAAATAGCGCCCCCAACACCGAAACAGGGGGGCGCTATTTGTGGTTTTTTGTTGTTGGCATTATATAAATAACGCTTGATGATGAATTCTGGCCCAATCAAATTGTTCCACGTGGACTTGATGAACGGTAATATTACCGTTAAATTTCAAACGGCTTTTTTTTTTTGTTATTTATATACAACACACATATATTAACATACAAACACATATATATTAACATACATACCAAATATACCTTCCAAAAAATATTCAAACACATACATACCAATATTTGAAGAAAATGGGTTCCCCCGCGTCATCATCTATTGCGAGAGAATATTATAGAGAGTTTCTAGGCGACGAGGGTTATTCCACAGACGAAGAGTTGGAGCAAGATGCCATTACGAGTGCGCTAGCACTTTCGGCGCGGTATCTTGAAGAAACTAGTACGCCTACACCTCCAAAACAAACTAGGCAGTACTACGAACGAGATCGTGTAGCGGCAAATGCTCGATTGACGAAGGATTACTTTGATGAAAACCCGACTTACCCCGACCCAAAGATCTTTAGGCGTCGTTTCCGGATGAGCAGTCGCCTATTATAGAGGATTTCGTTTCTGGCAGGGCAGCGAAGGCGTGCTTTTACGCTAATGGAAACTACTACCCACACGGATACTATTTGGCTGACGGAATATATCCGAGGTATAGCATTATCGTTAAGACGTTTAGTAACCCGTACGATGAAAAAATGGCACACTTTAAAAAGGTCCAAGAGGCGGCGCGAAAGGACATAGAGAGATGTTTTGGGGTTCTTCAACAGCGTTGGCATTACATAAGAAACCCTGCTCGTGCATGGACCACAGACAAGCTGCGAGATGCTATGTATGCATGTATAATCATGCATAATATGATATTAGAAGATGAAGGTAAAGCGATATGCCAAAATTACGTACCGGAAGCCGTTCAGGATCTACCGCAAGCTAATATGCAAGAAAGAGTGCTCAACGCACATGAACTTCGCGACCATGAAGTACATGACGCGTTAGCTGCGGATTTGGTCCAACAAGCGTGGTTGGTTCGGTATATTCCAAACCCAGGAGGAAACGAAGAAGAAGAAGAAGAAGAAGAAGAAGAGGACGAAGACGAATATGAAGAATCCGAAGATGAAAATTAATATTAGTTGTAACTTTTTTTTTTAATATTACTTGTAATTTTTTTTAATATTAGTTGTGTTTTTAATATTATTTGTAATTTTTTTATATTCATTTGTCTTTTATTTTAATTATTTTGAATTAAAAGATTAAAAAAAAATTAAAAAAATCAATCAATCACAAACAGGGGCTTTATAAATAAAGCCCCACCACTACACCCCTTTTTCAGTTTCTCTCTCCACGCTGACTCAGCAGCCACGTGAACCAATCAGGAAGGGGGGCTTTATAAATAAAGCCCCCCACTACGCATGGTCTTAACATGACATTTTGAACCTTTTTGACCATTTGGAAACATAAGATATAATAAAGTCGATCAAACTAATATCTGAAACAGTTTGATATATGAATTAACTATTTACCAATTGTTTATATTTTTTTTTTTGAAAAGAGAATTTCATTAACCACACACACTCAACAAGTCCTCAAAGCAAGGACTTGAGAGCGGCACAAAACAAAAACATCACTCTAAGGGATATAATACCCATTTTTTCCAATCCCTATCTTTACAATTAAATCTATTACAAATCCAAAAATATGAAGCAGATTTCACCAATTCGACGATCTCAATAGGCCTTCTCATCTTGTTGTTGAAGATACGGTTGTTACGTTCGTTCCACACCACCCACATAGTTGTATAGATTATACCCCTTAGTATGTACTTTCTTTTCTTTGTATCCGATTGCATCTCCGGAATTTTGAGGACGTCTTCAACATCAAATAAAAAACTCGGACAAAGTCTACACCAAGCTTCAATCCTACTCCATACCTCTTGAGTATATATACATCCCGTGAAAATGTGGATACAAGTTTCTTGTTCCTGCTTACAAAACGTACACTCCGTATGAAGAATAGTCACTCCTCGTTTACTGAGTTCAGCTATGGTCGGTAACCTATTAAGAGCAGCCCTCCAAACCATGATCTTACACTTTAGGGGTACCCAAACCTTCCATTTAATAATCGCTTTTTGATTCGATAAAACGTTGCTTGACAACACTTGTTTGGCAGACTTGACTGTGAACACCTCGTCAGCAGCCGGACTCCATCTCCAACTGTCCGATCCTCCACCCCATTCGAACTCGTAAATATCGTTTAATAAATGAAACAGTTCGGCCACTTCACTAGCTGTTCGAGGTTCCGTCTTCCACTCCCACTGCATCGTCTTTGTATTATTAATAACCCGCAACCTTTCCGATACTTTAACCCATTTGCTTCTTTCTAGTTTGAAGAGACTCGGGTATGAGACTCTAAGAGGCTCATCCCCTAGTCAAATGTCTGACCAAAAGTTGATGCACTTACCATCTCCAAGAGCACCCACAAAATATGAGTTAACAGGCATACCGTTCGGCATTCTAGCTTCTCCCACTTTAACAATAGATTTCCAGCATCCATGAGAACTATTGTTGCAAGGCAACAACGCCCACGGTCTACAAGAGCCATGACACCCCATAATTATTCTCTTCCATAAGCTATCCCCTTCTTGTTTAAACCTCCAAGTCCATTTTAATAAAAGCGCCTCATTCATAGCGGTTAAATTGGATACCCCTAGCCCACCATTCTTTTTTGGAGCCGAGACTATACTCCAAGCTACCCATGGAATTTTTCTTTCAACTAAAGAACCCCCCCATAAGAAACGCCTCATAATACTTTCAATAGAGTCAATTACCGCCTTTGGAGCTTTATAAAGAGAAAAATAATAGATGGGCAAACTAGCAAGCACCGAATTGATAAGAGTTAGCCGGCCACCTATCGAGAGTGTTCTAGCTTTCCATGAAGCAAGGCGATTTCTAATGACTTCAATAACGGGTTCCCAATTACAAACACGAGCCATTTTGGCTCCAACTTGAATTCCTAGATAAGAAAAGGGTATGTTACCACTTTTACAACCTAGGAAATCCATCATCTCATCCACTTCCGAGTCATCCGTGCCCACCCCAAAAATGTTAGACTTGTGAAGATTAATACGAAGCCCCGAGCAAAGATAAAAAATACGGAGTACTCTAGCAATACTACTGTAACACCCCAACCGATGGCGGAATCATCGAGGTGCCACGTAGTGACGATTGTTCAAAAGCTCATGGTACTAAAATGTAAATATTATTGAATAATCAAAATTGTCTTACATGGAAATGGAAATTACATTGTCTAAATGAAATGTAAATATTGAAATAACTGAATTGAAATAGAACACTAAATGTCTCTTGCTAAAGCACTAGATCAAACTGCACCTGAAACATGTACAAAAATAGGTTTGGTCAACATATGAAATGTTGGTGAGCATTCCTAGATTTGATATATATAGTAGGTTAAAAAGTTATACAATTCAAGTGCAAGCTACGGTGCAAATATGTAAACCATGTATCAAACAAATGAGCGAAATCAACCCTGTGACTGTATAATGTACTGTATGAACTGTAGTGTACTTATCCAACAAATGGATAATAACTTAACAATGGCCACGGATTCTCCGATGAAAAAGGGGAAGAATCAACCTAGGCGGGTTGTCAATCCAAATAGCGCTATCCAATGTTAAGGTCGGCTTGTACAATGTTAATGATTTCACTAAGTACAAATGTATTTTACATGTAATGTCTAAGCATAAAGCACGTTTGTAAGCAAATGCACATAGTACTAGAATTGTATTGTAAAAATGTGAACTTGTATTTGTAATTTGTATAAGTGTACATGTAACACCCCCAAAAATGTATAAAAGCAAAAAGGGGTAGGAATACTCACATTAGCAAGGTGGTAAGTCTTGTGTAATTGAATATGTATAATCCAATGTTGCCAAGTATCACCCTATGTATAATGTAACAAATAAGTCTAAGTCTACTTGGTCTATAAGTATTTCCTAGGGCTTCGAATTGGGGATGAGTATTTATTTGGTTAATAAATTAAACGTTTAATAAATAAGAGAAATTTGGTAAATAAATAAACAAAAAGTCTTTGAGTAAACTTTAAATCAAATATGGTCACAATATAAAGTTTTAAGTGTGAAAATAATTTTTATAAAATTATTTTCTTGAAAATAGAATATTTAATCTAATTATTTCAAATTGTCAAAATACGACTTTAATATCTAAAAATATTAAAATCAAAGAATTTCTGAATCAAAAATTGTATTTCAATCCTATATGAATAGAAATAATTTATGTAAAATTTTGGTATAAAAATATTGTAAAATGAATTTATTATGATTTAATTATGATTAAAACTAACAAAAATTGATTAAAAATATAAAATAAATGATTTTTCAGAATTAAAAATCATTTCTGAAAAGTTTAAAGTTATAAAAACTTAGGATAATTTTTGTGGAAATTAATAAGATCGTTTTGATATTTTAAAGGAATTTTATAAATAAAATAGAATAAACTTGATTTATTTATTATATATATTAAATAAATAAATTTTTGAAAACTAAAAATTGTAAGTTAAACCTTTTTATCAGTTTAACTAAAATAAATTTTTGTAGAATTTATAAAGTGGTTTTAGTATTTTAAAATGAATTTTTAAAAATACAAGTATTATATATAATTAATTTATTATTTGTTTTGAAAACAAAGCAACGAAAAAAAAAGAACTCGCCACAGCAGGATTCGAACCTGCGTGGCTCGGGTAGAGTACAACAGACACAACCATCTGATCTGGATGGATGGTTGTGTTTGTTTCTTGTTTTTAAAATATAAATACGTAACCCAACCTAGTGTTCTTCCCCAAAATCCTATTTCGAGCCCTAGATTTTCTAATCAGACAATCCACACAATGTTAATCCAATTAACTATAGGGCAAACATTGTGCAGATGCCGATTAACAAAACCCACTGGAAAAATTGGACTTACAAGTTTGTATTGATCACGAACGCTTAGTCAACGCAAAAAGTCAATAACGCGATCGTTTAATAAGAACAGCAGATCTTTAAGTGTAATTGGAGGTAGAGAAGAGATGTTTGGCGAGTTGTGATTGTCCCACAAGGTTCAATTTATAGGATTGATCACTGGTTCGTTAGATTGGAAGGTTTGACCAACGAGTTAATGTCAAACGCGTAATTGGTCAATGATTGATTGTTAATAGCGTGTAATTGAAGTTGATTGAGGCCGATAATTACGAGTCATTGGTCAAAGATGATTAACATAGCTTAATGTGGCCATTGATGATTTTGAAAAGAAAGAAAAAGAAAAAAAAATATATATATATATATATATCTGCAGCTGCTGTAGCGCGAAGGAGGGAAGGAAACAAGGAGATTTGAGAGTGAGGTTAAATACAAAGTGAGTTGTGTTTATAACAGATAACGTTCGTAGCTCAGTTGGTTAAGTGTGTGGTTTGTTTGTCAAAGGTCCCCGGTTCGAACCCAAGCAAGGGCAATTCATTTTTCTTTTTTTAACATAAGGAGGGGAGTTGGGCTGGGCTGGTTGGGCCGGCTCCTTGGGCTCAGCAGCCCAAGTCTGATTCTATAAGGAAAGGGAAAGGGTAGTTTAGTTATGTTGGGTTATGTATTGGGTATGGTTTGGTTAAAAACAATTTTTTTTTTTTAACTAACCAAAAAAAATATGTGATTTATTTATTATTATTATTATTATTATTATTATAAAAGAAAAGTGACGGATGTCACAGCATCCCCTACTTTTAGAAACTTCGTCCCGAAGTTATTAGAAGCATAGGGTTATGGATGCTTGGGTAAAAATTAAGATAACTGTGGTTTGGAAAATTCGATTGATTTGGGTAAGAGGTTTGATAGGTGTGAGTTAAGGATTGGATTAAGTTCGTCACGAAAGGGTAAAGAGAGTAAGAATCTAGTAAATCAATAAATTTCAATTTTAGGAATCCTAAAATATATGCACGTGTTGATTATCTACAGAAAGACTAAATAGACTACCAAATAACCAGAGTTTGTTCCTGGTCCGACTTCCAATCTCACTTTCAATGCATCATTAGTGCTTGTATACAGGGTGTACCGCAGCTAACCCACCACACCTTTGATACCTTGAAAACGTACTGGACGCCTTCCCAAAAACTCTAATAGAATTTCACACTACTCTAATGTACCTGTAAATTCATGATTACGTTCCGGACCGGAATCATCAATTTACCTTACATTAAAGTTTTGCGTCCTTCTATGACCCCACCAATTGTTGAGCAGGTTCGATAGCCTCCACCAGCCGTGGAGTAGGTTGTAGGGCCTCTCCCGACTGTTTGAAAAGGCATAGTGACCTCTACCAATCGTTGAGTATGTTCGATAGCCTTCACCAGTCGTGGAGCAGGTTGTAGGGCCTCTCCCGACTGTTGAAAAAGGCATGATGACCTCTATTAAGTGCAGCAATTATTATTCACATAGATTGCAAATTGATAGCATGTTTATGCAAGCAAGTTTGTAAGTACTACAACCATTAAGTGTAAGTGTTATCATGAATAATTAAATGTTTACGAGTATCATGAATAATTAGATGTTCAATGTGTAGTCAAATTAAGGGAAAAATCTAGTTCCATGTAATAACCAATGATGTTTTCTTAGAAAAGCATCTGTAAGATCAAGTATCAAGTCCAAACGTTTCAAATAAATGTAAGGTAGAGTCTTGTATGATTAAAATAACGTAATCAATATAATAAATTTCCAATCTGTGTTAATACACAATAACATGCAAGGAAATTTCTAGATGTTGTATGCTAATGAGTGCGACAAAATTGGGTACAAAATGATAATAGAATCAAGAAAATGAAAACACGGGTATTGGATTTCTCGAATCTTGGGAAGGTTTCATCTATGGCTTAACCAGTGGGATTAACGTCATCCTGATCGTCTGCTTCGTTGATATTGTTATTGAAAGCTTGTCCATGTGCCACCAGGTTTATATTGTTCAATTTGGGACATTGGGGTAGCAAGTGGTTAGGGTCTCTACAATGATAACATGCCCGACCGTTAATGATCTGTAGTGGTCCCTGGGCAGCTGTTTGATGATTACTCTGTGTCCCAACCATTACTCGACAAGTGGTAACAAAGTGTCCAAACCTTCCACATCTAGTGCATTGACGGCATGGAAGATTTGCAGGGTGATGGTATTTGCAAGTGTTGCATTGAGGATGGATTCCCGTGTAGGCTTTCTTGATAGGAGGCTGAGTCACAGGATCCACAACAGTATGGTTCAGGTTATCGCCCATTCGTTTCTTAGAGTTCGAAGCAGTAGTGGCGGCCTTTACAAAAACAGTCTTAGATTGTTCAACAGTATTGGTGGTTTTCTCAGTAGGTGTCTTGGTGCCCTTCCTAACCAAGTTTCCTTTCCGTACGTGTTTGTCTGTTAATATAGCTGCAAGTTGGATGGCTTCTTCTACCGTAGTGGCTTTGCCTCCAGTGACAACGTCTTGAATCAGGTCAGGTAATCCCTCGATATATTTTTCGATTGCTCGAGAGACTGGGGTGACCATGTGTGGAACCAGTATGCTAAGTTCGTGATATCGGGTATTATATGCAAGATTCTCACCACTGTCTTGTTTCAGTCCATGGAACTCTTCCTCTAGTTTCCTGACTTCGTTCCTAGGGCAGAATTTGGCGATCATGAGTTCCTTAACTTCAGCCCAAGATAAAGATAAAGCAACATCAGCTCCTCGATTGCGTTTTTCGCCATTCCACCAGGTTAACGCTCCCTTTTGAAGGACACTGGTAGCATAGCGAACGCGGAGTTCATCAGGACATTCACTGTTCACAAAAGTACTCTCCATGCTTTCAAACCATTGGAGGAGACCAGTAGCACCCTCGTCACCAGTGAATTTTGTGGGGTTGCAGGAGTTAAAGTGTTTGAAAGTGCACCGAAATTGAGTCGTACTCCCTGTGTTGGCACTGTTACTATTCTGGGTTATCTCACTGACAAGGTTTGGAATCACTGCAGCAATTTGCTCGGCGACTAAAGATGCGAGGCGACGATCAGAACGTCGTCCAGAAGCACGAACAGGGCGTTGGCTGGCATCACGGAGCATGCGGCGAGCAGACATCTATGAGGTAGTCAATGAATAACCATGAGATTAGAAAATGTGAGTGTATAACTGTACAAATGATTATGAAAGTATGAACTTGTAATCAATATATGAAAATCATGATATGCAGGATATTGTATATGAAACGAGAGAGTATTATTGTAAATCTTGCATAAATGCTTGGAGTGCTCTTGTCTAGCTGTAAAGCCCAACAAGAACGTTGACTTTTCAAAGGAGTTTGAACCCAATGGTGATCAAAGAAGACATGCTTTAGCCTATAAGTGGACACTCACTCCAGGAATCCCCAGGTAAGCATAACAGGTCCGTAAATGGATTTATGCGCTATGCTTGCCTATGCCAGAAAACCCAGTGTACAGGCGTCCACCCTTCCAGATTGCACGTGTCCTTATCACACTCATTAAAGTTCAACAACTTCGAAGGAGTAACAATAAGAGTAGATATTATATCTAAGAGTGTCTTCATAAAAGGTACTGTTCCCGTTCCATGATGATGTAAACTTTCCACTCTCTGTAAAACTCCTCTATGCACCATGATGAAAGATAAGAAGAATAGAGAGAGAGAAGGAGGGAAAGATAGAAGGAGGAAAGTAGGGAGAAATGAGGGGTAGGGTAATTCAGGAAATATAATGCATGAAAGTTGAAGTTCGGTTATAGTCTAGGCCATTTTATCTAATAACCTAATTCCCTATAACCATGGCTCTGATACCAATCTGTAACACCCCAACCGATGGCGGAATCATCGAGGTGCCACGTAGTGACGATTGTTCAAAAGCTCATGGTACTAAAATGTAAATATTATTGAATAATCAAAATTGTCTTACATGGAAATGGAAATTACATTGTCTAAATGAAATGTAAATATTGAAATAACTGAATTGAAATAGAACACTAAATGTCTCTTGCTAAAGCACTAGATCAAACTGCACCTGAAACATGTACAAAAATAGGTTTGGTCAACATATGAAATGTTGGTGAGCATTCCTAGATTTGATATATATAGTAGGTTAAAAAGTTATACAATTCAAGTGCAAGCTACGGTGCAAATATGTAAACCATGTATCAAACAAATGAGCGAAATCAACCCTGTGACTGTATAATGTACTGTATGAACTGTAGTGTACTTATCCAACAAATGGATAATAACTTAACAATGGCCACGGATTCTCCGATGAAAAAGGGGAAGAATCAACCTAGGCGGGTTGTCAATCCAAATAGCGCTATCCAATGTTAAGGTCGGCTTGTACAATGTTAATGATTTCACTAAGTACAAATGTATTTTACATGTAATGTCTAAGCATAAAGCACGTTTGTAAGCAAATGCACATAGTACTAGAATTGTATTGTAAAAATGTGAACTTGTATTTGTAATTTGTATAAGTGTACATGTAACACCCCCAAAAATGTATAAAAGCAAAAAGGGGTAGGAATACTCACATTAGCAAGGTGGTAAGTCTTGTGTAATTGAATATGTATAATCCAATGTTGCCAAGTATCACCCTATGTATAATGTAACAAATAAGTCTAAGTCTACTTGGTCTATAAGTATTTCCTAGGGCTTCGAATTGGGGATGAGTATTTATTTGGTTAATAAATTAAACGTTTAATAAATAAGAGAAATTTGGTAAATAAATAAACAAAAAGTCTTTGAGTAAACTTTA
This sequence comes from Ambrosia trifida, assembly GCA_028751855.1. Taxonomy (NCBI): domain Eukaryota; kingdom Viridiplantae; phylum Streptophyta; class Magnoliopsida; order Asterales; family Asteraceae; genus Ambrosia; species Ambrosia trifida. The sequence goes on along the minus strand of CM054125.1, from coordinate 4,483,659 downwards.
AATCAAATATGGTCACAATATAAAGTTTTAAGTGTGAAAATAATTTTTATAAAATTATTTTCTTGAAAATAGAATATTTAATCTAATTATTTCAAATTGTCAAAATACGACTTTAATATCTAAAAATATTAAAATCAAAGAATTTCTGAATCAAAAATTGTATTTCAATCCTATATGAATAGCAATAATTTATGTAAAATTTTGGTATAAAAATATTGTAAAATGAATTTATTATGATTTAATTATGATTAAAACTAACAAAAATTGATTAAAAATATAAAATAAATGATTTTTCAGAATTAAAAATCATTTCTGAAAAGTTTAAAGTTATAAAAACTTAGGATAATTTTTGTGGAAATTAATAAGATCGTTTTGATATTTTAAAGGAATTTTATAAATAAAATAGAATAAACTTGATTTATTTATTATATATATTAAATAAATAAATTTTTGAAAACTAAAAATTGTAAGTTAAACCTTTTTATCAGTTTAACTAAAATAAATTTTTGTAGAATTTATAAAGTGGTTTTAGTATTTTAAAATGAATTTTTAAAAATACAAGTATTATATATAATTAATTTATTATTTGTTTTGAAAACAAAGCAACGAAAAAAAAAAGAACTCGCCACAGCAGGATTCGAACCTGCGTGGCTCGGGTAGAGTACAACAGACACAACCATCTGATCTGGATGGATGGTTGTGTTTGTTTCTTGTTTTTAAAATATAAATACGTAACCCAACCTAGTGTTCTTCCCCAAAATCCTATTTCGAGCCCTAGATTTTCTAATCAGACAATCCACACAATGTTAATCCAATTAACTATAGGGCAAACATTGTGCAGATGCCGATTAACAAAACCCACTGGAAAAATTGGACTTACAAGTTTGTATTGATCACGAACGCTTAGTCAACGCAAAAAGTCAATAACGCGATCGTTTAATAAGAACAGCAGATCTTTAAGTGTAATTGGAGGTAGAGAAGAGATGTTTGGCGAGTTGTGATTGTCCCACAAGGTTCAATTTATAGGATTGATCACTGGTTCGTTAGATTGGAAGGTTTGACCAACGAGTTAATGTCAAACGCGTAATTGGTCAATGATTGATTGTTAATAGCGTGTAATTGAAGTTGATTGAGGCCGATAATTACGAGTCATTGGTCAAAGATGATTAACATAGCTTAATGTGGCCATTGATGATTTTGAAAAGAAAGAAAAAGAAAAAAAAAATAATATATATATATATATCTGCAGCTGCTGTAGCGCGAAGGAGGGAAGGAAACAAGGAGATTTGAGAGTGAGGTTAAATACAAAGTGAGTTGTGTTTATAACAGATAACGTTCGTAGCTCAGTTGGTTAAGTGTGTGGTTTGTTTGTCAAAGGTCCCCGGTTCGAACCCAAGCAAGGGCAATTCATTTTTCTTTTTTTAACATAAGGAGGGGAGTTGGGCTGGGCTGGTTGGGCCGGCTCCTTGGGCTCAGCAGCCCAAGTCTGATTCTATAAGGAAAGGGAAAGGGTAGTTTAGTTATGTTGGGTTATGTATTGGGTATGGTTTGGTTAAAAACAAATTTTGTTTTTTAACTAACCAAAAAAAATATGTGATTTATTTATTATTATTATTATTATTATTATTATTATAAAAGAAAAGTGACGGATGTCACAACTACGAATGTTATCTTTAGACCATTCCCCCATAATAAGGGCATCATCCGCGAAAAAAAGATGATTAATCTCCGGACCATCACTAGACAATCTCAAGCCCTTGAAAATACCCAAAACCGAGGCTTTCTTTAACAACCAGGAGAGAGCTTCCATGACAATCAAAAAAAGAAACGGGGATAACGGGTCACCTTGTCTAAGACCTTTTTCACAACAGAATTCAAAGGTAGGTGACCCGTTAACCAAGACCGCGGCTCTAGAAGATTGACAAATACCTTTTATCCATTCACGCCAAAGAGGAGGAAAACCCATTTGTGACATAATAGATAGTAAAAAATTCCAGTTAACGTTGTCATAAGCCTTCTCGAAATCAATTTTTAACAAAAAAGCTTTTTTCTTTCTTTTCTTCAACCAATCGATGACCTCGTTAACCATTAATGGCCCATCAAGAATAAAACGCCCTGACAGAAAAGCGGACTGGGATTCGGAAATAAGATTACCCATGACTAGTTTGAGGCGATTAGCAAGAATTTTAGAAATAACTTTACTAATCACCCCAATCAAAGTAATAGGCCTATAATCCCTTAGACCAATAGGCGACTTGGTTTTAGGGATTAAGGTAATAAAAGATGAGCCGCACCCCGTACTAATCGCACCTGCCGAATGAAATTCCTCCATTATGTTCACGAAATCAGCTTCAAAGAAATCCCAAAAATGCTTTATAAAATGGAAATAAATTCCATCCGGGCCTGGGGCTTTATTCGAACCGCAACTGAAGACCGCATCTTTAAACTCTTGTTTAGAAAACTTCGCCACTAATCCGTCACATTCTGCATTCTGAACTTTGTTAATGTCCGGGCAATTTAGGCTCGGCCGAATCTGAATTTCTTCTTTAAATTGTCCTCTATAAAACCTCAAAACTTCACGTTTCACGATAGCCGGCTTCGTTATCCAATCGTCATTTAACATGATTCCCGGGATAGAGTTGCGTGCCTTTCTTCCATTAACGACACTATGAAAAAAAGAGGAGTTCTCATCTCCCAAAGCCGCCCACTTGATGCGCGACTTCTGACGGATATCTTGAGCCTTTAGATTTCCAATTTCTTCCAAAAGTTTTGCACATTCAGACCATGACCAAAGATCAGCCTCATCAAGTTCCGAGCTTTCCATTTGAATCTCTAGTTGTTCTTTTTCTTTTCTGAGCAGTGCCTCTTCCTCCCTTTCCTTTGCGCTATACTCCTTGAACCAAAGAGAAAGACCCCTGCGTAACCTTTTAAACTTGTTAAAGAGATTAGTGTCCGCGTTCCCTCTATCAACCCAATTGGATAGAACCGAAGTAACAACCTCAACACAACCCGGTCTCGCCAACCAGGAATCAAACATACGAAAGGGCTTTGCACCAAAATTACAATCGTTTACCACAAACACCAAAGGACTGTGATCTGATAAATCTCTTTTCAAAGCGCGAACACAAACATTAGGCCACTTGTAGAACACATTATCACAAACCAGAAATCTGTCAATTCTACTTAACTTACACACCCCTTTTCTATTGGATAAGCATGTATATTTAAAGCCTTTGAGATTGTACTCACGTAAACCCACCTCGTCAATAAAATCGTTAAAATTGCGCGCACACACCGGGTCAAACGACGAATTTTTTCTTTCCTCTTTATCTCTAACCGCATTAAAATCTCCAAAGACAATCCACCACCCTTGATGCGACCGCATGATATTGGAAATTTTCAACCATAGATTACGTTTGTCTTCATTAGCTTGAGGAGCATACACGTTAATCAAATTAAGACGGATCGATCCAGCCAGAATCGTACCCGACACGTGAATAAAATTACGATCTATACATTCAGAATTTTTATCAAAAACTTTAGGGTCCCATAAACACACTAACCCTCCTGAATTACCAATCGCATCCACAGAAATGTAATCAAACCCGGTTCCTCCCCAAAAAGCTTCCAACGAGGAGGTCGATAAATTCCCCACCATCGTTTCTTGCAAACCAATGAAAGAAATCCCATTTGAATTTTTAAGATTCTTAACCCAAGCCGCTTTGCCCCTTTTCCAAACCCCACGGATATTAAGAGAAAGACAATTCATGATTTACCTCCTTGTACCCCTTCTTGAACAATCGATTCATGAATCAACTGATGAGAATTATGTAACTGAGCTCCAAGTTTATCACCCAGAGCAACAGTGGCATTGATTTCAGCTTGAACATCATCCGCACCATCCATCTGAGTAGCAATAATTGGGGCATCAACAGAATTAACTTCAACAACAGCCGGTTCTTCCTGTTCTGTACCTTCGTCCACTTCCTTCATTAATTGCTCAAAAGTTTTCAACGCTGGAGAAGCTTGCCTTTCAACATTGACTCCAAGAGCAAAATGTTCCTTATCCACTTCATTAAATAAATCAACAGAAGACTCCTCGCCAATTTGTTTTTGGGCTAAAACCTGCGTTGGGTTCATTGGGCCGATGATATCATTTAAGTCAAAAGGATCATCAATGTTGGGCCTGTTTCTATTTTTCTTTTTGACTGGGCCCAATGAAGACTTAGAGCTGCCACTTCTTCTTTTAAATCGTAATGCTTTCCTCTTTTTAGAAATTACACAAGAATACCCCTTAGACTTCTGCTTCTTAGCACATGCAACCCCTGATACATACCTTCCAGAATTATAGTTAATACCATTTGACCCACCATTAATTCCTGTATTAATATCGGCTGATTTCAAGGATGACCGCCCGCTATTCACGGGAGTTTCCAAAGACTCCGCCCCCTCATTCAATTCGCCATCGTTGTCTGTCATCTCCATCTCCGGCGAGTTTCCGTCGTCTTTCGCTGAATCATTATCATTCTTCTTGTCTCCAACTACAACAAAATCTGGAATCCAATCAGTTTGATCTTCCATAATCCAAACCTTAAACTTTCTTGATTTCCAAACCAACGTAAAGTCATCCTCAATTCTTTTGCCTTCTCCGACAAGCACACCTATATATTCAAAAGACAGATCACGATCCATCTCTGAAATGTTTGCCTTGTGCACCACTTTACCAAACTTGCTTCCAATCAAGTTGAAGACTTCGTTAGACCAAAGGTGTAGAGGAACTCCTTGAACCTTGATCCATGCTATCCTCTCAAACCCTAAGGATTGTCCTTCCCACATGGCAACGGTTAAGAATCGCTCCTTCAAAGCCAAAGCTACCTCCATCGCTTTTCTTGCCTGTTCCTCATCATCAAACGAGATAAGCATGTCCAACCCACCAAGGTATTGGACTTGCCCATGACCCGGGCAGATCTCATTCAACGTCACAAAAATATTATTAACCTCCAAAACGTTCACCATTTTTGCCACTAACGCTTTTCCATGCAACGCAGAAAAAGCGTTGCCATTGTGTTCAATGTTAATGGTTTTCCCCGCAAAAAGATCTCTAAACGACTTTGTTCCGGACACAAAAGAAGCCGGATTCTGACCTTGAAACCCCTCTGTGTTATGCATAATATTATCATTATTGTTATAGAATTGACTCTCACTCTTTTTACTGTGTATATTATTATCATTATTTTTGGTTTGTCTCTCATCACTCGAACCAATCTCTCCATCTTCTAATACAAACCTCGCAATGTTGAACCATAACTTTGATTCTCCCATACGAATACCTCTCAAGATTCTAAGCAATTCCACTTTATCTTTTACATCTAAAATGGAAATAAAACCAAAACGATTACCACTTTTATCTCGTTTTCTTGCAATATACAGATCATAGATCTGTCCAAACGGCCTGATTTGTGTTGCTAGATCCGCTCCACTACAACCTTCGGGGAGATTGGTGACAAAAAGTTTGGTAATCCGGTCTTGAATAGTGTCGGGGATTGGATTACGCCGCCGGCGAGAATCCATGGAGAGAATTTTTTTAACCACCAAATGCTACCTAATGCCACCTACCAATTGTTTATATTGATTAAATAGAAAATAACGGAATTCCATTTTTTTATGACGACTACATACACTGTTTTCTTTTCTTTCTTTCTTTCTTTTTTTTTGTTGTGTTGTTTGAGTGACAAAATTTCCTTTTTGTTTGTTGTATGATATTTTCTAGTGGCAAAGAAAAACATTTAACTAACGCACCGCTTTTTTGGAATGCCAAATACAAAAATACTATCATTCGATTCAGAGTTATTTTTAAGTAGAAATCACATATTTATTTTTGCATTGTAGCCACATAATAGTATTACAGGTAAATTATTTATACAATCATCGCAAGTCTCTTCTATAAAATCAATTATGTATGGAACGATTCTATATAAACATAGCAACTTATGCTTTATATTGATACTTAAACTCATATAAAATTAACGCGAGTCTTAATAAACGAGTCTTAATAAACGATAATAAAAAATCATAAAACAAGCGAAGCAAACTACGTGTAGAGATAGAAATGAAAGATGGAGTTGTAAAGGGGGTGGGCCTCGGAGATACATGATAGGTCATGACTCATGTGTACACCTCATGTTATTGCCAGCGTATTTAATTGTGTGATAGTGGTAGTTTGTATTTTATGTTATAATAACTATAACTATATACATTAAAATAATAAATAGTTGCATACAAAATAAAGAAAGTTTTGAAGAAGAATATGGACCACGGTGTCGGTTTAATCAAAGTAAAACTTCAACATGTCATCCCATTGAAGGTCACAAGAAAATTGACTAAACATTGTGATGTCCTCAACATTTAACAATGATAGTGCATCCTCTTTGTTAGATAAGTTATACATATAAAATATAAATAACATTGTTTCAAAATAATACACTTGTACAAAATAAAAATAATAATAATAATAATAATAATAATAATAATAATAATAATAATAATAATAATAATAATAATAATAATAATAAATCTTAGAGCAAATACAAATATAATTCTAGTCTGTTAAAGGCATGTTTAGATAAATTTGGGGAGCATGCCCTTCACTGTAAGGAGCTGCCAGGATTTAAATACAGACATGACCTGGTTAGGGACGTCTTATGGGATGTCTTACAAAGAGCAGGGATTTCAGCTAGGAAAGAAGCCCCGGTTAATTTTTTGACGGATCCACTTGAGGGGCGGTCCACCCTAAGACCAGCGGATGTCCTTGTGTTCGGGTGGGCGCAGGGCAAACACGCGTGCGTTGATCTCACAGGGGTGTCTCTTTTGGTGGGACTTCGGGATTCGGGGTTTGTGGCTGGGCAGGCAGTCTTAAAAGCTGAATCTAAGAAAGTTGACAAACATGAAGCGGCTTGCCTTGAAAACCAACACGTCTTTGTGCCCTTCGCTTTTGACACATTTGGGGGCCTTGCTCCCGAAGCAATCCGGTTTTTAGATCGAGTGCAAAAGGTGGTGCAGAGTAACTCTCCTGCGGCCAAGGACACAAGCTTTATATTTAATAGAGTAGGCTTTACTATTCAAAAAGGGGTTGCGGCGCAGCTTGTTGCCCGTCTACCCGCGCCTCACTTGTAATTCTTGTTTAAGGTTTTTGAAATTAATGAAAACGCATTTACAATTTAAAAAAAAAAAAGTCTGTTAAAGAAAATCTATTTTTCTTTCTGAATTGTGATTTTTTTTTAAACGTGTTGTTGCCTATAGAGTTTGAAATCAAAACCTCTAAACCTAGGTGTACATAAAAACTTTGTCTTTGTCAAGGAGCCACCAACCTCATTAGTTAAAAAAAACTATATGATAAATATAATATGTTTTTATAGGCTGTAAATACAATAAACGAGGTAATAAACTAGTTGGGTAAACAGTTCTTAGTCGGTAAAATCTTAAATAAATTTAATAATTTATTAAAATAAAATAAAAAACACTCATTATAGACGTATAGATGTCGGCTAATTGGGCCCATGTATTCCCTTAATTGGACTAAACACTCCAAGCACGTTTAGTGGGCCTTTGTGTGGGTCCGGTTGCCAGCGAATCCAATGTGTCCCATTTAATACCAACAAATTAACCTCCTCAATAATATCTCCTTTGGACCCATTTCAAAGATTATCAATTATGTACTCGATAAAAGATGCACGTATAGGTCATTGTGTCGAAACCAGATCGTGATGGAATAAAATCAAAATGAAGAAATCAAAACTAAGATTTTGAACTTGACTTCTACAGATGGATCATACTCGAGTCGTTTAAACGGTGTTTGGTTCTGAACTAATGTGCTAAAAATGGTTTATAAAAATAAACTAATCTAAACACTTTAGTACAAGACATGCAAGTGTACATATCACTGTAGTAAAAACTTAGTAAGTCCTGAAATCAAACCAACAGGACGCTACTAGAAAGCTAAACTAGACTCAACTTGGTTTTTAAAATCAATAAATATTTAACTAAAGAGCTCGAAACTAACGACACAAAGAACTAGACAACTAGAATGAATGGAAATGAGAGAAAGGTCAGATGATGAAGACAACCACCTAGGTAGGAATCCAATTAACTTGCAATGACTCAATGGAATGAATGGTATAACTATCTTTAAATTTACGAATTTGAGGTTAACTAGGTATGTTTCTACTCCCTAAGGAAATCAAAGACACGTGTAAAGTATGTGATAGTTTTGGTAAAATGCCCAAAGAAATATTAACCCTAAGTTCTCTACCCACAATGCTGCGAAAGACCGTGATTCACAATTCCAGAGCAAATGACAACTTAACTTGAATCTAGATGAATACATAAAAACACTAAAACCACAAGTGAAAAATTAAACAAGCTCTCGCTAAATCTAAACAAACAACCAATGGGTAGGAACTAGGAGATTTTTAGCAGTGTCTATCACCCTAGTTTTAGAGAAAGTAGCACACTGAAAACACTATCAAAATACAGCCAAGCACCAACTATTATCTCTAATCAAGTGTCCATGATTAAAAACACCAAGTAATTAACCCTAGCATACAATACCTAACCAACACAATACAAAAGCAATCCAATCAAGCATACACGAGCATGGCAATATAAATCATGTGAAAACAACAAACATAATCATAAATATCCACAAACAAATCAAGTTCTAAGATTACCAAACAAACTTACCAAGTCAAACCGAAAACAAATGTCAAAACATATCAAGCATAATCCAAACCTAGGTGGCTTTAAAGGTTTAGCCTCTAAACATGTTTAGAAACATAAACTCATAAGTAAAAGTCGTAAATATAGTCTCAAACAAACTGAATAAACAATGAAGTTCAAGAAACATAAATCGAACAAGCTTAGTTGATTCAATTATTGTCTTCAGCTTCAATTGTTGACTCCCAACGAATTCCCCGGCTTCAAAACTCTTGAAAGCTCTTAATTATGCCTCTGGAAGTCGATGATAATGAGCTAGGGTCGGGTGAAGTGTTTAAATATTTAAACCTAATTGTTTTGCCGACTTAATGGAATTCAGCGCGTCCCAAAATTTCGTTCTTCTTCCTTTGCGCCCCACAAAGGCCAAGATAGTAGCGAACCAATGGCAAAGAGCTCGCGTGGTGTGAAACCTTCCTCTCCACCTGTTAAAAATAATGTCCTTATATTCGATTCAATATCTTTGTAATATGCTTTGCTTGTGTAACTTGGCATATTCACGTTGGGCTTATGTTGGACGGGAGCTGCATGGGCTTGTTGGATGCTATTGGGCTTAGCTAAGGATTGGACACAATTGGAAGCTTATTGGGTTGTTATAATGTTCGATTATTGGGTTGTCATAATGTTCCTGGTTATAATGCAACCTATAATCCAGCCCATTCACATCAAGGCGGTGCGCAGTGTCTTGTTTATATAATCAAGATAGAAGCTCTAGATGGAGGTGAGTCCAGATATTACTTCCTCTCACAAAAAAAGAGCTTTCTCTTTCCTTAGATCTTTAGTACAAACCCTCTCGTTTCTCTCACATCTTTCAGACTTTTGGTCTTGATTATCTCATCTAGGGTTTGAGATTATTCTTAGAAATGTCTTGTTGTTCTGATGATCTCTTAGTTATTCTAGGGTGTGACATGTAGTTTTGATCTTGATTGTTTGTGTCTGATTGTTTAGATGTGCTAGGGTTTTGTTTGTATTTTTAAGAGTCTTTGTATGTTCTTGAGATTAAACGTTTTGGTTTGGATAATAAATCATTTGTGTTGAAGTTTTGATATCGTGATTTTTGACACCACCTCTTCGCGTCGCGCGAAGAGGCTATGTACCAAGTTTTTTAATTAGTTTCTTTATTTCTTCAATTGGTGCTACTCGTGTGCTCGTATCTTCATCGTTTTGGCTTGGTTAAGCTCCTTTCCCATACGAACACCTGCAAAATATAAACTAATTAAACACAAACAATAAACATATAAAAACGACTGAAAAGTGTACATAAAAGTATATAGAATATATTGGATAAAGGCATGTGTTTTGCAACACATCATAAATGTTACGCTTTCGTTAATAAAATATTTAAAATTTCAAATTATAGTAATTATTGTGGGATGAAGAACTTTTGTTTCCTATTTGGACATGGAAACACCGGGAGGGGATATATGGTGTTTACCGACTAAGGGTTAATCCTTTAACATACCCTTTTTTCTAGTAATAAAGGTATCTAATGTCGTCATTTACTTACATTTTTGATCCTCTAACTGTCAGAGTGTCATGCTTTGACGGTGTTGAATTGGAGAACCACACCTTGCTCTTCTTTTCCTTTTCGGTATTTGCAAGAAGGAAAGGAAAAGTGTGTGTGTGGGGGGGGGGGGGGGGGGTGAGACAACTGTTAGGAAACTACAAGTAGAGTCCAACGTACAAACACAAAAAGTGATGGCGACGACCATACTGTTATCAGGGGGTAAGCATGAGTGTGATAACTTGTGCCATAATGAGAGGTAAAGACCTCTTATATAGGGCTTTTATGGGCCTTAATGGGCCCAAACACCATGGACCCCTAACTATATGGGCACATAGCTCATTGGCACCAAGCTCATTTAAAGGGTTACCTCCGCATCCCAATATTAGTAAACTAGCTTATACCCCGGGAGCGTCCCGGGTTGAGAAATCTAAGTAAAGTGAATAAAATTAGAAGTATCTAAACTATAAAAATGACATATATGTATCAACTTACATTAGATACTTTAAAAAAAAAATACCAAAAGATCAATTTCACCTTACAATATCAACACTAAAACAGAATATTAAGATCCTAAGCACTTCAAGGGGACAGATTGTTTAGCACCAATACATTCAGTCAAAGGTCTTTAACTGCATACAATAAGATTTGAGCTATTTCAGAATATGGTAGAAAAAGAAAACATAGCAATTAGCTGTTGAAGAGCGTCCCGGGTTGAAATATCTAATATGACATAATAAAATATCTAATATAACAACATAATTAATGACTTGCCAATATATTATTATTATTATTATTATTATTATTATTATTATTATTATTTTAAACAAATCTCTGTCATAAGTTATCATATTATAATATAAAAAATGGTAATTGGGTCGGGTATCACCTAATCCCAGGCCCGACCCAAACCCACAATTTTTTTAAACTAATTCCAAACCTGACACAATACCTGTCGGGTTACAAAAAATAGTCGTTTTTTTCTCCGTTTTTTATATAGCACTATGGTACTCGTTGGAAAGATAATAAAACGCTCGTTTACCTGTCGGGTTACAAAAAATAGTCGTTTTTTTCTCCGTTTTTTATATAGCACTATGGTACTCGTTGGAAAGATAATAAAACGCTCGTTAATTTGGTGTAATTTTTTTCTTTAAAAAATCTCGTGTATAAAAGATATTAACGTTTAAAAGTTATGGAATGAAACATTAGAGATAAAAATCTAATTTTGTTTTTAAATTTTAAATTTTAAATTATTATTTTTCCTAAAATAAAGGTGTTGCCACATAGGATGACACATGGCACACTCAATAAAAAGAATACTCTCTTTGAATGCCATGTCATTAAAATGGCTTTGGTTTATTATATGTATAGATAATATAACAACTAATAAAGTAATGAACACGGTATGTCGGGTCAGACACCATACCTCTACAGTATAGTATAGTAGTTGAATAAATACAAAAAAAGTTTGTCATGACCCGTAGTTAAAAATATATGGTTCCTGTGGAAATTGGTAAAACAAAAAATGAAGCTAGTCTCGAGCCAGTACTTTAAACGTGTTATATGGTTCAGTCTCTTGCAAAGGAGAACAGAAGTGGATGGCTCGATTTAAGATTTTTACACCGATATATAGGCTATACTATAGCTTGATAATTTGGTACGATCAGTTTCCAAGCGAAGATCGACCCAACAGAAAGCCCATGCTCTTCTAGTAACGGGCCATATTGATGCCTAGCCCAACCATTAAAATGTAAAGAGTTGGGATCTTCAATTCATGTGTCAACCACTCCATTTAAAGTTGAACAAAATTTGGGTTGATATTATTTTGTTGGGATCCGATCTATTTTCTTTTTTTGACGGCCAACGAATCAATTCCGAGCACTCTTGGACACCTTTTTGGCGTATCAGGTACTCGAGAGCACCCGGGCCACCAATTGCCACCAATTCCCGGGAAAACCCGACCACTCACCCGCCCGAAGGCACGACAGTGAAATAATCGGTAAAACCGGTCGGGATCAGGACTCGAACCCAAGCCAATGGCCGGGTCATCCCTCATTTCCCCTCCACCAATGTCCTACAAATGTAGCTAGTGGGAATTAAACTCAAGTCTCCCATAGGAAACTTTAGGCCCCCCAACCAACTAGGCTACAAGTGTTGGACTGGGATCCGATCTATTAACAGGGAAATTTGAGTTTTTACAGTATACCAGTCACCAATGATGTAATAAATATCTAAAATATGTTTAATAAATAGATCAAGAAAAGGCATATCTATATTTTTAGTTCTCCTAAAACTACCACTCTTACCCTTTTAATCTTTACCTATTATTATTAAATCCATATTTTTATTGAACTAAAATTTGTATAATGTAAAAATATATTGTTTTTTTTTTTTAATTTCTATTGAAAACTAGTTATACTATATACCATTCAACCTCTTGTAGCTCCATAACATATAATCCAAAAGGCATGCAACATGTTTGCTATTTATATATTTATTATGTTTATTAAAACAAGCATGTGTGTATGTATACATACGTTCTGTATGTTTGTTTTGGTAAACAAAGGAAGCTTAATTTCATGGTTATTCTACTTCAAAAAAAAAAAAAAAAAAAAAAAGCATGTGAGACTGTTGTACCAATGAATAATTGAATTTGATTTATATGAAAAATCTAAAATTTAAAATGTTCATGGTATTAAATCAATTTCAACAAAAGAACAAACATATTAAGAAACTATCACATTTAATTTTCAAATAAGGGTATACGGTGCACCTAGCTACCCATCTCAGGTATTCCCTACCCGACCGGCAACACTACTGCCAGTAACTCAGATCTAGGTTCTTGGGTATGATGGTCAGGTTGCAATTGCCGATGAAGCAAACATCGTGTGTGTGTGCGTGTGTTATGGAGAGAGGGAGAGAGACGGAGAGATGTGTTCGTGTGTTGCAGGGGTACCCAACGGGTAGCACCTCTGGTTCCTGTGTCTTCCGTCGGGTGTAGGCCTGTAAACAAACCGAACGTTCCTGAACTGTTCGGCGGGAAGTTCGTTTATGTTCGTTTATTTAAATAAATGAACGAACACGAACACAATTTTTTGTTCGTTTAATTAAGCGAACGAACATGAACACACGTTGTGTTCGTTCATTTATGTTCATGAACGTTCGTTTATGTTCGTTCATTTATGTTCGTTTATGTTCGTTTAATTAAACTTAGCTTTATTTTTATTATTTATTTCCTTTTGTTAAGTAACCTTCATTCATATGTTCTAAAAACTTAACCCTAACCCTAACATTCTAAACATATCACTTATTATCCGCTCTTCACACTTCACAGCCCCACACTTCACAGCTGCTCTCCACCCTAACCCTAACGTTCATTTATGTTCATGAATCATTATTAACTTGTTTTTGTTTGTGTTCGTTTATGTTCATTTGTGTTCATTTATATTAATCATTTGTGTTCGTTTATGTTCATGAACTGTTCGTTTAGGTTTAAATGAACAAACATAAACGAACACGAACACGACAAATTTCTTAATGAACGAACACGAACACAAAAATGTGTTCGATTATGTGTTCGTGTTCGTGTTCGGTTAAAGTTAAATGAACAAACACGAACACGCCTGTGTTCGTGTTTGTTCGGTTCGTTTACAGGCCTAGTCGGGTGGTTCTTGAATTTTCAGTGACTAAAAATGTAAATGTTTAATATTAAGAACAAAACCCGTGTAATATTATTATTAAGAGGACTATTCCTGTAACTTACTACACATATATAAGAATTGTGGACGCTATCAACAATTATCCACTGAACTTCATTACCCTTCATTTCCCTCCATATCCAATGACGTCACCATCGCCGGAGAAGAAACAATGGGGAGAGAAGGTCTCAAACACCGTCTTCTCCGCCTACAACCGTCTCCCTAAGAAAGGCAAACCTCAAGGCCGTGAAGTCACTGTTCTCGCCGCTTTTCTCACTTCTTCTCCTTCTCAAGGTCTCTCCAATTCTCTCTGCCACTTTATAAACCTAATCCCCTCTTTTTACATTTTATTATTATTATTATTATTATTATTATTATTCATTTGTTATTACTTACAATTAAATTGTTAATATTTGGGAAAAATTCATGTATTGTATTTGCAGAACTGAAAGTGGTTGCACTGGGGACAGGGACTAAGTGTATTGGGCGTTCGCGTCTTAGCGTTCGAGGCGATGTTTTGAATGACTCTCATGCTGAGATTGTTGCTAGAAGAGCTTTGCTAAGGTCTCTGTTTTTTCTTTCCTTTTGTTGTTATTGGGTTGGGACTCTGTATTATGTTTTCCTTGCACTTTCATCAGATATTCAAGCCAATGCATTTAAATTAGATTTATGGTTACTGATGTTACAGAGGACAAAAAAAAAAAAAAAAAAAAAAATTGGTAATTTTTGGACTCTTTGTATAAAGTTGAAATATGCTTGTAAATTTGACATTAATAGTTAAAAATACAATTATTGACTTCAAACTTATTTATTAATTTGGGAAAAGAAGGTATGCAAAAGCTTGACTTTTTACAACATTTAGTGCAAAGTGATAAATGTGGCCTATACTGGTTAAAATTTTAATTTTTTATGCTAGAGCACGCTTTCGGTAGTATTAGCGTTGACCAAATAAGTCAAACATGCATCTATTTTGGGAGTTTGTGCAATGATATGAGTACTATAAATCTATAATCTATAGACATTAGACAGAAGAGTGAGTGATTTAGTTGTGACTGTTATGACATTATAGTTGGGAACTGGATTGCTGTATGCATGTATATGGAATTCTTGAATTCTTGTATTGTTAGTAGCTTTCAGTTTTCGAGTTAAGATACTTGATCACTTTTGATGATAATTTGTGACTTCATGTTTACCTTTTCAACTATCAGAATTTGCTACACCAAGTCATATTTGAGACCAGGATGTTGTTTTTACTACTTTTTTTTAATACATTAATCTGATTACTACTTTGATTTCATCTTAATAAAACTGAAAAATCGATCTTTTCCAGATACTTCTATACCGAGATTCAAAAGAGTAGCATGCAGCTTCCAGGTGCAGCTGCCACAGATTCCCTTTTCTATAAGGAGGCAGGAGGTTTCGGCGGTGGAAAATACAAGATGAGACCGGGCTGGCAGTTGCATTTATACATATCACAGTTGCCTTGTAAGATTAGAGGGCTTTCTTTTCTATATTTTGTACATGAGTTTTTTTTTTTTTTTTTTATAATAACCCATAATAAAATGTTGAATCGTTTTTTCGTATTTTTTCTACATGTAGGTGGAGACGCCTCTCTGAATTCACAGCTTTTTCCTTGCTTGAACAGTTCGGTAAAAGAAGGCTGTTCAATATCCTCAACAGGCAAACTGAATGATCTCATGGAGGAATTCTTGGAGTCATCTATGAAAAACAATGGTAACTCTATAACTGATCTTATAAAATTTTTAAATGAATCAAGATTTTATTGTTCAACTATTTCTTCATCACATGGGCGTACTAAGCAGCAGATTGCGATTTTAGGTGACTGTTCACATGTCCTTGGCACTGTTCAAAGGAAACCTGGCCGTGGTGATGCAACTTTGTCAGTTAGCTGTTCCGATAAAATTTCACGTTGGAATGTTGTTGGCGTCCAAGGTTTCATTTTTTAATCTTTAATGTTTCTGAATTTTTTTTAAATTTTTTTTCCTGAAACAAATTCTTATGTGTTGCAGGGGCATTACTTTCTCACTTGCTACAGCCAGTTTACATTTCATCAATAACTGTGGGGCAATCTCGTAATTGTTCTGATAAGGAAGTAGAAGAGCAGCTAACAAGGGCTTTGAGTGATAGAATACTACCATTATCCAAGAAACTAACAAGTCCTTTTAAAGTGAATAAGGTTGTAAGGTGCTTAGATACTCCTTTTAGTTTCTTCATTAATTAAGCAATTACAAATTACCAGTACTATATCTTCCTTCCCACTAAATATGCATGTTTGTTTATGCTTTGCAGCCATCATTTTCTGTAGCTTCAATACCTCTTGAGGTGTTTCGCCATGCTGAAACTGCTGCATCCACTTTAACATGCGGGTAAGATGGTTTAGTTAAGAGTTTAATTGTGATTAAGTTAAAATCCTTCTTTTATCTTATTTGGAGAAGTGAATTCAGATTTTCAATAAGCTGGAATAAATCTGGCCTGCATGAAGTAATTCTTGGAACCACTGGTCGAAAACAGGGGACATCTGCAAAAGGGGCCAATTTCCCCTCTTCAGAGTCAACTTTATGCAAGTAAGCTAAACTGAAGTGTAATTCAGATTTGTGATAAATACTCATGCTTTCCCTTTAGCAATTTGCAGTTATTTGGCTAACCTTATTTCTTTTTTATGAATTAGGAAGAGAATGTTGGACTCATTCTTGTCGCTGAGTCGATCTTTAACCAGTTTTCCATCAAATGAAACTTCGTACCAGAGACTAAAAGTAATAGTTTTAATAGCTCACCTTAGGTTATACAAAGATGCATTAATCACAATTTTTAGCTTATTATGTTTGTTTGATATATCCAATTGTTCTGCAGGAGAAGGCTGAAGAATATAATTCAGCCTTGAAAGTATTTAAAGAAAGCCCACAGTTTAGTAATTGGCTTGTGAAGCCATTACAGTTTGAGCCTCAACTTCTTATGGGATAATGAGTTTAACTTCAGGTATTTCATTTTCTTCCAAAAAAAATCTTGCTAAAAGGGAGGGAAACCTGTTAAATGGGTCCAAATGGGTTAAATGTTACTTGAAGTGCATTCTTAATGCATACTAGAAACCACGAATTGAAGTTTCATCGCAAACTTGTTTTTTTTATTTAATGGCCAAAAATGTAAAACTCGTCCAAAGGGGGGAGATATTTTACCAACATTCACAACGGGGTCGTCGCCGTCGTGAATGGCGATCACTACCCAAGCACCTAGCTCCTTAGAGATGCCAACACGAGGTTGCTAGCGCAATCAGAATGTGTATTGATTTCCTTATATAGAAACACACATATACATATATGGTTTATTTGAATAAGGAAATCCAAAACTTTAATTATAACTTGGTGAAAGTCAAACAGGGGTGTAGGCTATTATGGACTTTTTTTATTTTTATTTTTTTATTATTAGAAATTATAAGCATGTTTAAGTTTTGACCATGATTTTTCACATTTTGTAGATAGCTGTTGAAATGACTTGTTTTCCAGGCTTCAAGTCTTGCATCTTCTTTTCCATTTGTAATCTTGTCTTATTCTTTTTGAGATCTTATGTTTCCTGTAATTTAAAGTTGTAATATCTACTTTGCCCAAAGAATACCTTGCAATTTAAATTAGTTATTGTTTCTGGCCTTACATTCTTCAAAACCAGGTAGTGCTAAACTCTGTTTTTCTTACATTTCCGCTTAGACCATCAGCACTGGTCGTTTATAAGAAGCTACAGACGGCAGGTAGATGTTTTATAAACCACAGACGGCAGGTAGATGTTTGCCACACATGCCGCATTACGCGGGTCCACACAAGAACAACAAAAGTGGGTAATCTGTGAGTTAAGATGGGTACAACAAAATCTTCTGCTATCTGGTGTGTATTACAATACATTCATCATTAATCCATTGTTTATAGATATAAAAAAAACACATAGCCCCATAGCCGCATCAACTCAAAACTATTACAATAAATTTATAAAATATAAACTTGATGCAGTTCGCTACTAAATTAACATCGATGAAATAACCGGAAAAAAATAGATCATACGCTTTAGACAGACGCAAACTTAAATCTCCTTTTGGACTTTAAATTGAGGGGAAAAAAAATTGATTGATCATACTACGGTACACATACAAAATTTTATAATAAATTATTAGCATATTGTGCATTTTGCAATGTCAAAACACTACATATCCAAAATTTATTAAATCTTTAGGGTGAAAAAAAAAAAACCGAGATTGCATCGCTCTCTCATTGGGCTGACGCCAGTACAAAAAAGAAAGATCACCTCAGGTTATGAATTCTTTTGGCAGACAAAAGAGTGTTGGAGAGAAGCATAGCTATTGTCATTGGCCCGACTCCACCAGGAACCGGAGTGATTGCTGAAGCCACCTTGCTTGCCTCCTCATAGCATATATCCCCAACCAACCGATATCCTCTAGCGCTTTCTGGATCCTGTTCACACAACAAACAAACTCACAATTGTCATGTCATAAGCCAAATAATTAGAATTAGATTTCATAATTTTACCCTTTTTTGAATTGAAATCATCCGAGCGGTTTATCAATGAAATTCAGATTGAAAGCTTTCCCATTGGAAAAACAAAGCGGTTAAGCCAGCCATATGCATTTGTTTCAGTGTTTTAACCCTTTTCAGAACAATGAGTTAGGGGGTGTTTGGGATTGATTATTCAAAACATATTATGCGTTTTGGAAAAGCAAGGGTAGAGCTGCTTTATAGATTATTGCGTTTTGGTAGCCTAAAAAACTAATTATCTGCGTTTTCAAAACGCAATCCCAAACACTAAAAACTGATTATCTGTGTTTTCAAAACGCAATAATCTAAAAATCAGATTCAAAACGCAATCCCAAACACCCTCTTACTCGGATGCCTGAACAAAAGAACAAAAGAAAGGAGAAAACACTATTACTTAATACTAATTACTAACCTCAACAGGATTGATACCAACATCAATTAAAACCGCACCAGGTTTCACCCAGCTACCCTTGACCATATTTGGTTGCCCCACTGCTGCTATGATGATATCAGCCTGTCTAGTGATCTCCTCTGGATTCTTTGTTCTTGAGTGGACAATACTCACAGTAGCATCTTCTCTCTGCAACAATAATGACATATAATATGTTTAAACCAGACGCAGGAATTTCAACCCGTTTACTTATGAATGGGTCAATACAGGTTATGATTAACGTGTACGGACTTACTTGAAGTAAGAGGGCCGCAGGCATCCCAACAATGTTGCTTCTGCCGATCACAACTGCTCTTTTCCCTTTGATAGGGATGTCATATCTATGCAACAACTCTATGCATCCTTTAGGTGTGCATGGAACAAACAACGGGTCTCTTCCTCGCATGGCTAAACGGCCAATGTTCAAAGGGTGAAATCCATCAACATCTTTCTCTATGCAAACAGCATTTAAAACATTCTGCTCATTCATATGCTGATCCAACAAGTGCATTACAGCTTATCAATACAAGTATATAACACAAATTCACAAAGAAACATGCTATAATCTGATAAATTCAGAAGCTTACGGAAGGCAAAGGTAGTTGAACAAGTATTCCATGAACAGATGGGTCATCGTTGAACTTCGAGATGTGGTTGAGAACCTCATCTTCAGTGGAATCCTCAGCCAACCGCACTTCAAAGGAATTAATCCCCACAGAGTCACAAGCTTTCTTTTTGTTACGAACATAAGTAGCAGAATCTTTCCTATCCCCAACAAGAATAACTGCCAATCCAGGTACAATCCCGACCTCTTCCTTCATTTTGGATATTTCAACGGCGATCTCTTCCCGTATGTCTTTTGCAACACGCTTTCCATCAATAACCTTTGCAGAGGTCTCGTTATCTACCTGTATAGCTGCAAGATAAATAATCAGTGTCAAGTGAAGAGACATGACTCAACTTAACAATAAGAAAAGCACATTCTGACAATCTATAACTCAAAAACGGCATCTCAATTAATTATCTTGCAGGTTTTTAGTTCTTGAACTGTCTGCTAAATGATTCTTGGTGACATTTAGGCACATTCTCAAACTTAGGTCTCCATTTAGCCATCTGAGAGTATAAACTTGCATCTTACAAATTACAATAATTGTTTTGAGTTCATTTTCACAGCTCAACAGCAAAAGACAACAACACTGAGCTTCAGGCATCCGAAACAGCTAACATTAATTACGCAGTAAAACTATCACAGCATTCGCATAGGAGAGAACTAAGACCTACTATGTGTTTGCACTTTGCACTTAAACTTAACTTTCAAAATTCGATAATTACACTAAACTTCAACTTCGAATTATCGTGTACTAGAATCCATCAGCTTCGAATTATCGAGCCGTTAGGTTTGACCTAGATACCGTAGACATCTGCTTTAGACAAATTATAGTGGATGAAATCAATCAAACAGTAAGGAACTATGGAGAATGATAGCTATGTCAAACAAACACAAACACAAAGACATGCAGTTCAAATAAAATAAAATAAAATAAAATAAAATAAAATAAAATCTTAACTCCAAAATTCTACAAAATAAAAACTTGAAACCTAAAATCTAATAAATCAAAAAGAAAACATTATTATGAATAAAAAAAACTTAATAAATTAAAAAGAAAACATTATAAACAATAAACAAAGAAGGTTACCACTGGCAGATGACGATGAACAGTGAGTGATGATGGTTCTGGAAGATGTACGGCTTGAGATGCCAAAATTAAGAGAATTTGAGGGGCGAAAATGAATAATATTATTTGGAAAGTTGTGAGGTTTGGGGTTATTGAAAAGAAGAAGGCGGGTTGTTGAAGAAGAAGAGTCGGTGAATATTATGTTGGTTGCGACTGTATTGATTAAGGCCATTTTATTATTATGTAATTTACAGATTGGTTGCAGCAGCAGCTTCAGACCTATAATTGCTCTAAAATTGGAGTTAGGGTTTAAGGGCTTATTGAGTTGAGTGAGGAGTTAGGGTTTTGTAATAGTAGCGTAAAGTAAAGGTTCATCGTAACAACAAAATATGTTGTGTTACTTGGCGTAAACCATCCCAATATATTTAGGCGCCTCTTATTTGCACCTGCTTAAAACTTATTTGCACCTTTCTACCGCTCGTAGAGGCCTTTACGAGCCGTAGAGGGAACTCTACTGCTCGTAGAGGTCCCTACTGCTCGTAGAGAACTCTGTCAAATGTGGTCCACACTTGCCAATCATTGGCAATCATTTAATGACACCTCTACTGCTCGTAGAGGCCTCTACGAGCAGTAGAGTTTCACTTGAATTCGTTTCCTTTCGTTAACTGAACAAATATTACAAAAATAATTTTTTATTATTATTTTAAATTATTACTATTATTTAAAAAAATAAAATAACAATGTGTGCTCTTCTATGACTCGTTACACATTTAGTTTTTAGTTTTTTTATTTGTAAGAGGTTTTTGTTTCGGTTGTCGTCTCGATAAGCGTGTAAGCGTATAACAAACATTTATATAAATAAACAGACAAATATAAGCAAGCATTTCCAAACATAATATACGAAAATATAATAATAATAAAATATAAGAGTGTACTAGCATGCATCATATGAAAATAACACTACTGGGGGGGCGTCTGCTGCGTGGTGTCAACAGGCGGTGGCGGCTGCAGTGAGGACGATCCAGGCACCTGGGAGGACGACCCAGGCTGCTGGGAGGACGTCCCGGCATGGGTGACTGCACCAGGCAGTGATAAAGGTGGCAAACCGTCACGCG
Source organism: Ambrosia trifida (assembly GCA_028751855.1). Taxonomy (NCBI): domain Eukaryota; kingdom Viridiplantae; phylum Streptophyta; class Magnoliopsida; order Asterales; family Asteraceae; genus Ambrosia; species Ambrosia trifida. The sequence goes on along the minus strand of CM054125.1, from coordinate 4,461,911 downwards.
CACGCCTCTCCTGCTCGCTCGCAAACAGCACACTGAGAGCCTGATCCATTGCCTGCCGCCACTGACGCGCCGCCGCAGCCTCATCTGTCATATGCTGCCGCCACTGACGCGCCGCCGCAGTCTCATCCGCCATCTCAACCTCAAGATGCTCCTCGTTAAGACCACGATGTAGCAAAGGTTGTGGCACATACTCCGGTTCACCATGCTTCGTAACCAAAATAGTATTTAGGTGGGCTGAAAATCGTGCATGGTTGATGGTTTAAAGTGCTGAAAGAAAACTCTACCAGTCGTAGAGGTCTCTACTGGTCGTAGAGTATGCATATAAATGCTCACAACAACCAGACCTCTGCGGCTCGTAGAGGTCTCTACTGGCCGCAGAGGGGTGATTTCACTGAAATGTCAGTCTGCTACTCGGATACGTTGTACTTTCTAACCCTATACCACTCGTAGAGGCCTCTACTAGTCGCATAGGGATTAATAAATCAACTGCCATGCCTCTGCGGCTCGTAGAGGTCTCTACGAGTCGCAGAGCTGACTGACACGCCTATATGGACTCTGAACATTGAATGTTCAGTGGGCCTCCATCTCTACAGCTCGTAGAGGCCTCTACGAGTCGTAGTAGGGTTAGGTTTTTAGGGCAACAAAGCTCTACCACTCGTAGGGGCCTCTACCAGTAGTAGAGTTTTATAGGTTTCAGTGTTCTGACACCTCTACTGCTCGTAGAGGCCTCTACGAGCAGTAGAGTTGTGTAAAAACCTAAAAATACCTCCGGTGCAAATAACATCACCCTATGTTTATCCCTTTTTTTTGACATATTTATCAAAGTTTTAAGTTAAGTTTTAACTTTATTTTTACATTATAAAATATAAAATAAGAAATTTAATTTTGATAAGTTGAAATTTGTGATGTATACATTAGTTTTACTTATCACTTTTATTTTTATTTTGCATGTTAATATGGTCTTGGGCTGGATATATTGGAGCATTATGTTTTGGACTGATGATTAGAGTTTGGCTTGGTAGATGATTGCTGTTCGGGTTCAAGTCTAGTAGAGAAGGGAGTGGGCTCAGCTTAGCCCATCAGTCAACAAGCCTGGTGTGTTGTGGATTGCCAACGTGGCAATCCGTGTCTATTATATGGAGGGCATGATCAAGTGGTATTCTACACCACTTACTGATGTACTGCAAACTACAGGCGCACAATAACACGAGTAGGAGGTGTTCAGCTGTTTTGAGTGATTCACTAAAAAATATTGTAAACATATAAGTCAGGGTGATTGAAGTGATACTATGTTAAAAGTAAAAATATCATTTTGTGTTCATAATTTTTAAAGAACTCTGGTAACTGTGATTGATCGAACCGATTAAATAACAAAGATGCTATTTTTCTATAATGATTTAAACTATCATTAGAGATCAAATCGATTTCATCGTATTTAAGATGGGAGCTGTTCTTGTTAGAGTAATGGGAAGAAGTGATACATTTTACAGATTTACAGGAATAACTGAGACCTAAAACCAGACTAATATAAAAACTTGTTCAGCCTCAAACCTGGACTGTAAACTGAATAGAAACATGGAGTTGTAATTTAACTGAAGTCTTACTTTCAGCTATCTGTTTCTGTACAATATGTATACTGGAGGGGCAATGGATTGTTATCCACTCCATGAAAAAAAAAATCCTTTTTATTCTTTTACTTCTCAATTTTTTTTCGGATTTTTAGTTCATATTGCAAGTGTTCCGTCACTTATCTGGTTATCATCAGAAGAAGAATCCAAAGAAGCTTTAGGTTTCGACATGATCCGAGAGAAACCATAACCAAGAGAACTTCCACTTGTTTCCGACAGCTGCGTAACACATCATAGAAGAAAGTGGCTTAAAAGAGAACGTATCAAACGGTCAAAATGTATATTTGCTGCATAAACCTCCTAAAGTTTTACTTTAAAAAAGAGATTATTATTGGGCCCACTAATTAATTTATGAAAAAGTTGATAATTTTGGACAACAAGTGATAATTTGCGAAACAAGATTCAAAAGGCAACACAGTAAGATCGGATACCTCTGTAAGCTCCGACAAATGGCGAGATCTGAACTCATTGATAGTGGCTGCTATCTCTGACATTGGCAATTTAGCCTATAAAACAAAATAAGTTATGAACATTAAAAACTTAACATGTAGAAACCATTAAAGAGATTAATCATACTTTCAAATAATAAAGTATATAGCAAAAACGAAGAGAAACAAGATTTATAATACAGATCTACTGTTAAATGCAACTAATTTTGCATTCAAGAGATACCATCTGATCATATTTGATCAATCAACTAATCACTTACTTGTGCAAGAACAGCAGATGCTAACTGTAGGCTTGGTTCTAAGGTCTCAGGCACAACCTGCAACAATTTTTTTTTTCTAGAAGTCAAAAGGCATTATATACGGTGTGTGAAATATTTCACACAGAGAAGACCTGACAACAGTGATTGGAGACCTTGATCCTTGTTTTTTTTCAATATTTTCTTTTTACTTTTTAATAAAGGTAAGATGGTAATAGTAGAGATACCGCTGTAGCCCCAGCCTTTTCCAAATTGAGCCCATGATCAACATCATGAGCACGCACAAATGTCTTGACGTTAGGGAAATACTTGCTGAGAGCCCAAACGGTTCTATAATTTGCACCAGGTGAATCTAACGTTATAGCAGCAGCGCAAGCTCTATGAGCACCAACTTTATGCAACACCTACAAGTTCAGGGGACCAGAAAACTGGTTCAGAATTTGAGTTTTCATGTTGCACTTTTACTTAAAATTACATATAGCTTCACCTCTCGACTACCAGCATCACCAAAATACACAGGTAGGTCAAGTGCACGCCCCACTGATACTCGCTCACTTACATTATGAGAATATTTAGACGTCAGTATGTCTGTTATATACTTAACTCATGCAAGAAATAAATGACTTCGTACCTCCTCACATCAAGAGCAACAAATGGAATCAGTCTTTCAGAAAGAAGCTGGGCGATGATCTGAAAGAACAAAAAAGTCGACAAAAGTTAAAAAAGAACATTAAATTTACATACCAAAGAAGAAAAAATGAACAAAAGTCATGTTCAATTTTGTTATTATAACGAATGTAATTGACAATGGTGCTGAACCTGGCCAACACGTCCGAACCCACATATAATGATATGATCTTGTAAATCATCGGTCTGAAAAAAGTTCAATGAAATATGAGAATTGGGCATAGAATAGATGACAAACCGTACAATATTATGAACCACTAATTTAAGAGCAGAATTTACTCGTGTATGGAACTTTACCTCACTCTCATCAGGTAATAAACTACGGACATCATGCTGGTCAAAATTAGATGCAATAAACTGGCCACCAGCAGCCAACCATGGTGTAAGGGCCATTGAAATTCCAACCACAAGAAACAACAAAGAAGATAACTGAGGAGTCATTATACCCTGAAAAAACATACAAATTTGAAGTACCTTGTGAAAGACATATATTATTTTCGACACCGTAGAAAATGGTAACACAAAAATGAATTAAAAAATGTCTCCAACAGCAATTAACATCTTAGTCAGCTGAGGCTCACATGATTGACAGCTTCACCAAACGCAACAAATGCGAATTCTCCACCAGGTGCAAGTAAAAGACCAGTTCTAATTGCAGATATTAATGAAACACCAAAAAGTCTACCAACTGCAGCTACCATTATGGTCTTCCCAACAATTAGAAGCCCTAACGACCCCATAATAACAGGAAAGTTTGAGACGAGAAGTTTTGGATCAATAGACATTCCAACCTGAGAAATAAAATGTTGTCATTAACTGAAAATTTCGCAGCAAATGTCCCTGTAGAAAAAAGATACTATGAAGTTATATTAATATGGAAACAAAGAGTATCAGGAATACCGTCATGAAGAAGAGGCCTAATAGAAGGCCACGATATGGAGCAATATCTGATTCGACTTGTAAAGAGAATTCAGTTTCTGCAAGTAGCAAACCAGCAAGAAAAGCTCCAAGTGCCATTGAAAGGCCAGCCTGATCCATATATTATGAGAATCAAGATATTAACGCTGTGGAGATTACAAATGCAATGACCAAGGATGCAAGTTTACTTACACGGGCAGTAAGTAGACTAGTACCCAGAATAACCAAAAGCGTATTTGCAGAAAATATTTCTGCGTTTTGCATCTCTGCTATTTGCTTGTAAATTGGGCGAAGCAACTGCATACAACACAAGAGAGAAACTTATATGCTTTATAAATCTGTGTAACGGTAGCGTCACAGTGAGTTGAGTATATAAAAGATTAAGAATGTATAGGGGCGTGGGTTAAACCATCAATAGGGTAAATCACCATACTTATCTCAGGTGAGTGACATCGTTTACAAAAAAGGCAGATCATGATATTACTATTTAGCTTCTTATAGCGTCGCAACACATATTTAAACCGGAAGATGGCAAGATGGCTGGATGGGTAACAGGACAACATGAGTTCAGGTGGACATATTTGCAATACAGGTCCAATTGTCCAAACTGTCCGAGCCAGACTGGGTTGAATGCAAACACTATTTGTTGGTCTTTTATAAACCAACAATGTGTTACTTATGACTAAATAGAACGGTTTAGAAGCTGCATGCAACAGGAAAAAAAAAGACTTTAGGAGACTTTCAACCAATTCAACCCACTTCCAATTTTTTTTAATCGATCCACTAGGAGATAAAACACAACAAAATCAACCCATGAATACGTAAATGGGTCAAAAGTGCCACTTCTACTTAAACGCCAAGTTGGTTAGGCCACACTGGGTGCTTCAAAAAGTTGGTCACTAGTTCAGAACTTACCAACCGTCCTCCAGCGATAATGGCACTGATAGCAACAATTGCCTTTACAGCAGCCAATCCAAGAGCTTCAGCAATCGCATAGAAGCCAATCTAAAAGGTAAAAAGCAAAGTTTGTTTTAAAAGACTATGAAATGAAGTTACCAACTCAATAAGAACAGAGAGACCCATTAATAATGTCAAAAGAATAAAACAAAATAAGAGGGTAAAAAAAGTATATGATCTTTCATTCGTTGTACGATATGTATGTATTAATGTATATATAAACTTACCCCTCCTTTAGATGAATTTGGTGAAATAAGAGGTATGAGAATCAATAAAACAACAACGGCTAAATCCTGGCACAAAAAAAGACCATATTAGATGCAATGTTTTTCAGGAACGTATTAAATTACAAAAAAAAAAAAAAACGCTATCACACCCAAAAACTTATATTCCTATCATCTGACTGCACATGGATACCTGGAAAAGTAAAACAGAAAATGTGGCTCGTCCATGTCGTGATGTGCTTTCCCCTCTCTCCTGCAATACCTGTAACAGAATTTCATCTTGTAAAACTATATGATAAGAAAAGAATATAAAAATATAACCGCAGTACTAATTTTTGCTTTTGATGATTACCTGCAGGACCACTGCTGTAGAAGATAATGCCAAACCATTACCGATGACAATTGCAGCAGGTCCTAGCTGTCCACATACAAAATGGGCAACTAATCCTATAACAACAGCTGTCACCAACACCTGTGTCATCAAAAAAGGTTTAAAGTACAACAATAACGCATACTGCAAACTTCTTAGTATGCAACAACCAAAGATTTTGTAATTACCTGAGCAGAACCCAATCCAAAAACATATTTCTTCATGGAACTCAGCCTTTCAACAGAAAGCTGTAAACAATATACAGTTTTAATATTCAGCTCTCTTCTGATGTGAATGTAACAATGTCATACACAATCAACATCTCAAAGCAGACTTTCTATTCAAACCTCAAGGCCAATATTAAAAAGAAGGAAAACAACTCCAAATTCGGCTATTGCTTTTGTCTCATGAACATTACGTATAATTGAGAGACCATAAGGCCCAATCAAGATGCCGGCAGTCAAATACCCGAGAACGGGACTTCCTGAAAAGGATGACCCCCATTAGTGATCAGACAATATAATTCAATATTAATTTGATATTAAAGTACCTCCAGGAAGTTTCTGGAATATAGGCACAAATATTACACTGCCAAGCAATAGCCACAACATATCAAAAAGAGAAGCCTCTTCCTCATTAATCTGAAGATATTAAACACATAATAAAACAGAACATTAAATATTATGTAGACAAATTACAATGTTGTTGTTGTTTTTTTTTTTTTTTTTTTTTTTTTCAAGGAACATCAAACCTCTTGGTGCGGAAGCATTTCAAATATTTCTTTAACTTTTTCAGGTAACTTTTTAATCTGTCTAACCATTGGCTGAGCACTTGATGAAACTTCATCGAGATTGGTAGTTATGATGTTTGGCTGCTGAAATATTTTACCAATCCGTTCTCGTTTAGCATAGAAAGCAAAACTGTCAATATACCACCAATATTTAACAAATCAGTAGCCAATAGTGTTTGAAAAGCATGCTCCTAATATCACTTCTTTCTTAATATCAAATAACCCGAGAAATAAATTTATACCTTGCGCCAATAAGCAAAGACCAAACTAACAGTTTAGGTAAATGCGTTCTTGCATATTCACCAAGCTCCTTAAATACTGCAGCTGGTGTAAATTCAGTACCATCTCCTTCCAATGAGAAAAAAGATGCAGAAAAGAAACGAGACGATTTCATCAATAATGATTTTGGTGAAGGTAATGGTGAGCTGTCCTTGGTGAAATCCTTTTGTGTTTCTTGTTTTTTTGGTTGAACCACATTTTTTGTCTTTTCTATATCACTTTCAGTGTCTTTGGATGTTTGTGCATTCCCTTTGTTATTATCATCAGAAAATCTAGAATCGTCTGACATATAACCAAGAAAAGTTGACCCGTTATCTTGTATCATAGGATCTTCAATTGTTGCATCACTGTCTTTGTCGGCAATGACTTTAACTGAATCCCCTTCAAGTGCATTTTCGTCACCGAGTGTTTCCCCATCTGAAACTGTACTTTCAGAAGTATCCACAACGGAAGTGGCAAGAACTTTTTCAGCTTTTTGTAGTGCAATTTCAGCATCATTGACACGTTTCAAAGCCTCGAGTTCAAAAGCAACAGCTTCTTCTGCTAAAAGCATTATGTTTGCCACATCTTCTTCGGCCTTTAATGCATTCGTTTGTGCTTTCTCTGCAAGATCATTCAGCATAACAACTTCTTTTTGCAACTCATCTTTTCTATTTTGTAACTGAGTTAACGCTTTTTCACAATCTTCCAATTTCGCCCGACACTCCTTCATATCCTTCTGAGAAGCCAACAAAGTTTCTTCTTCTTTCAACAAATTCAAACTTTCATTTTCACTTCCGTTTTTCTCTTTTGTATCTTCCAATGATTCAAGGGCCACTTGATGCCTAGCTTCAGCTAAAGAAAGGGCCATTTTGGCTCTCTTAATAGATTCTTTTATGGGACCCTCTTCTTTCACGATCTCTTCAATAGCAAGTAAAGCCAAATTGACATCATCCCATGCATTTAGAGCTTTGTCTTTTAGCGCTATTGCTGCTTCTGATATTCTTTGAGCTTTATCCTCAAACATGGTACTATTAAGTTGTGCTATCTCCAATTCTTTAAGTGCCTTTTGTAATAGCGCCTTTAACTCATCTAAAGTGAGAGCCACCGCTTCTGCTTCTTCTCCCTTGTCTTTTGAATCATTTTTAGTTTCTTCTTTTGAACTCTCCACATTTTTAGTATCAATGGATTCTACATCCCTTCCATTACCGTTTATATAAGGGATTGCATCATTTCCCTGACAAGCTGTTTTAAAAGTCCCCCTTGATACCTTAAGTATGCAAACTGAATTGAAACCTTCATGAATTTTAGTAGAATTAAAACCATGATTACTAGAAGTAATCAGTTTCTTTCGGGAGCAAATGTTTGACACGGATCTTGGATTACTTAGAAAACTACAGCCAAAACTTGACTGCAAATTCAACTGCTCAAATGTTCCACAACTAATACTTTGATACCCACGAATCTGGAAACTAGATGATATATTCATATCTTCCCTTGTCTCCTCAGTTTCTAGCCACTAACTGATTGTAAAAGAAATTCTCATTAGGCTGTAAGATCAAACTCCTGCAATACAAGTACATAACAGAACTCAATTATCAAAACTTCCTATAAACTGAATGACGTTAATCACATCAACTTAAATCTCCATGACACTGCAGCTTTAGGGCTTTATAATAACATGTATAGCTTTCATTCATTTGTGTCCCTTTGTGTATATAATAACATGTATAGCTTTCAATAATTTAAAGTTCATTTCTTAAATTTAGACTCTAGTACTTGCAGATATATTCATATATCCTCAATTAAATTACGATTACTCTAGGCAACCGAGCTCTGAAACCTATGCCAAGCATACATCACCTTAGATATCTCTAAATCTGCATGTAGTGTGCAGGGTACTAAATTAACCTTCCAGTACTTGTTTTTAATTACTTGGCTTCATTGTTCATAAAAAATATACACTAGAAACATTATAGTAGTTGATAACTCAAACTTATATGCATACACATCCTATAAATAAAATGTCAACCACCTAAATTTCAGTTCTTATAATTGAACTTATATATTTACAGTATATAGCCTCAACATCTATGTGTTCTGTAAGCAAATAGTTATTACAACCTCTGCAATCCAAAATTCATAACTTTAAAAATGAATTATAATATGATCCTACATGTATTGGTATTTCATGGAGAGGGGGGGATAAGCCCTAAGACATCTTGTATAATCCAAAAGTCTATTTCTCAAGATTAGACACTTCAACATCTTCTAAATCTAGCCTCAATGTTAATTATCTTTAACATAAGAACTAAATTTCCAAATACTAAACGAGTATCCATTATACAAGCCGATTCAAATTAGACAGGAATAAAAATAAAAGTGTTGATATGCGCAGGGTTATAAAATCACATTCAAGAATCTACAAACAATTTTCTAATCAGCGGACGCAAATGTTCATCAACATGTTCCTCTAAACATTACAACAAACCGGTTACACACACTTAACTACATCTAGAGGTGTCCTATTAACATACTTTCAATCTCTTAGCCGATAATTATGTCTATAATTATGGTGTCTATATTTATTTATAGTTCATCTAGAGATAGATTAGCTATATATACCATGTTAATTGGCAGGAGTTTCAATAAAGCGTATTACGTGTTAGCCATAATATTACGTTCGTTTGAGCATCGATTGGGACTTAAATGCAATGTCAAAACAAACTCCAGCAATCTGAAATTCAGATCCTGATTAGTCAACTTTAAGATAATCAATTGCAAACGTTTACCTAGAAACATTAAGATAATCAATTGCTCAAAATGTAGACTAGAAACGTTACAGCGAACAATTATTACTCAAACAGAATTATATTATACATGTATCGGATAAATATATACACAAACACACATATCCGTGACGGTGCGTGATACTACAAATGTATAAGTGTGTTATATGAAGTGATGAAGAGTGAAACTTACCTGAGGTTAAAGAAGAATCAATGGCGGATTATTATTACAGAAAAAAAGATAGGTTAGAGAAATGGACGAAAGAGAGTGTTTTGTTGCTAAACGGAATACTGTTGTGATATTTTATTTTATAAAAACGAAAATCTGTTGATTGGGTGGGGTTATGAAGAAAACTGAAATTTTTGGGTGGTGGGAAAGGAAGGAAAACAAAGTGTATGTACTAAAATGCCCTTTGGTATAGACACACAAAGTGTTGTTTATCGAGGCTTATTTAGGAAAAGTAACGAAAAATTTTACGCTCACAGGTTATTAAGGGGGTGTTTGGGAATGATTATTCAAAACGGATTATGCGTTTTGAAAAAGCAGGGGTGGAGCTGTTTATAGATTATTGCGTTTTGGTAGCCTAAAAAGCTGATTATCTGCGTTTTCAAAACGCAATCCAAACACTAAAAACTAATTATCTGCGTTTTCAAAACGCAATAATCTAAAAATTAGATTCAAAACGCAATCCCAAACACCCTCTAAGTTCAAGTTATCTTATACATTCTAAATTAAACGAGAAGGGTGAGAAAAATAAGAAAACACAATAGGTTACAAAATATGACACAATCATGAGGAAAAAAGTCACATTGAATCATAAAAACACAATGAATAAAATATGAAAAAGACACAATGTACTAACAAAAATTCTAAAAACCGAAAGCTAAAAATATTATATATCTTTTTTCTCAAAATAAAAAAACAAAAACCTAAAAATTAAGGTCTAAGGGCTTTTTTTTTCCAGCTCGGCCGAGACACTTAAATTCTCAAAACCGGCTCTGCCATGTATGTTTTATTTAATTACAATAATTAATGTAACTAGTAATTTTAGTGGTACACAAATTACATGACGGTTCAATATAACATCAATTTTTAGTAGATAACCACATAAACATACTAAGGGCGGATTTTTATACGGGCCCGACCGGGCCCTGGCCCACCCAACCTTTTCGCTTCATAGTGTAAATTTTATCGGAATTTTTTGAAAATTTTTATAGGCATTGAGTCCGGCCCTACCAGGTTTTACGTTCAAGATCTGCCATTGTATACATACACACTCGTACATATTGATAGATATAACGAAAGTTAGATAATTAATTATACAATTCTCATATATAGTTTTATGACATCCTAAATAAGGTTCATGTATATGTGAAATTGTTATTAATTCATGTATACCAAAATTTTACGTATTTACAATATACATCAAAACTGGAAATTTATTTGTGACCATCAAATGAATCACATTAATCTAGTGATCAAGAAATGGTATTTCCCTCTAAAGGAGTTAATGTGACTACTTTTCCTTAAACATACAAACTAATCCATGTGACACGGTTAACCAAAATATGTTTGTGTATAGGTGTAGGATTAATCTGCTTTGGATTCCTTTTCTTCTTCATTTTCTGGTTGTTCATCCTCGGGTGGTGGCGGTTCGGGCTGGCTATCGTCAGCGCTAGCGGCTTCATGACCTTCATCTCCTGGTGGTTCATGTTGCTCCGAGGGGCCGCTTTTCTTTTGGTTTGCAGCCTCAAGGACATGAGAGTAAGTACCCTTTTCCATAAAGAGTTGAGCAAAATGATGCCTACAATATAGGACACCATCAAGGGCAGCATATGATGAGTGTGTTAGTGGACACCCTCCATGAGCACATTTGAAGCAAGTCTTGTGGTATGGTTCTCCTTCCATTGTCATCTATCATCACAATACCATTCATGCATTAACATGTTTAATACAAGATTTAATGGTCCAACACTTGTAGCCCAGTTGGTTGAGGGCCTAAAGTTTTCTATGGGAGGCTTGGGTTCAATTCCCACTAGCTACATTTGGAGGACATTGGTGGAGGGGAAATGAGGGATGACCCAGCCATTGGCTTGGGTTCGAGTCCTGATCCCGACCGGTTTTACCGATTATTTCACTGTCGTGTCTTCGGGCGGGTGAGTGGTCGGGTTTTCCTGGGAATTGGTGGCAATTGGTGGCCCGGGTACTCTCGAGTACCTGATTCGCCAAAAGGGTACCCGAGAGTGCTCGGAAATTGATTTGTTGGCCGTTCAAAAAAAAAAATACAAGATTTAACGTGTCTTTATCGTCATTGATTAGATCGAAAAAAAGTATAAGTTACAATGGTAATTAGGATTCATACACCACCTATTTAGGATTCATACACCCTGGTCCACATCACATACCAATAGAAGGTTGCCACATACCCCAGAATGTGATGTCACACCCCCAGAATGTGACGTCACAGGGTGTATGAATCCCATAACCCGTTACAATACATAAAGTACAAACCTTTTCGAGAGGATAAACGGTTTTATCACATGCTCTACATTTGTCTTGAGTTCCGCAGAACATAGAGGATAGTTTGCTTGGTGTATTTGTCTGCGTTACAAAAATGATTTTATTAAAATATTTTTTTTTATAAACTAAATAATGTTTTTAACATCATAAAATATATGAACATACCAGTAAATGCTCTTTTTCTGGTTTTGCAGCTGCAAGATTGAAGCAAACTGTTTAGGGCAAATAAATATAGCAGATCTACCATGTTTGAATTGTCATCATGAAACTAATATTCTTTATTGGTATATTCTTACTTTGTTTTGTTAACCTTTTTAATGGTCTAACGCCTAAAATTTGATTGTTAGGCTATGTGTTATGGTTTAACTAAAAAATGCATAAGACGATCTACCACGTAGACAATGGCTTTAGCTAACCAACTCTTTAACTATTACGTTTTGGTTTAACTAGTACTCAAATAAAAGAAAAAAAGAAAAAGAAAATTGATTGGTGGAACACTACAAGACAACAAGGGCCCCACCTCAACTCTCTCCCGCGCCCGTTAGGGGGCTAACGTCCCCTCAGGTGGTGCCCCCTTTAACGTTATGGAGGCGATGTTCTGGGGCATTATAGTGGCTTGATCTTTTAACATAGTAATAATAATACCGTTATCATAATATATATCAAATCGGATTGTCACTTTACGCCAGTTAAATTTGGTGTCTTTGCTTTTGGCCACCAAAGTTTCTTTGGTGGTCAAAAGTGATCCCTAAACTTTTATTTTGTTTTTTTAATATAAGGTTTTTCTTTCCCTCAAATTTTAAACTTGTCATTTTTGCCCATGCATTATAAACACTTTATAAAATATAACTTTGACCATTTAGAATTTCTAGTAAGTGTCATTATTACAGTATACATTCAAGTTCATCTACGCTTTACGCCGCATAAGTCACCTGGTGTTATAAATTCGTGTTTTTGTTTTATGTTTTTCCCGGTTTCATTTGTCAGTGATTTGCTAACGAACACAGTTTTACACCCACCACCAGCAACGCAGGCCCTAAATACTAGTTCGTTTTAATTAATATTATTTGTATAAAAGAGTTTAAAATAAAAATTTTAAATAAAAGATTCGCTTTTGGAAAATAAAAAAAAAAAGTAGCAAAAAAAGTTGAAAGGATTAAACAGAAAACCTAGGGATTAAATCGTTAGTGACTTTTCAAATAATAGGATTTAACTTGGGTAATTACAATTAACAGAATATTTGGACCCGTAAATAAAAGTTTACAGTAAAACTGTTATCAGAAAAGAAAAGTCGAGGGTTAGAAATAAAAAGTTTTTTTTTTTTTTTTTCATTTTATAACAAATTAAAAAACTCACTTGTTTGAAAGTTTTTGCTGAAATTCCCAGATTCCTTGAAAAGTTGTTCAAAATGTGTCTTGCAATAGAGAACTCCATCCATGGAAGAATAGTTGCTCATCTGCCAAAAGAAGCTTATATCAATTTCATAATATAAGGTTAATAATCGTAGAATCGTAGATCACATATTAATTTCCATGGTTATTTATAATTTCTTGCATGAAAAACTTTATTGAACAACAATAACATCGACCAAATTAAATGTGAGCCTTTGGGCGTGCAACTCGAGTGCTTTGCACCCTTATGAAACATACAAAATGTGTTATTCCGGTTACAATAAAGATACGAGTTATAAACGGGTTGAATCAATGTAGTTAATATCGAGCTAATCAAGTTATGTAACATGATTGAAACACGAACCACAAGCATTCCGTTGCAATGGCTACATCTGAAGCATGTTTTATGATATGTGACTCCATCTGCCGACAATAAATCAACAAAATAAACAGTTTTATCACAAGCTTTGCATTTGTCTAAAGTCCCCGTGAATGACATTTTCTTGGCTTTAGGTTTTGTTGTTTGGTTTGGTTTCGTAACAAGAGTAAAAGTTGTTAACAATAGAAAAGGAATTGAACCCAACAAAGATGGGTTGCCAAACAATTAAAGAACAATGTTAAATAATTGAATAAAGTCCTTTGCTTTTGAATGGATAAAAAGGAATACAAATCACACAATATAAATTTGGTTTTATTGTTCACAACGTTTTAGAGGTTGAAATCTGAATGAATTTAAAGTGACAACACGTGACTGGAGATTTTGATCAATTTTGAGAAATTAACGGACAACTTGTTCGACTTTGATGCAATAAAACTAGGATGGTTTTTTTCTATATTTTTAAAGATTTTTTTTAATACAGTCCTAATAAAATGCATATATCAAGTCCACCCGGGTTTTCCTCTAACCGTGTGTTACGTCAGAGAGTTCTGCTCTTATGACGGCACAACGATAGTTAAGTAGCAGTCGGCGGTATGGTTTCTCGAAGGAACGCCCGAACCAAACTTTAAAGCCAGCGTGGGCACGGTTAAAACAACATAGTTTGGCCAAAGTGGGGCAACGAGACTATCCAATTTGGAGAGTGCGATAGTCAAACACAAAGAAAAGAAAAGTCGTCGTTCTAAAAAGAGTAGCAAGTGCTTGATTAAAACTATCTATTATTATGTTTATTGTCTTCTGAAATAAGTAACATTTAAGCTTCAAACCGGTTATCCAACAAGTCTTACTTTACTTGCTAATAATAAGATCAACATTTCGAATACCACCCCTACAACAACAACAACAAAGAAGAAAGAAGATTATTACCTCTACATCTTAATTTGTTATAATAATAAAATCAATAAGGCTATTTGTTATGGTCTCGTATTTTTTTCTCCATGTCACTGTCACGTAGACATTAGCTCTCACTCACTTTTTTTAATCAACCAAACGAAACTTTATTTATCACCAAACATTACAAAAACATCCATACACGGCCTAATTAGTCAGTGGTTACCTGGACGTACCACCCAATATTACAAACATGTGTTGTGATCTCACCCAAGATAATCTATACTACTATAAACAAAACCAAAAAAGACCCGCTAATGTCAACCGAAATCAATGTCCGAGAATTCATGCCATTTTGCTAAATCAACGCTTGGGATCTTGGATCTTTTCATTACCCACCAAAATGATTCCTCTTTTATTTCTTCAATGACCTTTATTGTGCTCGTGTTTATGCCGTTAAAGACCTCGTGTTTATGCCATTTTTCTAAATGATTCCTCTTTTATTTCTTCACTCACTTAATTTCACATTTGTGTGTTATGGTCTTACAAGGTTTCATTACCCACTACTAGTGAAAATAATCTTTAAATTATATAATAAATAAAACTGAAAAAAATATTTGTGGGCGAGAACGTTTTTTTTATTGGTTGTTGAAATTAAATCACCTCCACTTTTTGGGGTGTTCGGGGATGAGGGGCGTGAGCCCATCCACGCCTTGAAACTTCACGACAAGTTTCACGATCCTTGACGCGGCCTTTGGACATGAAGGTAGACCATAACACATAAACTAAGCAAATAAATAGTTGTAATAGTACATTCGAAATTTTGTCTCGCTTGCTAAACTTGTAATGCATAGTATATGTATTTCCCATAACATAAGGTTTTTAATATAGGGGCATGCTAAAGGAATCTCTACTTTACGAATCTACCCCTATTGAATTGATTGACTTCTTTGGCTATATGCTATTAGATAATTATGTATGTTTATATATTAGAGGGATTAGTGTGTAGTTATGTTATATGTTTATATTCCTATAATCTCTCTTTACGATTGCAGTACACACAATATATTTTTCTAGTGTTTAACTTGGTACAGAGCTGGTCTTTTAGATCCGATTCTTTCTCAAAAGAAGTACATTTAGGGGATCTTAACCAAAGCTGGTCTTTCACAATCCAAATCAGTCAACTCACCATGTTCAACCCGGTTCCTCTGACACTTGGTGATAGTCCAAGTTTTGATAACCCTATTAGGTATCGATAGGTTATAGGGGCTCTGCAGTACCTCACTTTGACACGCCCTAATATTACCCTTTGTTGTTAACAAAGTTTGCCAGTTTATGTATTCCTCAAAAAAAAAAAAAAAAAAAAAAAAAAAAAACATTTGTCTACTGTCAGACGTATTCTTCGATATTTACAACGCACCTTGAATCATGGTCTTCTTCCAAAGGTCCCCTTGCATGCTTATACGAATGCTTATTATAGGTCTCTTACAACATACTCAAATGCGGACTAGGTTGGCCAGATGATTGTCCAGGGGTTTTGCTATTTATCTTGATTCCAATATTGTATCTTGGTTGGCTCGGAAACAACAGACTGTCTCTTGATCATCAATTATGTATATGTTTATATATTAGAGGGATTAGTGTGTAATTATGTCATTTATTTATATCTCTTGTAATCTCTCTTTGAAATTGCAATATACACAATATCGTTTCCATTGTTTAACTTACGCCCATATATAGGTGAAACAACTGATGTGATAAAGGGATGATGTGATAGACGAGATGGTAGGGCTGTTCAAATTGCTCGGCGCTCGCCGATCGCTTAGAATTTGCTCGGAAAATGCTCGCTTGATTTTCCGCTCGGTTGTAAACGAGCTGATCAGCTCAGTTCGGTTTGTAAACGAGCCAAGCACAAGCAAAGGTCTATTTGGCTCGGTTCGGCTCGATATAATTTTTATTAGTTTATTATATATATACACATTAATTACAATTATATTTATAGTTTTATATATACCACTATATTGGGTTTGGCTCAATATATACAATTATATTTATAGTTATCGACTCAATCAACCCAATGATAACTCTAAGTTTAATTGTAAAACCCAAAGTCGTGAAAAGACATGCTTGACTTCCTATTCCCATTAGTTGTCCGCCATCAAGCGTCTCCCGCTATCAACCTACGCCACAATGCGACAATTGTTCTCTGTAGTATGTTCATCGCCTCACCGGCCTCAACCTAAGCCTCAATCTCGAATAACCTTACCTCAGACTTTTTGTCATCGTCGGATGGTTGAACCTTAGTCATCACTAGGCAGCAATAACATTAAATGAAACATCCCAAATTTTTGGTTGTCCGAAAAACTCACCACTTGTCGCTCGCTCGAAAAAAATGCTTGCTTGGTTGTAAACGAGCCGATTGGCTCAGTACGGTTTGTAAATGAGCCAAGCATGAGCAAAGGTCCGCTCGATTCGACTCGTGAATCAGTAAAAACAACTTTTGAAAGTGTGCCTGTAGCGGATGATTATTTAAAAGTGGTGTTATGAGTGTTTGATTAAGGGATGATTATTTTACAGGTTTAAAGAAGAATATATGAAAGTGAAAGTGTGAAACTACCCTATATACTTATTTTAAACTGAATGAAACATTTTCCATAAACATAAACTGTAAACTAATCTGTTCAAGAAACTTGAAGCTCGCAATACAGTTATGTTAAAATCAGTTTTGTATCTCATAATAAGACCAACAGTCATAGCAGTTGGAATGGTGCATCAAGTACAGGAACCCAATGGCAACAAAAATATTACCAAAAAACACTTGACACAGTGTGCATAACCCCACAGGCCACAGCCCACATGGATCACATGGGCAGCACAACTTCTTGGCACAGTATGAGATCAGATATAGTTTTACCATGCCTGTCAATTCTTCTAGAACAGTTAACACCACCATCTAGAATGTTCCTCACAACAACGTTTAACGAAGAGATACCTCGTACCTCATAGATCTCCACACTAACATGTTCGTCGACCCATTTGTCTCTCATTTCTATATCATCTACTTTCGGGAAAGATGATTGGTTCAGAAGAGGTGAAATGACTCTTTTTACCCAATCTGGTGTTATGACGGTTTTGAGACGTTTAATATCTGGAGGGAAATGTGGGATCATGGAGAAGTTTATGTCATTACCTTTGTCACCAACTCTGCTATGGGCTATGTCATACAGATGGACCTTTTGGTTTGATGGTGCAGGTGAGAGGACAATCTCGGGAGATAAAAACTCGTTTAGATGATTAGATTTTGGTTCTGTAGGGAGCATGTTGATTTGATTGTTTGATTTTGTTGGTTGGTTTTGCTTTGCTGATATTTTCCAGTAAATATGCTCACGCCCGACCTGATCATTTAAACAAATAAATGATTGTCATTAACTTACAATTATGGTCCTATAAAGTGTTTGCGTAGTTCTAATCATCTTAATATTACATATTAAATATTTGACCCCTCAACCAATGGGGTGGTGGTCCATTAGCAAAGGCAAAGCCTTTAAACACCTAGGTTGGGGAAGGTCTTGGGTTCAAATCCCACAGACCACAGGATTTAAAAAGAAATTAACCTTTCAAAAAAAAATATTTGACTCCTCAAGCGAACAGGCTTGAAAAAGACATAATTACACATATAGACATAAGCGAACAGGGGAATGTGACATGTCCATGGATAATGAGCAAAGGACTAGTAGAGGTGGCAAAGTGGGCATGTTCGGGTAACGGGTCTGGACAAGTTTGCGTTAAAACAGGGGAACTGTTTTTGTAGGGTTGGGTTGACCTGCTGACACTTTCTTTAGTAAATATGTAGCGCATTAATTGAGATTATAAACAGAACTTCTTAAAATTGTAATCTAATCATCTGAATAGAACAATTTAGGTGGTCATATGCACTAAAAATAGACTGCTCGAGTTTCAACCCGTTTAATATGTTTTCCGTTTAGTTTTATTAAACTTTTTTATTTGACATGTTTGACATAAAAACAAATACCAATTGGCCCATTCTTGAGTAAATGGGTCAAATTGCCACCTCCACAAAGGAGTATTCACTATACAAAGAATGCTAATGAAACCTGATATCCCTAACGAAAAAGCAAACAGAGTATTTATATAGATTATGGATGGTTAGTTGATTAAGCTAGGGACGGCCAGGTGATTTTATATTTACGCTTAAATATTAGTTAATCAAGAACAGAGTATAGGAAGGGACCATACCAATCCTTTTTCAAGCAGGATCTCTTTCTTGTGCCCAGTGCTGCATGTTATTATACAAGAGCGTAGTACGAGTTATAAGCAATAGAAAATTATTAAGGTTTTAGTCATTTATTCCATTTAACATTTTGTTTTTATGGGTCCTGTTAACATTAATATGTGATTAAGGGTCCTGTTAATATGAAGTGAGAAATGGGTCAGACCTGATACCACCACCACCAGCCGGTCCATTCGTGTAGAGAGCCATGAACTCCTTGGTGAATTCAATAGCATGTTTTTCATGCTCAAATAATCCATCCATTCTTAATCGGATGTCTTTAGTCACTAAGGTGGTATCTTCAAGACTGATTGCTTTGAGGCTGTCTAATCCGATTATATAAGACATTATATGGTCACTAGTACCCGGGCATACTTCTTCCATCCATGACCTCACCTACCAAAATAACATACAATTATGTCACATATGCAGTAGATCATATTCATTATATATGGAGTTCAAAATACCAAATATTCAGCAACTTTAGCTCTTTCCACGCATTTATATCCACCATATGATATCTCTCCCCATCCTTTCCATCCAGCTTCCTGAAAGCAAATACATGACATAAACAAGATTCTAGTTAACCCTAGTAGATTCGAAACCAACAAACTGATTAATCATGTATTACAAATTACAATGATATATATTCACTACAAGAATCACATTTTGATTAAAATATAAATGTTTAAGAATTCCTAAGTTCCTAACTTATTTATAATGTTATTTCAAGGGCTTTAATTTATCAATTACATAGAATGAGATTCCGGATTGAAAATATAAAACAAGTTTCCAATAATACCTTTGAAGCCAGTGCTAAAAGATTATCGGGTACAGATGTTGCAGCTGGTTTAGCTCCGGCACAAACAACTTTATTGGTTGATAATGAGTGAAATGAAACGTCTTGAAAGTCTATAACCTGCTTCCAGAATGTTCCAATTAATTTGTTTATTTATTTCTGTATTCAATTTATTAATAAAAAATACTGATGTGGAGATGCAACTCACCACATCTGGGGTAATATAAGCACCTGGATCCCCAACCTCATAAAGAAGCTGTTGAGCACAAGTACTGTAATTTAACACACCACCACTCCCCTCTGCTTTTGCTACACAGACTTTCCCATCATAACTAACTTCAGCAAAGGGTAGAGAAATATCCAGAAGATTTGCACAAGATATGTCTCTGTATTTGTCTCCTGCAATCACAATATAAATAGAGTATGCCATCTCAACCTTCAAGCATTGTAAGAAGAGATACATTTGACTTTTGAAGTCAAGATATCAAATCTTCAGCTTTACACTAAATATGTATCTCTACACTTTGAGTATATTGATAAGTATATTAGACGGTTATAAAACAGGACTACAAGCAGAAATCATTTCTGATAAATTTACCAAAACCCATATCATTATAGAGAATAAAAGTCATGTGTTTGACCTTAAAAGCCAAAGTGTATGCATTTGAAAGAGAGAAGATATAAGAAAAATAATATTTATTATAGCACCTACCTGGATGCATAAAATATCCTCCAGTGAGTTGACAGCCACATTCTAGAAGATGTCCAGCCAAAGAACCCTGGGCTAGCAGCTGGAATTCATCCCAATTCCACCCTAGTTCATAAACCTTGAAAAACACCAACAAAGATGATGATCTACGTTAATATGAACATCCCGTATTCTATTTAGTTATGTATTACAGTACTAAAAAAATAACTTAAGTGCAAATTTCTTGATAACAATTTAGTATATAAGGAAAACATTATTTTATACCATTGGAGCTAGAAATAAGGCAGCATCAGCAACCCTAGAAGTGATGACAACATTGGGATTGTACTTCTCAAGACACTCCACAATAGGAGCTGCCCCTAGATACATGCTTATACCCTGTATGCATCATCCAAGGTGAAAAATAAAAAGGGAAATAATTGTAAATATCAATGCGCCAAAAGTAGGAGAATAGGCAATAATAAGTCCGATTGTTCATGTGTTTTGAAAATAAGAAGTTTGAATTTTCCATCAGTATTAATTCATTTCACTTGAGGCTATCCTATATTCTCAAGTCACGATGTTCAAATTTGTTGCCAAATGCAGATACAGTTTAAGTGATAAGAGCATTCACGATAGGTTCCCCATCCCCAATCCACTCACAACAACATATTACACTAAAAATCATTACAGTTTCTCTCTCCTCCACTCACAACCACTTTCAACAAATATTAAAAAATAAATACAAGAAAGTTGTTTTCCCCAAAATATTCCCAAATATCCTCAAATATACCGATAAACAGTAGGTTCCCCATTTTCTCCCTTCACAACCCCATAATATGGGGTTTTCTCTCACAAGAATATGAGGGACCAAATGTGAGTGCTCTAAGAGTACTGAAACCTTACATCGTTTGCATTTCTCAAGTTAGAATCAAGACCTGAATATGTGGCAAATTCAGATATGGTCAATGGCAAAATGGAATAAAAAAAGAGATCAATTTCACAAATGTAAGTTATAAGAATGACATGTGACCTGCTTTGGCAATATCAAACTGGTGAGCTACACCCACAGTGATCTTAATACCCAATCTGCTTGCAATTTCCAAGACCTTTTCCTGAGCTGCCAATGCATTTGCTTTCAAGAAAAAAAATTACATTAAAAAAGCGAACAAATTGTATAAGGCCAAACTGATGAGGACCGGCATACAAAAGATTTAAGAATATAGGAGAACATGATTAATGTTGCTTACTTGCACCCATGTTAGTAATAATGCAGACTCCTTTCTCAACCGCCAAAGGAAGGAGCAATTCCATCCACTCTGAAACTGATTAATCATAGACCCGTAACAGAAAATGATCAATGGATATGCAATGTTCCGCTATTCGATAACTAATTAATTAACTAAAGAACGCACGATAGTTCATTTATCCACGATTCCATTTATTGAACTCTTAGAAGGAAATTTCGACTATTCTATGAGGTTTAACTCACTCCCCCCCCCTTTCGATGTAGACATAAATACATAATGTATCAGAATTTAAATAAGAAATGTAGTGAGACCTAAGGACCAAAGTAAAAATAGGCGATGAAAACATACTACGGGGGTCAAAACCTTCACCGCCTGACAACACTGCCTGGTAGCGGTCGGCAAGGGTGCGTTCTGCTAAACATTCGAGTACAAGATAATTAAGATCGTCAACTTTTTGAAGTAACTTAAGTGCTGCCAATGGTCTATCACCACCAAAACCAGCACCACAGCCAACAAATACTTTTTCCCTTCGCCTCACCAGGTTTACTCTCTGCATTTCAATACCAACTTATCGTAATAAGCTAAAACTTTCTATCCAAAACACCAACAAAAGAAGAATAACAAGCGAAAACACTTTATTAAAGGCTACCAACCAGCTTGATCTCACAGTTACGAGTCTCGGGTTCACCAATGTCAATGTATCCATCTGACTGCTGCAATAATATTCAGGTGAGCTTCTATTACTTAAATTTTTTTCTAAAATTACAGCATTTCTAATAACTAATTCAAAATAATAATAATAATAACAATAACAATAACAATAACAATAACAATAACAATAACAATAACAATAACGATGATGATGATGATGATGATGATCATGATGATGATGATGATGATGATGATAATAATAATAATAATAATAATAATAATAATAATAATCACAATTTGTTCAAGTCATAACAAGTTGAGATAACAAACACTGTGTCCTTTGATTAACATTATCAAACCCTAAAAAAGTTGGTGTTGGTATATTGTGGTGAAAATTGGGACGTAATATGTAGAATAATCAGACGATCAACAAATGTATACCTAATTATTACAAACTAAAACCGGATAAATACGAAATTCAATTGTGGAAATTATTAAAATAAGCGATTAAAGCATAAATACAAGATTAAAAAAAAAAGTAAAACAAGAGAAAACACTGAGGGTTTCAAAATAAAAGGAATTGAGTAATGTTATTATGTTAAGAGTAAGAAAACGTACTGGTTTATAATCTTCAGCCATAGTATATGTAATTATGTATAGTTGATTATGTTTGTTTGTTTTATACTTGACACAGATGATGATCCAGCTGAATGAAGAAGAAGGTTATGTTAAATGATGATCAACAACATTCTCTTCAATCATATAAACCCCCCTCACCTACTCTATATTTACCTTTATGGCTTAATCTTTCTCATAATGAATTACACATAGGGGTGCAAACGAGCCGAGCTGAGCCGAGCCCGAGCTTTGCATTATCGAGCTAAGCTCGTTACAATTTTCAGAAGCTCGAGCTCGAGCTCGATTCGAGCCTTGTATTTTGGGTTCGAGCTCGGCTCGATAGTATATTTAGGAATTCGAGCTCGGCTCGAAAGCTCAATCAAAGTGTATGTGGGAAGAATTTAAACGAGCCCGAGCTCGGCTCGAGCTCGTTTTGGACCACTAAGAAGCTCGTTTTGGACTATTAAGGACTCGTTTTGGACCATTAGTGAGCTCGTTTTGGACAATTAAGAAGCCCAAGGCCCAAAGTAATTTAGTTAATGCATGGGTTGCAATACAAGGGTTAGGATCAAATACACAGTGAAAGAAAAATAGGAAGTCGTAGGAAGGGTATCAAACGGACTCCGATTGAACTCATTCAAACGGCATTGGAATCGTCTTATCGAACCCTTCGTCGTTAGTGTTTAGGTCTTCGTTTTTTTGGGGTTTTAGCTTGTAGTTTTTAGAATATGCGTTATATCATTATGTCTTTTATGTACCATTGTGTCTTTTTCTTATTTTCATCGTTGTGTCATTTTTTCAATTCATTGTGTCTTTTTTCTTTAGCATTGTGTTATATTTTTTTGGCACTGTGTTATATTTTGTGGCTCATTGTGTCATATTTGATGATCTATTGTGTTTTTTGTATCCTTCTCACCCTTCTCATTTTTTGTAGCCTTTGTAGAATAACCTAACCCTGCAATACAATTGGACTATATAATATTAGTTGACATAAATAAGCAGAGCTCCATTATATTCAATGTTTTCATAACCGGACCAGAAGACGAACCGGATGTCTTATTGGTCCACCGGTCGAATCGGTTGGACCGAATTCAAGAACTGGATAACGTTATATAACTTAGATTTTAAATAATGAGAAAATATAGTTAAAAGGTAAGTTTATAACAACAAAAAAATCATAAAATATTTCATTTATAAAGTTGATTATATTTTTTTAAATTGTATAATTGATAAGTTTATGATTTTACATGTTACTAATGGTTTAACAAAATCGAGCCTATCTAAAATCAAACAATGTATGTAAATTAGACTTATTAGGCCGATTCTTAAAGTGGGTGTAATAATCTAATATCCATTTATTGGCACTTTTAGGTTATAGAAAAAACTCTACAGTGAAAAGCTACTAGTAGTAGCTTTTAAGAAAAAGCTCTACTAGCTACAAGCTTTTAGTTAGTAAATGACACAAATACTCATTCTATTTTAAAAATAAAATACAAACCTTCTTTAAAATCTTTTAATTATGACCATTTTGGTCATTTTATACATTTTATTAAAAGCTCCAGCTACTCTGCCAAACACCAAAATATATTTAAAAAGCTTCCAGCTAACAGCTTTCAGCTACCAGCTTGCAGCTTCCAGCTACCAGCCTTCAGCTAGTTTTGCCAAACATACCCTAAGACTAAAAACATTAGGTTTAATAGGGTTCATTCCAATAACCAACTTCTCCTTTCTACCTCAAAAACTTTCCAGTGAACTGAGCAACAGGTAGGTTCGTTCCTTCATTCTTTCTACACCCCAATCTTCGCTCCCTTTTATTTCGACAGATCTAAGTAACAGATTTCGATCGATGGCTTCTATTATTAATTACATATTTGGATTGAAGGTTTACAAGTAACACCCCACCGTCGACAATCTCGTCGCTGATCATAACAAAACAAAACCACAACCATTCAAGGGAAGACCGGGTCGACCGTTTTTACACCGGTTCAACCACGGGTCCGGCCGGACGGTTCTTTTCACAAGCGGTCCAAATAGCATGACCGGACCGCCGGCAATACAGAACTCCGGTTAAACCGGTCAGACCGGCCGGTGCGGATTTCAAAATGTTGATTATATTATATTATAATATACTAGTGGGATGCATGTGCATTACGGCGAGGACCAAAACATTTTGATTGGTGAGTGCACAAGTTGTTGGTTGGCGCGGTTCGGTTTTGAGCCATAGCCATAACCAAGACCAAAACTTTCGATTAATCGGTTGTGAACTTTCGGTTCAATTGGTTTTCGATTGATAACCGAAAATTTGCCTTGAACTAAAAATGTTGACTTAGATTGAAGTATTCAAGAAGAAGAACCCTTATTATTAATTTACTTATTTATTTATTTATTTTTTGTCCACTCATTTTATAAGTCTTTTATAAGCAAGACTGTGAGCAATGTTATCTCAACCTTCTGATGTGAAATTGTTTTCATATAAAACTTCTCAGCATGTTGATTTAATTAAATCGAAAGAACATGACATGTTAAAAAAAAACAGATTCAAAATCAATATTTTTTAGGTTTTACTCCAGTATTTCATAGATTAAAATCAATAAAAATAATTTCATGTGAACAGATGTGATGATCCATGCATTGATAAGGAGATTTAGTGTAATCGATACCATGAATCACATGAGACTGACATCAAATGATCTTGCTCCTTTAACTTTGTTAGCTTTTACTCCTTGATTTCATTACCGAAACTGTTACCTGAGTTTGGATTAACAATCCACCACTCTTTAGAGACCCTCAAAACCCACATCAACCGGAGTCAAATATTTCCCACACCTTTCTTTAAATATCATGAATCTTGGTGAACTTCCAATAAGGGCCAAAATACGTGGGGTGATGGTGGCTTGAATGGTGGACCAGGGGTGAGTGCCAAGTCAGCTTGGTTCTTTGTTTATTTTTTCATTTGTCTTTTAAATAAACAAATAATCTAAATAAAAAAACATTTATATTGATAAAACAATAACATTACATATAATAAAAAAGAACAAAAAGTAAAAAAAATAATTCAAAAACATAAATTGGGATGGGTGGGTTTCCGACACGGACTTGGGTGTATAACGGGAGGTTGTTACCGGATGTTTTGAAGTGGAAATTGAGACAGTGGATGTTTAGTTGTTGAAATTGAGGTGTGTAAAACATACCGCCGGTTAGAAGATGACGCGTGTATGCCGCTAAATTGGGTGCATTACTCAGAAGTTATACGTTACGGTTTTGTGACGGACTAGGATTCGGGGATTTACCTCAGCTGAATGGGTTGTTTCAAAGTTTCGGTCGTGGAGATTCATTTTTGCTTGGAAAAGTAGAAGTTTTTATAAAATTTGAAGTGAAAAAGAGAAGACTTGTGAAAAATTGGTGAAAATGGGTTGGATTTATATATAGTTGTATAACTAGATTTTTAAATAAAAAAAAAGGAACCATTGTCAAAAGTCTCTTTTTTATCCACCACCCACGACTCACCACGTCACTGAGGTAGCTTGCCTCACGCCGGTGGAAATTTCCA
Source organism: Ambrosia trifida (assembly GCA_028751855.1). NCBI lineage: Eukaryota > Viridiplantae > Streptophyta > Magnoliopsida > Asterales > Asteraceae > Ambrosia > Ambrosia trifida. The sequence continues at coordinate 4,435,558 of CM054125.1, read as the reverse complement.
TTGGTTTTTCCACATGCCGGTCTCAACGCTGCACCCAGGGTGATGTTAGTGATGCGAAGGGGCTTCACACCACTCTTCCTTGCCCCACACCATACAGCCTTATTGAAGACTTAAATATTATTCTATTTTATTGTGGGATTTGGTATGGTTAAAGTTTAGTGTTGATTACCCAGAGTTGCAAGAGTCACTTCACCCCAAATTCCTAACCATAATCTTTTGAATGCTTTATCTTCTAATAGTTGGTACGTCGCCCCTACATTTCTAAGACATGTGATGTTACTAGACTTCTCTTTTGTTTTACATGAACAATGTTGGGACTAACATTCGGATTATGCTCTGGCAATTCCAGGGGCGGATCCAGGGGGTTTTAGGGGGTTCCCAGGAACCCCCTCGGTTTGGAAAAAATTGAAAAATTAGTGAAATTAGTGAAAATCTACGAAAGGACCCCCTGAAAATCCGTCCTGCATTCGCCACTGGGCAATTCCATTGAGACCTCGGTTGTATATTATTTGTTACATATTATATCTTCCTCTGTATTCATCTTAACAACAACTTCTGACGCTTAATATCGAGATATTAACAGATCTAACACAAACTCGCGCACACGAACACACAAACGTACAAACATGTGTATGTTTAAAACAACTGCATAATTAAGCAGAAAGATATCTCATATAACAAAAGTCAATCATGATAAGTTAATGAATGAAAATTGTTGCAATTTTGATTACCATCCCATCCTTTGGCTAAATGATGCAAGTCTCCTATAAGATACATGTTCTCATTGTCTACTTGAAATTCAATACAAGTGCATTCATCTTATTCTGAATTTTATATAATTACTGAAACCAAAAGAACCCGTCTCGATGCATATATAAAGCAAAAATATTGCATACAAATACTTTTCTTCCCAAACCTTACGGTGTGGGAAATCCGAAAGCAAAATGAGTCGGGTACCTCAGGCCTGCTTGTTGAGGAACAGAGTAGTACACTGGCTCAGAGTATCGTCAGGGCTCGTAACTGAAAAGCAAAGAATAACCGGTTGACACTCAACCTTAAACTAGTACATATTAGATTTGGCCATGAACATTTCTACGAGGCTGTTTGGTTGATTAAGTGCTTAACCATTAAGAGGTATGAATGGTTCAGCTCTTAACTATCCATTCAAAGCCTTTTTTAGGTTGAAACAAACAGTCTGAATGCTGAACCATTCAGAGCTGAATGGTTCAGAGCCTCATTAAGAAGCTACCAAACAGGCCCACGTTTAACTGGGAAAATGGTTTAAGAAATATGTTCACCATCAGCCATGCCTTAAATACGCTTCGGGAACAGCTAGAGGTAGCAATTTTGACCAATGGGCCGAATAAAAAAGATAGCTAAAAAGGAGAACGGGTCAAACAGGTTGTTAAGCTACTGAATGTCTGTTTTTGATGTATGCAATCCCCTAAACCGTGTTATCAATGATGAGAGAATATTTAATTAACATTATTTTTTATCATCATAATTATTACATTAGCTATGTAAAAAATTGTTTGCGGGTCGACACTCGACACAACCCAACCCAGTCCCATTTGGCCGTTTACCCAACATGTCTGACCCGGCCATCTAGCCGGCCTCTAACAGTGACAAAGAAGAAGATATTTAATCTTTATTGGTTATTTGTAACAATGACAATAAGCAATTAGTAACTGCCGGAACAGATAGGATGCAATCTTCATGGAACAGGAAGAGTGTAAGACTTTATAAACGATAAATCAAACTAACCTGTGTGACCAACAGTTCGTTCGGATTCATAAATCTCGTGATCATTTCCACCCTATCAGAAAGTTAATTAACATATATTCAAGTTGCAGATAATACAAATGTTATTGGTTTTTGTCAAAAATATTTTTAAACATAAAAACCAAAAAACGTAATGGAAGATAAAAGGCGCAGCTACCTTGTAAGTCTTATCTCCAAAGAAGTGAATCTCTTGAAATTCTTCCAAGTATTTCAAACAATAAGTTTTGTCCCAGCCTTGGGGGAAGGCCTATTAAAAGCATTTTCCAAATAAGAATAACCAAAAACGAAATCATAATCGCATGTTTTTTTATTAGTAAGAAGTTACTCACGTCAAAGCTAATTTGGCCACCAATGGAGAACGTAAGGTTAAGATGAGCAAATTTTTCCCGAAGGACTTCCACCATTTTCGTGCGTATATTATGAACCTGAATTGTAATGTATAATAAATTCAAGTCGTTAAAATAAACTTGTGTTCCAAATGAATAAAAGTTTTGTACCTTATCATATCTCTCGAATTCATCTCTTTCTTCTTGACTGCAGTTTCGCCCAATTGGTGAAACATTAATCATCCCACTTCGAAACTCAATGAAGGTTCCCCTATAATTAAGATTTAAGAGGTTCTGTTATGGTGCTAAAAAGATAACTAAGTGTTGCAATAATGAAGGTTTTCACTCACCTTTTTATTGGGATATCTAAGTCAGCAATGTAATGAAGGGTAAAATTTACAAAGTCCTGCATCATGGCGTGTATGTTTAATCATTACAGATTAAAAACTACAGAAGACATATGATAACATTTTATGTTGCATGAACATCAAATAAGGGGTGTTTGATGTTCAATAGTCACTTTTAAGTGTGCATATAAAGTGATTATGACTTGACTTTTTAATTATTTAGAGTAAAAATAATCAGATTTAGAAAAGCACATGGGATTTCCTTTTCTTTTGTTTTTTGAAAACTGATTTTTAAAATGAATGCAAATTATCTACCAACTCTTTAGATTCTTATGCTTCCGTTAAATGATTATCAAATTTTGATATTTCAATTCGCAATGATCCAATTATCCAAACACCCCCTACATTTCTAAGAACACTTTGTAGATCTAAAAAGAAACAGAAGAAAATTCTTTACCTTGATGTTTTTCTCCCCTAGAAGTGTCTTCAGGCTCTGCACAAGGGAAAAATTGAACAATTAATAAGAATATTAGTTTCTAAGATCTATAACGTGTGTGATGATTGAATAAATGGTAAGTTTCTTCTGGGAAAGATTGGATATGATGTTTTTTTATGTTTTTAAACAGCACCTGTGTTCCAACTAGCTTTCCATCCTTGTAGGCCACAAGACCGTTCTCAGCAAACACATAATCATAGTCATTTATAACTGCATAGATATAGAAGCTAGATTGTTACTTATGAAATATTATTTCAGAATATCTTATTAAAGAGGTCATCAAAGAAGCAATGGCCCTTTTGCAAAATAAAGAAGAAAAGGTGACATAAGCAAGAGAATCAGAGATTTTTATATAGGCGGGCCTCAAGAACTCGAGTCAAAAGCACTGATAAATATTTTTATATAGGCGGGCCTCAAGAACTCGAGTCAACATTATTGTGTATTCAGTATAAATAGAAGAAAAAAAGAGCACACAGTTGACCTGTTGACCCTAGCTGTTCCGAGATCTTAACAAGATCAGATCCTCCAACAACGCCAACATTAACAACCTGCAAGCAGGAAATAACCAAGACACTGATTAAAGTGAAATAGCCAAAAAAATAATAATAAAACCCTCCCATCCCCACTCAGAGAAACCTCAAGAGTGCAGGACATAATAATTCAGGTACCTTCCGCAAATCCTGCATGAACTTCAACATCTTTGGAGTGACCCCCTGCAATTTTGAAGTGCTTTAAAAACAAAATCCATTGTGTTTAAAAAGGAATACTTCGTACTCAATGATGTATGTTTGGTCAAGACACCGACTTTCAATATTTACTTTTATTAAGCTTGACAGGATAGCAAATGCTAATCTAGACTTGTTGCAAAACAAGTCCCTCAGAAAGTTGTTCCAAAGTACTAAACTTTGTACAACAAAACCAAGAATAGTAGGACGTTGTGTGAAAAGGTTTATACTTACACCCCTGACCCCCTAGCCTTCTGTTATATTACTTTTGGTATAATATGCAAAAATTGTATTTGATTTCAAATTCGTAGAATCATGTCTCAAGGAAAAATGATAATTTATAATTCAATGTACTTGCATAAGTGCACATTTAAACTAATATATCGTCAAATATTAAATATAGAGCGCGTTCACCCAATAACTTCGATTATTATATGCAAACAAAGCTCTTTACAGTGTTACTGCTCAGTTCTTACATAAAATGTTATGCAGCATCAAGATTCAATTATATTAGCAAAAAAATCATTCTATATACCTTCATAAACAAAATTATATTTAAAGGAAGCTTATTGGACTCTTTGAATGCCATAGTCACTTAAATAAAGGTGTACCTTCCTTGGAGCAGTAAGAGTGCCATCCACATCAAATAAAGCAATTAAACCAGAATTTCTCAAAGCCATCCTCAATCAAAGTCTTACTGAAAAAAAAAAAAAAAAACACAAAAATATACAACAAAATGAATCAAGTTCTGTAAAATCAAAGAAGACGCAACAATCATGAATCATAATAAACCAACCAAATTCTGCTTGTGTGCTATGCTCATCGGTTATGGTACTATGTTTTTAGATCCACAAAAATATTCAATCCAATGGATAGATGTACAACCGCTAAATAATGACAATGCAGTTGGATACAAACCCACGGCAACTCATGTCAGCATTAATGCTTTTAATACTACACTCTAAAAAAGAAGGCAGCTTATCCAGATTTCTATATTTATCATTTGATCTGCAAAGCATTTACATTTCATAGTACTATAGTAGGGTGTGTGATTTCATTCATTAGTCCAAATGACCACGAGTCCAAGAGCCCACAACTAAGGCTGCAAACGAACACGAACAAGGCCATGTTCGTGTTCGTTTGTTAAGAAAATTATGTGTTCACGAACAGTTCATGAACACTTACCGAACAAGATTTTCTGGTCGTGTTCGTTTGTTAAGAAAACAATCATGTTCGTGTTCGTTTATTAATTTTGTTCATGAACGCACACGAACACAAACGGACATTAATGAACACAAACAAGTGTTCATGAACGGAAACAACCACAAACGAACATATATTACTTTTGAATAACATCAAGTTCACATACATTAAGACATTAGTTAGATCCACCCAAAATATAACATAATTGTCCAAACATACTTAGCACTGGAGAAGGGCGTTGGAGGTGGAGGGCATCAAAGGTGGAACGTGGAAACATATATTGGATACAAAAAGTAGGTTTATCGATCTCATATAGTCATATATTTACCTCATATATATTATTTATTGGGTAAAATAAATACAAATAAAAGAATATAAAAAATGTATAAAAATTAAAAACCTTAATAAACTATCGAACATAAACGAAACGTACCGAACGTTCACGAACATAAACGAACGAACGCAACCTCTATTCATGTTCGTTCGTTTAACTAAACGAACGGAATTTTTTGTTCGTGTTCGTTCATTTACTAAACAAACGAACACAAACGAACTTCCCGCCGAACGGTTCATGAACGTTCGCTAAAAGTTCAGTTCGTTTGCAGCCCTACCCACAACCCGTCATTGTGTATCTAGACATATAATTCTATACAACTTTCGCTCGAAAGAATAACTGTAACAAAAGTTTTTAAATCTCGCCTCTCCTATGTTGATTTTGTAGCTCCCTCACTAACTATATATGAAAACAGATTTTATCAAAAAGGTGAACGAAAACCCTACAATCAAAACATGTTCTTGAGACTTGAAATCTAAGATCCATTCTTAGTGCCCCACATTCACCCCCATTTCATTTCTTACACATCGATCATCTAAGTTTTTCCAATCACCGCCGTCGATATATTACATAGATCTATATCACAATTTAATCAATTTTAAAGATGAATGAAAGCCCCAAATATTATTTTTTTTACTCAAATTCTGGCATTCTTTTCCAAATGCTATATGAACAATCAAATTAATAACATATACGAACAACAATAACCCTACAATTCAAAACTGACTTGAACTTCAACTGAAAATGCTAGTAAAATGTTCCAATTTTCACAAACATAAGCATATATATTTAATCAGGATACAATGTTATGATTTAATTGATGAGATAAGTTATAAAACCCTAGTCTACTGGACCAGATACATACTAGATCAATGGTGGAAAAGGTTGAGAACGAAATCATACCGTACAAATTGAAGATAAAAGATGAATCTTGAAGTCCAAATGCAGGAAGATGTTTAGATCTGTTTGTCTGTGAGAGAGAGATTGCTGGAGTGAGACTCAAAGGTGCAGACTCACCCAACTGCTTGCTTTTACTTGTACCAGAATTAACCAAAGAAAAAGAGGGGTTTTTTTTTAGAAAAAAAAAAGAAAAAGAAAAATAAAAATCTTTTTAGAGTGATTTTGTGTTGACTGTTGAAAGTTGAGAAAATAATGTTAAGAAAGTGTAGGGTACAAAGTCCTTTATCCTACAAAGTGTAGGAAGCCACAAAATGATGCCACGTGGAACTTGTCTGTTATAACTCTATAACTGATTAGAGGGGTAATATAGTCAATTGGACATATCAATTAATCACGTCTATTATCAAATCCCTGTTTTATCGTTCATCAATATTTCAAATTTCATAACTGATTTCATAATATACGATTATCATTTCTTACCATATTCAATAATCTACAATCATCGTCGATCACTGATTCAAATTTTTTTACGAAAAATCATAATCAATTTGCCGAGTTCTTCACCATGTTCGGTATGTACTCTGTTTTTATTGTTTTCAATTAATCGTGATCTTACTCTTAATTTGTGTTTTCAGATCTAAACAATGAACCTGAATTCTTATTCGATGAAGAACATGAAGTTTCTACTGTTTTTGAAGTTTTTTTTAGATCAGTGATGAAAACAGAGGTTGAGCATTCCATTAAAATTTTTTGATGTTTTGTGGATTTGAAGATAATCATTTGCGTTTTAGTATGTTTTATACATGCGTTTTGATGTATCTGGTGATATTATGTTTAGGATAACATTCAAATGCGTTTTAATATGTTTTAACATGCGTTTTGTTGTATCTGGTGATATTATGTTATTGATAAGATTCAAATGCGTTTTATTATGTTTTAACATGCGTTTTGATGTATCTGGTGATATTATGTTATTAACTACTACTGAATCAAACCACTGATGGCCTAACTTCTGATGAGCAAACTACTGATGAAACATTGATACACATGCGTTTTATGGGTTTACAAATGCGTTTTAACTACTGCTGAATCAAACCACTGATGGCCTAACTTCTGATGAGCAAACTACTGCTGAATCAAACCACTGATGGCCTAACTTCTGATGAGCAAACCACTGATGAACATTGATACACATGCGTTTTATGGGTTTACAAATGCGTTTTAACTACTGCTGAATCAAACCACTGATGGCCTAACTTCTGATGAGCAAACTACTGCTGAATCAAACCACTGATGGCCTAACTTTCTGATGAGCAAACCACTGATGAACATTGATACACATGCGTTTTATGTGTTTACAAATGCGTTTTAACTACTGCTGAATCAAAACCACTGATGGCCTAACTTCTGATGAACATTGATACACATGCGTTTTATGGTTTACAAATGCGTTTTACTTTTTTTTTAACATTGATACACATGCGTTTTACTTTTTCGTGATGAGCAAACCACTAATTATCTAATGCATTACTAAATTCATAAAACGCCTCTACTAAAACTTCAAAACGCATCTGCAACTATAGATCACCAAAACATCATACTAATCAGTAAAACGCCTTTACTTTTTTCACGTCCTTCACCTGTTTTAGGTTTTTAAAGTAAAATCATGAAGTAAAATTAAAGTAAAATACGATCAAAATACGATCAAAATTAAAGTAAAATCATGAACAATTCCTTACCTGATTTGCGTTTTTGGAGGCATATTTTGTTGATATGATTTAGTGTTTCTCCGATGCTCTGTTTTTTGATTTTTGATTTTTGGACTTCGGTGTCAGTTTTGATTTTTGGAGAATCAATCACACGCATAAAATGAAGTAACCGTCAATTAATGAGGTTGATTTGGGCGCTGGATTAAAAAATTCAAATTATTTTAGTTTGTAATTTGTCTGTTTTACCCTCAAATTGATAACTGTCATTAATGACAAACGTGGGTAATTAATGTACGAGGTTTTCCTTATAAAACGCAGAAGGTGGGAGATGGAGGGCCAGGATGGCTTCTCACACTTTGTAGGTTAAGAAGGCTTTGTACGTTAGCCGGCCTCAATAATGTTTGGTCTTTGTGGATAAATTATTTTTGTCACTAATAGTCAATTTATTGAAATCAATACCGATTTGATCATTTGATTATCAAATATTATTATGGTTTGTAATTGTAATAACGGGTTAGATCAAATACACAAGACACTTTTTCTAGGAAGGGTGAGAAGGATTGTGATCCATTGATCATATATTTGAAGGGTTGAGATTAGTTTGTTTGAAAAAAATAAATAATAAATTAGAGAAAGGGCATAAAAGGAAAACCACATTTGTTGACTTTCTCTCTCCACATGCAATGCACATGTCAATTCCCCCCATCATTTTAAAACGTCTATAACTTTTTCATACGACATTTTTTTTTTTCAAAAAAAATTCACCATATTAACGAGCGTTTTTTATCTTTAATATGAGTACCACATTGCTACATTAAAATTGAAAAAAAAAATTTCGTGCTAAATGGGTTTTTTTTCTCCGTTGTGTCTTCTGCACGTTCATTGTGTTATAGTATGCATGTGTGCTTTATAAATATGTTATTTATGTTTTTTTAGTCTACACATGATTTAACTTTGTCCATTGTGTTTTTAGTATGCTTTTAATTGTGTTTTATGCAAATGAGTTTTGTATTTAGGCGTACATTGTGTTTTATTATGTTATTCATTGTGTTTAAGTCTATTATTCATTGTGTTTTAGTATTCTGTTCATTGTGTTTTTTATATGTCGTCAATTGTGTTTTATTAGACTGTTCATTGTGTTTTATACCATATTGTTCATTGCATATTTAATTGGTACTCATTGTGTTTTACGTTATCTCCATTGTGTCTTACGCAACTGGGTTTTCAACTTTTTTTCCAAAAGTATTCATTGTGTTTTATTCTTCTGTTCATTGTGTCTTTATTATGTCGTCCATTGTGTTTTACACAATTGGGTTTTTAACTTTTTTTTTTCAAAAGTACTCATTGTATTTTAGTCTTTTGTTCATTGTGTCATTCGTATGTCATCCATTGTGTCTTACGTAACTGGGTTTTCAATTTTTTTTTTCAAAAGTATTCATTGTGTTTTAGTCTTCTATTCATTGTGTCTTTAGTATGTCGTCCATTGTGTTTTACTAGACTCTTGATTATGTTTTATACCTTATATTTAATTGGTGTTCATTGTGTTTTACATTCCATTGTGTCTTATGCAAGTGGGTTTTATATATATAGTTGTATAACTAGATTTTTAAATAAAAAAAAAGGAACCATTGTCAAAAGTCTCTTTTTTATCCACCACCTATGACTCACCACGTCACCGAGGTAGCTTGCCTCACGCCGGTGGAAATTTCCATTGGTTTTTCCACATGCCGGTCTCTTAACGCTGCACCCAGGGTGATGTTAGTGATGCGAAGGGGCTTCACACCACTCTTCCATGCCCCACACCGTACAGCCTTATTGAAGACTTAAATATTATTCTATTTTATTGTGGGGTTTGGTATGTTTAAAGTTTAGTGTTGATTACCAAGAGTTGCAAGAGTCACTTCACCCCAAATTCCTAACCGTAATCTTTTGAATGCTTTATCTTCTAATAGTTGGTACGTCGCCCCTACATTTCTAAGACATGTGATGTTACTAGACTTCTCTTTTGTTTTACATGAACAATGTTGGGACTAACATTTGGATTATGCTCTGGCAATTCCATTGAGACCTCGGTTGTATATTATTTGTTACATATTACATCTTCCTCTGTATTCATCTTAACAACAACTTCTGACGCTTAATATCGAAATATTAACAGATCTAACACAAACTCGCGCACACGAACACACAAACGTACAAACATGTGTATGCTTAAAACAACTGCATAATTAAGCAGAAAGTTATCTCATATAACAAAAGTCAATCATGATAAGTTAATGAATGAAAATTGTTGCAATTTTGATTACCATCCCATCCTTTGGCTAAATGATGCAAGTCTCCTATAAGATACATGTTCTCATTGTCTACTTGAAATTCAATACAAGTGCATTCATCTTATTCTGAATTTTATATAATTACTGAAACCAAAAGAATCCGTCTCGATGCATATATAAAGCAAAAATATTGCATACAAATACTTTTCTTCCCAAACCTTACGGTGTGGGAAATCCGAAAGCAAAATGAGTCGGGTACCTCAGGCCTGCTTGTTGAAGAACAGAGTAGTACACTGGCTCAGAGTATCATCAGGGCTCGTAACTGAAAAGCAAAGAATAACCAGTTGACAAATTTTAGTGTCGCTCAACCTAAAACTAGGAGTATATATTAGATTTGGCTATGAACATTTCTACGTTTGACTGGGAAAATAGTTTAAGAAATATGTTCACCATCAGCCATGCCTTAAATACGCTTCGGGATCAGCTAGAGGTAGCAATTTTGACCAATGGGTCGAATAAAAAAGATAGCTAAAAAGGAGAACAGGTCAAACGGGTTGTAAAGCCACTGAATGTCTGTTTTTGATGTATGCAGCCCCCTAAACCGTGTTATCGAATGATGAGATAATATTTAACTAACATTATTTTTTATCATCATAATTATTACATTAGCTATGTAAAAAAATTGTTTGCAGGTCAACACAACCCAACCCAACCCAGTCCCATTTGGCCGATTACCAAGCATGTCTGACCCGGCCATCCAGTCTACCTCTAAAAGTGACAAAGAAGAAAATATTTAATCTTTATTGATTATTTGTAACAATGACAATAAGCAATTAGCAGGGCCGGCTCAACCATATTGGGGGCCTGAAGCGAAATAAAAATCCGAGGCCCTATTTATAAAAAATAAAGGGGAAATGGAATCTAATAATCCCAACTTTGGGGGGTTGGAAGGCAGCAGTCCCAACTTGCAACTTGTACCACAGCAGTCCCAACTTGTCAACTATTTAACTTGGTTGGTCCCAGACTAACTGAGGTTAACTTTTTCTGTTAAATGCCACGTGGGCATCCCACGTGGCATAGTATGTCCAGTTGGCAAAAAACGTGGGTCCCACTTGTTTTTTCAATTAAAAAAAACCTATGCATATATTATTTTATATATCTACATCTGTGTATATATACAGAGAGAGAGAGAGAGAGAGAGAGACAACCCACCCCCTTCTTCATCGTCCTCCTGTCAGTGTTGTAAAAGGCGCTAGGCGCTAGGCAGGCGGTGAGGTCCAGCCTAGGGACTAGTCGGGACTAGGCGAAAATTAGGCGGAATTAGGCGTTTTGGTATTTTATACGTATTATATATATATACACACAAATTTAGGGGTTTTTTGAAAATATGTTAAGATATATACACATAATACTTAGAAATTAAAAGTTTTAGGAATAAAAGTAAACTAATAAAAGATAGAGGGATTAAATTTTTACATACACAAACTAGTTTTACATAAAAATTAAGAGTTTTAGGAATAAAAGTAAACCATTAAAAGATAGAGGGGCAAATGTGAAAATACTTAAAACTTATTTAACCCTAAAAACACTAAAGATAGAGTTCAGCCGCCAAGCTTCTTCTTCTTCCTCCCTATCAGCAGCAGCAGGTCTTCTTCAGCTCCTCCCTGTCAGCAGCTGGTAAGTTTCTTCTTACTCCTGATATCTTCTTCTTCCTCCTGATATCTTCCGCCTAGGCCCGCCTGGACCACCGCCTAGTCCGCCTATAGCTCGCCTAATCCTCAAAAGGCCTAGGTCACCGCCTATGGCTAAATTCCGATATGTATGGCCGCCCAGCGCCTAGGCGCCGCCTAGGCGGCCGCCTAGGACGCCTTTTACAACACTGCCTCCTGTCACCACCGTCCTCCACCACCATCTCCGACGACCACCACCCCACAACCGCCTGTCACCACCCTCCCTCCTCCTTTGTCTACCCTCCCTCCTCCTCGGTTTTCCCACTCTACCATTCTCTAAGTCACTATTTAATCTACAAACTATCTTAAAAACTAGTGAAAATATATTTTCCAAGAGATAAATAACCTTTGCATACATCAGAGCCTCAAAGGCATAGAGCAATAGACAGATCTAGATTAACACTACACTTGCTAGAAGACTGATCACTTAGATTATGCCCCGAGTGTGTCTCGCTGATTTCACTGGTTAGAGAACTATTGCTCGTCTGCGTCAAAGGATGGTTCAACGAGAGTGACAACGATAATCCACATCCACCAGACTCATCCACCTTTTCCTCATTACGTCCTGATTTCTCAAGTTCAGCTCCGTTTATCGATTCATGTAAAATTAGGGCTTTCCCCCAAATTTTAGGGTTCTTATTTCTAACCCTATAATGGTTGATGGTGACGAAGGCAACGTGGAGGTGGAGGTGGTTGATGGTGACGAAGGCAGTGGAGGTGGTTGCAGATGGCGGCGGTGGCGGTGGAGAACCCACCTGTTCTTGTCTCTCTCTCCTTGCCCTCATACTCTCTCTCTCTTTAGTTTTAGTGTTTCTCTCTCTTGGTCGGAATCCACCTGAACGGTGGTCAGAACGCCGGGACTCCACGGTGGTCGGCGGTGGCGGTGGAGAACCCACCGGCTCCTTTCCTTCTTTCTTGGTTTGGGTTACGTTTATATATATATATATATATATATATATATATATATATATATATATATATATATATATATATAGGTTTAGGATCATGTGAAAAACTTAATTTGTGTGAGAAGTGTGAGAACCAATAACATGAAGGCATATTATATTACATAAAAGGGTAAGATTGTAAATTGGCTTGATAATCTTATTTTAGGAGATAATATCTCATTTAATTCGTGATTAATACCGAGCATTATTAGGGATTCTTGTTTTCACATCCTCTACATTATTTTACAGATTTTTTGTTAACATTCAACACAATATCATTCATTCTCTGTATTATTCGCGATCATATTGGTGTGTTTTATTCGAATCAATTCATATTAATGTGTTTTATATTTTTTTCAAAACTGTTCGTACTGTGTTTTAGTTTTTATATTAAGATACATATCATCGTTTTTTAATGTAGTATAGTGTTTGACGAAACAGCAGTATTTTTATGTTTTTTGTGATTTTTACAGCAGTGTAGTATAGTGTTTTACGAAACAGCAGTGTTTTTATGTTTTTTGTGATTTTACAGCAGTGTAGTATAGTGTTTTACGATACAGCAGTGTAGTATAGTGTTTTACGATACAGCAGTGTAGTATAGTGTTTTACGATACAACAGTGTTTTCTTAGTCTTTTTTTGATCTGTAATTATTGATGAGAGAGAGGAGGAAATGGAGAGAATCATAATAAATAGGAGGAGAGAGGTGAGAGATGAGTTTTTAATGATGCAATTAATTAGAGTGTGTATTTTACTATCTTACCCTTAATGGTATAATCAAATAATAAAATTATAATATTAATTACAAAAATGCCATCCAATTAATCCACACCATAGATTAAGATGATCTAATGGTCCAAAACACTTCTTACCCTTCTCACACAAAACACACTTTGCACAGGATCTCGACCCTATATATATATATATATATATATATATATATATATATATATATATTAATATTAATGTATATAAAAGTTAATAAGGGCCCACCATTTTAAAAACAATAATAAAACATTAAATATAATTTCTTTTACACATGTGGATAAGGGCCCACCATTTTTTTTGCCAGCTTCACACTTTGTGCCACGTAGGACTGCCACGTGGGATGCCCACGTGGCATTTAACAGAAAAAGTTAACCTCAGTTAGTCTGGGACCAACCAAGTTAAATAGTTGACAAGTTGGGACTGCTGTGGTACAAGTTGCAAGTTGGGACTGCTGCCTTCCAACCCCCCAAAGTTGGGATTATTAGATTCCATTTCCCCAAAAATAAAAAACTGAAAATAATTATGAAATTCGCTACAGGGAGGGATTGAACTTCCAACCTTGTAGTTAAGGGCCACATGCTCAAACCAACTGAGCTATTCTATCTGTATGTTAATATATAGGTTTGCTTTTGTTATATATCATCAAACTTAGAAAAATTATGAGGCCCTTATAACTTGGAGGCCCAAAGCACAAGCCTCATTTGGTTTGGGCTTGAGCCGGGCCTGGCAATTAGTAACTGCCGGAACAGATAGGATGCAATCTTCATGGAACAGAGGGAGTGTATGATCTTTAGTTTGAACAGGAAGAGTGTAAGATTTTATAAACGATAAATCAAACTAACCTGTGTGACCAACAGTTCGTTCGGATTCATAAATCTCATGATCATTTCCACCCTATCAGAAAGTTAATTAACATATATTCAAGTTTCAGATAATACAAATGTTATTGGTTTTTGTCAAAAATATTTTTAAACATAAAAACCAAAAAACTTAATGGAAGATAAAAAGCGCAGCTACCTTGTAAGTCTTATCTCCAAAGAAGTGAATCTCTTGAAATTCTTCCAAGTATTTCAAACAATAAGTTTTGTCCCACCCTTGGGGGAAGGCCTATTAAAAGCATTTTCCAAATAAGAATAACCAAAAACGAAATCATAATCTCATGTTTTTTTATTAGTACGAAGTTACTCACGTCAAAGCTAATTTGGCCACCAATGGAGAACGTAAGGTTAAGATGAGCAAATTTTTCCCGAAGGATTTCCACCATTTTCGTGCGTATATTATGAACCTGAATTGTAATGCATAATAAATTCAACAGTGTTGTAAAAGGCGCTAGGCGCTAGGCAGGCGGTGAGGTCCAGCCTAGGGACTAGTCGGGACTAGTCGGGACTAGGCGAAAATTAGGCGGAATTAGGCGTTTTGGTATTTTATACGTATTATATATATATATATACACAAATTTAGGGATTTTTGAAAATATGTTAAGATATATACACATAATACTTAGATATATACACATAATACTAAGAAATACCTAGAAATACTTAGAAATTTAATAAAAAAAATAAAAAAAAAATAAAAAATAACACCGCCTAGGCTCGCCTAGGCCCGCCTAGGCTCCGACTAACTGCCAAATCGCCCAGGAATCCGCCTAGGGCAAAATTCCAAGTTTTACCACCGCCTAGCGCCTAGGCGCCGCCTAGGCGGCCGCCTAGGCCGCCTTTTACAACACTGAAATTCAAGTAGTTAAAATAAACTTGTGTTCCAAATGAATAAAAGTTTTGTACCTTATCATATCTCTCGAATTCATCTCTTTCTTCTTGACTGCAGTTTCGCCCAATTGGTGAAACATTAATCATCCCACTTCGAAACTCAATGAAGGTTCCCC
Source organism: Ambrosia trifida (assembly GCA_028751855.1). NCBI lineage: Eukaryota > Viridiplantae > Streptophyta > Magnoliopsida > Asterales > Asteraceae > Ambrosia > Ambrosia trifida. The sequence goes on along the minus strand of CM054125.1, from coordinate 4,420,135 downwards.
TATAATTAAGTTTTAAGAGGTTCTATTATGATGCTAAAAAGATAACTAACTGTTGCAATAATGTAGGTTTTCACTCACCTTTTTATTGGGATATCTAAGTCAGCAATGTAATGAAGGGTAAAATTTACAAAGTCCTGCATCATGGCGTGTATGTTTAATCATTTCAGATTAAAAACTACAGAAGACATATGATAACATTTTATGTTGCATGAACATCAAATAAGGGGTGTTTGATGTTCAGTAGTCACTTTTAAGTGTGTGCATATAAGGTGATTATGACCTGACTTTTTGATTATCTAGAGTAAAAATAATCAGATTTAGAAAAGCACATGGGATTTCCTTTTCTTTTGTTTTTTGAAAACTGATTTTTAAAATGAATGCAAATTATCTACCAATTCTTTAGATTCTTATGCTTCAGTTAAATGATTATCAAATTTTGATATTTCAATTCACAATGATCCAAATCCAATTATCCAAACACCCAGTGACGAAGCTTGACCCGAAACTTCGGGGGGTCGAAACCTTACATACCAAAAAATTTCTATACGAATACTATATAATCGGAACTTCTGAGCGAAAATTTGGGGGGGGGGGGGGGGGGGGGGGGTCGGCCGCCCCTTAAGAGATGCGCCCCTGCAAACACCCCCTACATTTCTAAGAACACTTTGTAGATCTAAAAAGAAACAGAAGAAAATTCTTTACCTTGATGTTTTTCTCCCCTAGAAGTGTCTTCAGGCTCTGCACAAGGGAAAAATTGAACAATTAATAAAAATACGGTACATGAAGAATATTAGTTTCTAAGATCTATAACGTGTGTAATGATTGAATAAATGGTAAGTTTCTCCTGGGAAAGATTGGATATGATGTTTTTTATGTTTTTAAACAGCACCTGTGTTCCAACTAGCTTTCCATCCTTGTAGGCCACAAGACCGTTCTCAGCAAACACATAATCATAGTCATTAATAACTGCATAGACATAGAAGCTAGATTGTTACTTATGAAATATTATTTCAGAATATCTTATTAAAGAGGTCATCAAAGAAGCAATGGCCTTTTTGCAAAATAAAGAAGAAAAGGTGACATAAGCAAGAGAATCAGAGATTTTTATATAGGCGGGCCTCAAGAACTAGGGTCAAAAGCACTGATAAATATTTTATATGATCAGCAGAGAAATACATCTAAAGTTTTTATATGTTAAGATAAACCAAACTTCAACATTATTGTGTATTCATTATAAATAGAAGAAAAAAAGAGCACACAGTTGACCTGTTGACCCTAGTTGTTCCGAGATCTTAACAAGATCAGATCCTCCAACAACGCCAACATTAACAACCTGCAAGCATGAATTAACCAAGACACTGATTAAAGTGCAATAGCAAAAAAAAAAGTTAAGAATATAAACCCTCCCATCCCCACTCAGAGAAACCTCAAGAGTTCAGGACATAATAATTCAGGTACCTTCCGCAAATCCTGCATGAACTTCAACATCTTTGGAGTGACCCCCTGCAATGTTGAAGCGCTTTAAAACAAAATCCATTGCGTTTAAGAAGGAATACTTTGTACTCAATGATGGTATATACATATTGTTTGGTCATGTACCGAATTTCAATATTTACTTTTATTAAGATATGCAAACAGAAGCATAGGTATGCACTTGCTTGACAGGATAACAAATGCTAATCTAAACTTGTTGCAAAACAAGTCCTTCAGAAAGTTGTTCCAAAGTACTAAACTTTGTACAACAATACCAAGGCTTATACTTACACCCCCTAGCCTTCTGCTATATGACCTTTGGTCTAATATGCAAAAATTGTATTTGATTTCAAATTCATAGAATCATGTCTCAAGAAAAAATGATAATTTATAATTCAATGTGGTTGCATAAGTGCACATTTGTTCTAATTTCTAATATATCGTCAAATATTAAATATAGAGCGCGCTCACCCAATAACTTCGATTATAATATGAAACAAAGTCTTTACAGTATTATCGCTCAGATCTTAGTCATCTTACATAAAATGTTATTCAACATCAAGATTCAACTATATTAGCAAAAAATCCTTCTATATACCTTCATAAACAAAATTATATTTAAAGGAAGCATATTGGACTCTTTGAATGCCATAGTCACTGAAATAAAGGTGTACCTTCCTTGGAGCAGTAAGAGTGTCATCCACATCAAATAAAGCAATTAAACCAGAATTTCTCAAAGCCATCCTCAATCAAAGTCTTACTGAAAAAAAAAACACATAAATATACAACAAAATGAATCAAGTTCTGTAAAATCAAAGAAGACGCAACAATCATGAATCGTAATAAACCAACCAAATTCTGCTTGTGTGCTATGCTCATCGGTTATGGTACTATGTTTTTAGATCCACAAAATATTCAATCCAATGGATAGACGTACAACCGCTAAATAATGACAATGCAATTGGATACAAACCCACGGCAACTCATGTCAGCATTCATGCTTTTAATACTACACTCTAAAAAAGAAGGCAGCTTGTCCAGATTTTCTATATTTATCATTTGATCAGCAAAGCATTTACATTTCGCAGTAGGGTGTGCGATTTCATTCATGAGTCCATATGACCACGAGTCCAAGAGCCCACAACCCGTCATTTGTGTACCTAGATCTATAACTCTATACAACTTTCTCTCGAAAGTATAACTGTAACAAAAAATTATAAATCTCGCCTCTCCTCTGGTGATTTGTAGCTCCCTCACTAACTATATATGAAAAGGAATTTATCAAAAAGGTGAACAAAATCCCTACAATCAAAACATGCTCTTGAGACTTGAACATCTAAGATCCATTCTTAACGCTAGACGTCTATCCCCCTTTCAATTCTTACACATCAATCATCTAAATTCTTCCGATGAGGCATAAGTGGTGAAACAAACTTGGGACTCAGTATACTCAACTTTAATATGAAACGGAATCAAGCGGTGTTCCACCGCCTTTGGCATATTATATAGATCTAATATCTATATCACAATTTAATCAAATTTAAAGATGGATAAAAGCCCCAAATATTATTTTTTTTACTCAAATTCTGGCATTCTTTTCCAAATGCTATATGAACAATCAAACTAATTAAACATAGACGAACAACAATAGCTAGCCCTACAATTCAAAATTGAGTTGAACTTCAATTGATGTACTGAAAATGCTATAAATGTATTCGAAGTTTCATAAACCAAAACATACACATTGAATCTGGATACAATGTTATGATTTAGTTGATGAGATCCTTAGTCTACTGAACCAGATACGTACATACAGAGTAGATCAATGGTGGAAAAGGTTGAGAACGAAATCATACCGCACAAATTGAAGATAAAAGATGAATCTTGAAGTCCAAATGCAGGAAGATGTTTAGATCTGTTTGTTAGGGTTATTATTAATACTGTGATATAAGACCATGTGTAGTGGGGCTTTATATTTATAAAGCCCCTGAATGTGATTGGTCCACGTGGCTGCTGAGTCAGCGTGGAGAGAGAAACTGAAAAAGGGGTGTAGTGGTGGGGCTTTATTTATAAAGCCCCTATTAATATTTTATTATATCTTTTAAATAAAAATAATAATAAAATAATAAGAGGAGAGAGAGGCTGCTGATGTGGCAACATCTGATTGGAGGGGGCAAAACAAACCTAGCGCTATATATATAAAGCCCCTAGCAGATTTTTGGTCATGGAGCCCCCCTGTAATGGTGTACAGGGGCGCTATTTTTTAAAATTTCTCAAAAAAACGCCCCACTACGGGTGGTCTAAAGAGAGAGAGATTGCTGGAGTGAGACTCAAAGGTGCAGACTCACCCAACTGCTTGCTTTTACTTGTACCAGAATTAACCAAAGAAAAAGAGGGGTTTTTTTAGAAAAAATAAAGAAAAAGAAAAAGAAAAATCTTTTTAGAGTGATTTTGTGTTGACTGTTGAAAGTTGAGAAAATAATGTTTGGTCTTTGTGGATAAATTATTTTTGTCACTAATAGTCAATTTATCAAATATTATTAGTGAACTGTGAGAATCAAAGGAGGGTATTTTTTTTTTATTTTTTTTTTCAAAATTTTTTTTTCCATATTGTTAAACATGTATTATAGTATTGAAAACTAAAAAATAAAATAAAAATAAAAAATTTGGTGTAGAGTAATTATGTGTAGAGTAATTACATAATTACTCTAGTGTAAACTAATGTATTTACCTTAATGACGTAATTACACTAAAAAAAAATTTTTTTAAAAATTTTTTTTTTGTATTATTCATCTAGAAAGAATGTTTAAGCACATGGGAAAAAAAAATTCTAAAAAAAAAATAATTTTTTTTTACCCCCTTTGATTCTCACAGTTCTTACAAAAAAACTATATGTATTTGATCTTTACTCATGATTTGTAATTGTAATAACTTAATTTTTTTTTATCTAATTTAGATTGGAATATCTGGTGTAGTTTCAGCTACATTTTTTTGTTGTGAGTGTTTATAATGTCTAGCATCTGGGTAGGCATTGGTGATAAATTAAGTTTCATTTGCCCTTCAAATAAACGATAAACCTAAAAGTGGTAGTATACATGAATGTAACTTAAATATTAGGCTTTTCCGGTTAAAATCATGCAATTCTTGAAAAAAAATATATAAATTAACTAAATAGTGTTTTCTTTGATTTAAACTAGTTTTGGTCAAATTTGTGACAAAAAATTATAATATATCGAGTAAACTTCGTTACAGAGCACCACGGACGAGAGGAGGGAAGCCTACGACATGCATCGTCACAAGGCTAAAAAAGGTTGTCTTCACGAACCACCACAAAGGGGAGGAGGAGATTTCTTTGAGAGAGAGTGTCCATGTAGGTTCTTTAATTGTTTAACATAAAAAGAAAAACCATATATTATATTAAACGATTAAAGTTAATTTAAATTAAATGATATGTAAATATGTAATATAGCATTTAAAATACATTGGCACATGAGCACGTCTTCATTTCCGTCTGGTTAATAAGGCATTTCCCAAGGCTTTTTTTAATGTTGGGGCTACTTTTTGAAGAAAAAAAAACAATAAAAAAAGGGAAGGGGGAAGGGGGAACCACTCACCTTAAGGTGGAGTGGTATGGAGGCTTAATGATAGAAGACCTATGATTGAAAAGTTCTGGGTTCAATTTTTGAGAGCGCCGGGTTTTACCGATTATTCCATTGGCGTGCCTTCGGGCAGGTGAATGGTCAGGTTTTCCCCGGAACTTGTGGCTGGTGGGCCAGGGGCTCCGTCCGTCGGGGTAAGGGCCGGCTATGGCTCCTTTGGCCATTGGAAGCCGCGTACGGAGTACCCGGCTTCTGCTTAGTGTACCTTTAAAAAAGGTGCTTAAGCGGTTAGTAAATTGTATCCATTGACTCATTTCAAATATTTTAATTGAGCCTTTTATAAGTCGTTATAAATCCAAAATCATTCGTCCAATTTGACCCACTTGTGGGCAGTGCAAAAGTGGGTTAGCTATAGGTTGGTAGTCCCATTGCATCTTATCTCTCAAGTACAATTTGTAAAGCTCTAAACTCTGGGTGAATCACATATACTACATAACATAATATTTTACGCACTATATCGTATATTACGGTTATACAATCATACAATACATAGTGAGACAAAGACGGAAGTAAGACAATACATCCAAGCATTTAAACTTTCTATTAAAATTATTGCCACCCAAAAGTTTTGGTTTCATCGATATGTGTATTGATAATTTAGAATCAGTCAAATTATAATCACATTTATTTGAAAAATACTAACAAAAATGTCACCTTTTTAATATTTTTTTTCCAAAAAATATATTTTTCTAGTGAGTGATAACATATAGCTTCTCATATTGGACAACTATTATGCCAACAAAAACCGAAACCCAAATTTATAAATTATATTAGAATGAATATAATAAAGTAACATTCTACAGGGACGACCACAAATGATGGTCAAAGATCAAAATTGGTTTCAGTTGATTGATCTACAGAACCTCAACAACAAAATTGAGTTCTCCCTAGCCATATATTTAAGCCGCTAACGGACCCTCTTATGATGCAATCAATTTTAACTATCTGCATTCTGCACAGCCTCGTGTGCGCCACTTTATTTCTCGTGAACAAGGGGACTGTAAACAGGATACCACATGTTTCTCGTTATATATTCCACAGTTTCTTCCTGCATTTGACATTAGAATTAAGCCTGATTAATGTCACTCGTTATATTGGACCAAAAATAATAAAATTGTGGAGATTTGATATGTACTTTTGACATGTGTGCAAGCTCTTTGAGTCCCACTTCACCACGTCCTTCTGCTACTTCTTCAATGACCGCAGTCCGAAGCACAGCAGCTCCTACTTCGGCAGTAATATTTCGAATACTACAATCATAGAAAAACAAGTAGATAACATTGGCAATAGAGTAAAAGTGTTGATATATAACTACCAAAGTACCAAGTAATGTGTCCATTAAGCCCAGCCGTTACTAATCACTAACCAATGGGTCAATTTGGGTGGGTTATCATTTATCCCTAACGGATCAAATGGGTCAACTCAAAAACATTTAACTAAAAGAAGTAGATTGTTGTTGTAATAATATAGATCAAATTTCATTAAAGTTGCAACAATTCTCATTTTAGGACTCATGGAAGTTGCACCATTTTATTTTCTTAGTTTTCAAGCAACAGTATCGTTTGTGCTATTAGTTCATTACAGAAAAACTTTATATGACAAACAATCAAACATTTTCTCACTGAAAAGTCAAATGTAGATTTGATCGTTCTGGTGGAGATAATCGATAACTGCATTTTCTTAGTAATTAAATGTGAGACATGATTTTGATTGTGACATCTTTAAATGAAATAAAATTTGAAGTGAGAGTGTGAGACTATAAGAACAGTACCTGTCAATAGATGGATAGAATTTACCCTTCTGGATATCTTCTTCTGTCATATACGAGGCAAGACTGTATACACCAAAATAATTAGCTAGAATTCACCCTTGTAGTCGTTTTATATTTTGGGAATACATTGAATATTTAGATATTTTAATACAATGATAGAAAAGGAAAGGTTAATTTATGACTGCAAGGAAGATGAAGTATGTAAAGTAATTAATATCTTGATTTAATTCAAGATGCTTTTGTTTAGTTCATATTTCATACCATTCAGATGCTGCATGCAGCATTCCATCAGTTACGATACGAGCACCAGAAAGCAGAGTGCCCAAACCAATACTGGATAAACAAAAGATATCAGATAAAGTCTGATCAATATTTCAACAAGAAAACAGCAAATATGAATACACACATACATAAATTATAAGCACATACCCGGGAAACAGATACATATTATTGGCTTGATTTACATAACCAATCTTCCCATTTCCTGCCCATGTATCAATTAAGTTGATATGAAACAATACAAAAATAGCATAGCCATGTACATTAATGTCAAGTATAGGTGGCAAAATGGACAGGTTGGCTTATGGATCAAAACAGATTCAGGTCCAAACAGGTTAATGAGTCGAAATTGCCACCTCTAGTATCAATTATGTACAAAAATATAGGAATTAGCAGAAAAATTATACCAAGATCAACATTCTCGAAAGGGCTCCCACTCCCAAAAACTATGTTTTCACCAGCATGTTTGAAAGCATCAGCAGCAGTGCATTCAGCTGTTATATAAAATTATAAAAAATCAGCCAAAAAAACAAACGGCTCCCATAAAAGAACATATTCTACAAAGACAAACCGTTATCTGTGGGATTTGACATGGCAAAAATAGCAGGTTTAGGGGAGTCCGAATCTCGCATGGCTTTAAGCACCTGAATATTACATATAATTGATATGACTTGTAACAAAATGGACACAAAAAGAAAAGTTTATAAGTATTTTTAATATTTTTATAATCGATGAATTTCTTTATCATATTTTGTTGATCGATGGAATCTTACATTAACGCAACTTATGGCAGTTTTACTATATATATATATATATTGCAAAGGGATTAATCCTACATGTCATAATCTTATACAATCTCTCCTTTGAGAGATGCCACATAGGATGTGAGAGATGCCACATAGGATGTGATGTGACAGCTCTAGACATGTCATAATCTTATACAATCTCTCCTTTGAGAGATACCACATAGGATGTGAGAGATGCCACATAGGATGTGATGTGACAGCTCTAGACCAATTAAAAAAAAGGAATAAATATGATTTAAATATGGTTTAACTTAATCTATTAAATACCTAATCTACTAAATGTAAATATTAAACCTTTATAATTTTCTCTCTCATGTTTCCTCCCATAACATTTAAACGTTAATATCTTTTATATACAAGATTTTTTAAAGAAAAAAATTACACCAAATTAACGAGCGTTTTATTATCTTTCCAACGAGTACCATAGTGCTATATAAAAAACGGAGAAAAAAAACGACTATTTTTTGTAACCCGACAGGTATTGTGTCAGATTTGGATTAGTTTAAAAAAATTGTGAGTTTGGGTCGGGCCTGGGATTAGGTGATACCCGACCCAATTACCCGAAACCACATACCCAAATACCCGAACTATATACCCGATCATATACCCATGAATTTTTTAACGCATCGCATAACTCTTAGACTAATGCGTTCGATATTTCAGTAAATAACTTTTTTTCCTTATTTCATTTTAGTTTTTTTAGAATGATCGATTACAAATTTCCGAATTAATTTGACATTATATAATATTTTGTAATTATATAATATTTTGTAATGACACTAGATTTATACCCGACGCAGAGATTCGTTTTTTTTATATTAGAATATGATAACTTATAGCAGAGATTTGTTTAAAATAAATAATAATAATAATAATAATATTCATTAATCATATATTGGCAAGCCAGTAATTATGTTGTCATATTAGATATTTTATTATGTCATATTTGATATTTCAACCCGGGACGCTCCCGGGATAAAAACTAGTTTAAAAATATAGGCAAGTAGATATAGTGGTTTGTATAAATAGTGTTACAAGACAAAACAGCATCTATATGATAATTTGTTCAAAGTGTGCTCATGATTAAGAAAAGTGGATGCTTGTAATTTCATGGGCTCGCTGCTTTTGATCACTATTGTTTTTATACTGATACACAACAGCCTGGCGCACGTGAGTTCTCCAAGGTAATATTAGAGAAGACAATTAGCGGTAGGTTGAATAATGGATAATTATGTGCGGGTGGTCAGATTGGGTTGACTTGAAAAAACTTCCAAATAAATAGTTCTCCAAATAATACTTTTGTTTTTACAGGCTAACTCACACACCCTCTATAATCCTACTCCTAAATCTACACTTTTGTTCATCATGGGGCTTGAACCCTCAACCTCATGGGGAGGGACACACCTTGATACCACTAAGGCTACAAGCCCTTTGGTTCTCCACTTAATACTTATAGTGTGTGTTAAACTTAAATGTGATAAAACAATAATATATTATTTTGGTAATAATCTAATTTTTTTATAAAATAAATTAGGAGATTTACAACTAAACCCATTTGACATGTCTTAGTTATTTTGACCTATTAGGAAAAACAAAATTAACCAAACCAACCCATTTATATGTTGATGGGTCAAAATGGTTACCTCTAGTGAATATAAGGTCCACAAACACCATTGAAAACATGAATTATCAATAGAATCTAAAATTAAATAACATAAAATTTAACATCTTTAAAAAGCAAACCGCAGTGAAAATACTACGCACCTGCTCATTGAAAATACCTCCAACCCCTGATAAACCTAGAAGGACATGAGGCTTGACCTTTTTGACCTGCAAAACATCAAAAGTTGGCATTCCCGAGGGCAGAAAATAGCAGAACTTTAAAAAAGGATCTAGATGTAGAAAAGAAAAAAAGAAGGCAGGTCCTTTTAAATTACAAGAATTTATATATTTTCTTTTTAATAAATAAAAAAATGTACCACTTCAAGGAGATCAGATCCTTCTCGGAGTCCTATACTTTCAACTTCACCAATGGCTTTTGCAAATGGTTTGGCGGACGGGTCAAGACCGCTCCTCTCTGTTGTAATTAAACCCTGCAACCAAAACAAATAACTTAAACAGATGAAAGATATGGATGGTATGATTATATATCTTCGCATATATGATATACATTTTCATATTCTGTCATAAAATCACCATTGCAATCGTGTTTTTTTTTTTTTTTTTGGAATTTTCGCAAGAAGAAATATTACTAGTATGTAAGAGCAATAGCCCAATTCATGCTGTTGGCTAAATCGTTCTAAGCACACAATTTGTACATTATTAAGTGGATTTACCCCTTTTATTTCACATCTGATGTAAATGTAGGTAAACAACCATTGTAGAATTTAAAAGATAAATGACCATTGTACAAACGAAAAACTGAATGGGTGTAGTAAGTACAATAATGGAAATAATTAAAGATATGTAAAGCCATACATTTTTATCAATCAAGTAAAACTGAGGATTTGCTGTTGTTCCTGTCATTCTTGAAACAGCCTGATAGGCCATATTAAGAACACCAAGCCCTGCACTGAAAACAAAATACAGAATAAGATGTTCTAGGAAGTCTATAAAGTATATATATCAGAAATACTCTATATTAGTATTAATAGTACCGTTATTACTATTTATTACAATCTTATTTATTTTTTTCACTACCTTCCAGCTCCAGCAAGAACAATTTTTTGGTTTACAAAATCTAATAACGGCCGGCCTTGTGCTCTAACAACTCCAAGCAGTCCAGCTAATGCAACGCCAGCAGTTCCCTAAAAACCATGAATATGGAATAATTTAAATGGAAACATTAGCATAAATTTTGATCTTTAAATGCCATTTCAGAATTCAGAAATTGAAGCAGAAAGGTTCTAACCTGTATGTCATCATTGAACATGCAATACTTCTTTCTGTACCTTTGAAGAGTTTCAAAAGCCCACTTGAATTGAAAATCTTCGAACTGATTCAACATGGCTGCTTAAAACATGTTCATATGGAACAGATATGCAAAATTGACACTCCTAATAGAAATGAACCTGGATAACAGCTTTTGGCCAACGTGTATGAAGAGCTTCCATCAATTCATCCACTATTGAGATGTATTCCTCTCCTTCCATCCTTCGTTCTCTTAATCCTAAATCTATTAGAGTAAATAACATGAAACGATATTGATGTGCAGTCTAAATGTCATTTTAATTTTCTCTTTCGGGTTCTCATGAAACGGAGATAACTTTCACCCTCAAAAAAAAAAAATTATGTGGTTCAATTGGGGTAGTCATAACTTATATGGGGAATCTTTTGAATTTGTAGAATTGTAAGTGTGGCTACTTACAGAGAGGATCTTCTAGGAGCTTTTCATTGTTGGTGCCAACATCAAGCATAATAGGAAGGACCTGTGATGGCAAGAATGGATAGCAACCATTATAAATTTTGATGTTATGTAAGCTGATTAAAGATGTGGGGGTAGACAGGTTAGGTAGCAGGTCAAAATGGGTACTAATTTTAACGGGTTATATTTTCGTGTGAATCAGGGCGGTCGTGTTGAACTACAGACACTTTTGTTCCAACTTTCTTCCAGATATTCAATGTGTTATTTATGATTACACTAGAAAAGCTTTAAAAAAACAATTTAGGATGTTGATGCACTAAAAATAGACTTTAGGCAAAATTTTGACCCGTTTGACATGGTCCCTTTTGGGTCCAAATGATCACCTCCAGCTTAAGAGCTATGTGTATCAGTGTATGCAAGTAATATATCACATAAGTTGAAGTTTGAATTTGTAAAAAAAAATTACCCTTTGTGGATTGATGCCAGCAGCAGCAACATACATATCGAGTTTCCCAATAGGAATGCCAATTCCCTGAACTCCAAGATCACCTAGGCCCAGAATACGACTGCCATCCGTAAGCACTATCATGTCTACCTGAACAGTTTTTTTTTACAATTATACTAAGTTAATTAAGATCAAAATCAACTTATTCTACAAAACTTTCTTCCCAATGAACTCACTTATATCCATAGATAAAATTCAGGAATTTCATGGCAAGACAGGATGGGTAATGGGTCAAAAGTGCTAATACTTGTGCTAGTCAAGTTGGGTAGACACAACACTTTTTGGTTAGAAATTTTGATGTTTTTCAGCGACAATGATCATGAAAATTTTACTATTATAAATTATAATCTAACTCATGAATGAAATGATTTAGGAAGCTTTATGCATTAAAATACACTTTCCATAAACTTTGATGCCTCACCCATTTGACCTATTTCTTTCTAAGATGATGTTTTGCATATTACCTTTAACCGGTTAGAAATAAAAACATACCCAAATCAACCAATTTATTAGTAAATTGATAAATAGAGATGAAAACATTATCAAAAAAGTTCTCAACCAAACAATATAAAACTGACAATCCTACATTAAAAAAAGGGATCACGTAATATATACATACACACTTTTTGGATTCATGATATACCTGAGGAGCTGGCCAGTTATAGATTATTGACATCATCTCTCCTTTATCTTTTGCACTGAAGTACATTCCACGTGGGCGTCTGAACAATCCTGAATAGTTTTGGCATACCAACCCCACAGTAGGAGTGTAAATTATTGGAGCAAAATCTTTAATGTTGTCAATCAGTACCTGAAAACGAACATGCACAACACTATACATCAATACATAATGTTTAATCATTCATATGCCATGATGTTTGTATGTAAACATACTCTGTAGTATAATGTCTCATTCCTGTCGTGTAGTCTATTCAAGATTCTCCATTTAGCCAAGGATACATTATTTTCTGGTTGGCCTGCTGTATTCCTTTCCAACGATCGATATGAATCCACTAATATTTATTAATATGAACATGTTACTATTGCAAATTTAATGCATTTCTTATAAGTAATAAAATGTGATACAAAAACAAGATGAGGAAAAAATAATTAGAAAAACGGAGAAATAAAAACAGAATTTTACTAAATATAGAACTTACTAAATCGCTCGAATTGTTGTTCAAATGATATGACACGGGGTGGAAGGAGACCACGAAGCCCTAGGCGGTCTCTTTCTGTCAAAGGAAACCCAGTATCCTGCTCTCGAAATTATCACAAACGCTGATTAGTTAATTATTACATAAAGTATAACCATCTAATTTATAAAGCAGTATAGCTGGATAATAATATAAACCTCATGTATAAAGCTAACTATATTTGAAGCATATAATGAAAAGTAACACATAATAGGTATGCAATAAGAATTGTCTTTGTCATATTATTTTACTGGAACTTAAACATAATTTGGAGTTATACAGCATTTATCAGTGAAACATGATATTTACCCATAACCCATGGTGGTAAGTTTTTAGTAGCTTATAAGTTATAACCAAGAACTCATGAAGTGAAAAGTCACATCAATTAACAATGTGGGACAAGATAAGATATTCATCCAGCATCCTAGTAACTTTATTTAATCAACCTAACCAGTTTCTGAAAAGAGAAGGAATAAAATCAAAAAGTATTTTCATGTGAGAATATGATTATCCCTAGTAAAGTCCCAACCAATGAATACAACATGCACATAACTGAGAAAAAGGGTTGTCCTTATCTTTATTCTTCAGAACAAAGGGTATATATTCTGTTAATAAACAAAGATGAACACCATGTTGGTAGTTTGTAAACAAAGCTTCAGTGCATAATGCTATTATAAGAGTAATTTATGCCAACCACCATAATCATGGTTTAAAAAAACGGGTGAGGCATACGCCTCGAGGCGAAACTCTAAAAAAATGAGTTTGAGGCGTGCCTCATGGTGTTCTGATTGTACATACGCCTCTAAGGGCTGAGGCGCTAGAAAATGTGCGCCTCAGGTGGTTTAGGGTGTTTTTGATGTGTTTCTTTGGTGTTTTAGACTTTTTGGGTCAATTATTTTAGTTTTGACGTGTGTTTTTTATGTCTTAGACTTTTCTAGGTCAAGTATTTTATTTTTTATAGACATATAATTATTTATTTTTTTATTGTTTTTGACTGCGCCTCAAGCTTACGCCTCGGTTCGCCTCGAGGCTTACGCCTCATGAGGCAAAGGGAAAACGCCTCGATGCTCGTTTTCGTTCTTTTAAACTTTGACCATAACTTAAGATATAAAAAACAAGTGTCTTCACTCTTCACCTTATTCAACATGTTTATTTTATTTCATTGCATACATATTTAATTGTTGTTCCAACATGTTTATGCTATTACATGTGTCATAACTCAATAACTCATATACAAACAAAATCAAATAAAAAAGTGAGTGTGATGGTCCCATTCCATTGCTTACAAAACTACAATCCTAACTCTTAAATTAAATTAAAATATTACACCAAAAAAATTGAATATTAATCCTATCCCCAAACCTAATGAATGCCTCAATCAAAATATCTAATCCTAAAATGCTACATTTACCATAAACACAATGTACTCCACAAAAATTAGGTAAAAATAATATTACAGTCCCTATTAAATATTATTATTAATGACAATATACGTGTGTGTTAGAGATCTACAAACAAACAAACAAACCTTGTTAAACCAAGGATCATGAAGAATATCAGCACCACGTTTATGAACAATACAAGCACTCGGAATCGATGACGTGGACGCCGCTATTGAAAACCGTCGTAGGTTTTCCGCCACCGTTACAGATCGAGTCACCGTTCTTCTCCACATGTTATTCTTCAATTTTTCACAGATAGTGTATTATTATTATTATTATTATTATTATTATTATTATTATTATTATTATTATTCACGAATGTTTGTTTATATATTGTTCATATATTGTTGATATATATAGAGAAAGAAAATAACGTATATATAGCATGTGTATATAATATATGTGTGTATGTATGTATGGATAGGTTGATATATCAGTGTTGTGAAGGAAGCCCTGTTGTTAGAGAGAAGACTGCCCGGGATTAACGGGCAGGGGGAATGGGGGTAGATGTGAAAGAATCAAATTCCGGGCAGGTTAATGAAGGGTTGATTTGAGGTGCCCGGATATTGTACCCTAGTCGCTGTCAAGGGCTTTTTGGGGATTTTATAATAAGGAAATGGTCTTTTAGAAAGGTGGTTCACACATTTATTGGGGACGATTTTTTAGCGTTTAGGGTTCGCCGCGTTTTCTAAATAAATTCTTATTGTCTATTTTTTATTGTGATTTTGTCTGAATACGTAACAAAATATATTTACATAAATAATAGTTATTATTCTTATAAGTTATACATTTACAAAGTCATATTGATTTATAACACGTGATTGCTCGTAAATGAGTGTATCAATAGTGAGGGTTATATCGTATAAGTTACATGAAAGGTTGTTAGGTCGCCGACGAATGGGTAATGGTTATGCAAATTTACGGGATAGTCAAACGATGTTCATCACCATCAAAGCGGTGGCCAATGGGTATCATAAATAGTTGATTTTTATTGGAATATAGTACTTAAGGTTTTAGTATCGAGCAATAAAGCTCATTGGCGTAATTTATCTCTATATGTTGTAACCTTATTGCAGGTTCGTCTATGAGAATTTTAAACTTTGTTTGGGCCTTTAGCTAGAAAATTTTATTTGGCCTTTTATATAGGTTTTTTTTTTAAATAGACCTTTTATATAGGTTTTTATAAAAATTTTGGTCATTTTATATAATACGTATAAAAATTTCCGGGCCTACAAGGGTCGGGGGCGAAGTCAACGACCACCTTGCCCACCTTTATGACCGGCCATGTATGAGATTGAAGTCGATGGGTGAAAACCTACGATGATGAACATCAAACGATGGATTCCGATGATTGATATGTACCCTCAATTCTTTGAAAATGTTTGGATTGTTTTATGTTCATAGCATTTATGTTTCGTGTATTATCTCTCATGCCAACCAATATTGTCTGTTTTGCATGCAGAGGTCACAAATTTTGTTTCAGTAGTCCAATTGGAAACTTGTTATAATGTCACCTATCATGGATTACTCCCAATCAAGCAATAACTGTAGAATTGTCATCTTATGCATAGCCAAAAGCACCTAAAACGAGCTCGTGAGATTTAAAGTGTGGCGTTCCGTATTGCCCATCATCTATCTCTCGCACGTATAGAACTTAACATAATGATATTTGATTTGACTAAATATGTGACTAGATTTGTTGCACTTAGTGTTTCAAGTTAAGTTTATTTAAGTGATGTGTTATTGTTAGTTTTGGTTGAAAATTGAAGTAGGGATGGGGATGACTAAGGGTATGTTTGGCAAAACTAGCTGGAGGCTGGTAACTGAAAGCTGCAAGCTGGTAGCTGAAAGCTGTTAGCTGGAAGCTTTTTAAATATATTTTGGTGTTTGGCAGAGTAGCTGGAGCTTTTAATAAAATGTATAAAATGACCAAAATGGTCATAATTAAAAGATTATAAAGAAGGTTTTTATTTTATTTTTAAAATAGAATGGGTATTTGTGTCATTTACTACCTAAAAGCTTGTAGCTAGTAGAGCTTTTTCTTAAAAGCTACTATTAGTAGCTTTTCACTGTAGAGCTTTTTCTCTAACATAAAAGTTTCCAGCCTCTTCAACCAAACAAAGCTTTTTATTAAGTTGGAGTTTTTTCTTAAAAGCTTGAAGCTTGAAGCCCCTATAAGCTCTTAAAAACTCCTTGCCAAACATACCCTAACAGGTGAGGCGTTCATATTTTGTTCATATTAGCTCTTAACAAATTCCAATTTACCCCTTTCCTTGAGGTATTTTTTTTTTCTTTGTGAAAAAAGGGATATATAAGAGGCTAAAATACTATTAAAAACGTCTATTGTTGGAAAATGGACAAGAGCATCTCGTCCAAAAATATGTAATTGAAATATTATAACTTATAAAAGATGATAGACAAATATCTCAACTAGTTGAATAGATTATTATTTTTAATATATTATCGTTGTACTCTTTTTGTTTGTTTTTTATTTTTAAGATTGAGAAAAAGGCTATAAAGATGAGTTCTATGGGCAGGATCAGGTGGTAACGAAAAATAAGTGTAGTAAGGATTTTATGCTAATTTTTATTCGTTCAACGTTTTCTCACTAATTGGTGGAATATGATCGCGAGACAACATTGGTGGCACGATGATACCCCAGTGTTCCGTGAGTGATTTTAATTTGTTGGCCGTTCAAAAAAAAATATGCTTCTCAATAATAAATAAAAATGGATTTAAAACAGAAGAATAAAACGTTTAAAAGCAATAATGGTGCATCGTCCCTTTCCTTTTGCTGCAGGGAGACGCAAATTCTTGTGTTTTTCAGACCATCACGGCATCACCTAAAGTTGGTGGAACAATGTTGAGGAAGATTGGAAAAAACAAATATTAAATATATACATTTACATACAATAAATTCAACATTCAACAATAAGCAA
Organism: Ambrosia trifida; assembly: GCA_028751855.1. Classification (NCBI taxonomy): domain Eukaryota; kingdom Viridiplantae; phylum Streptophyta; class Magnoliopsida; order Asterales; family Asteraceae; genus Ambrosia; species Ambrosia trifida. The sequence goes on along the minus strand of CM054125.1, from coordinate 4,402,701 downwards.
TACCTAGTGACAATATTTGGGTGGAATTGCAGCCTTTGCATACACATTTTTTTAACTCGTATCGAATCGGTTCTGTCATTGTAAAAAAACAAAAACAGAACAAAAATCAGTTACATTTTGCTCATCTGATTTGAAAAAAAAAATTATTGAAACGAAGATAAAAATAAACATGTCGCAATGGAAATTGTATAATATATAGAATTTTGAATATATGTGAAGAGATATGTACCCGCGCGTGCGCACGTCCACACATCTCCAGGCACGTCAGCAGAGCCGCAGCACAGACCTTCTTGAAGCTTGCGCACACCTCTTAGTACATGCCAGCTATCAATCGACAAGGAAAACGACATGCAGCCAATCAGAGGCCGATATTCCCTGCTCCACGACCTCTGGAAAGTACGAGGTACAGAAAAAGAACGGAAAGGACGATTGCATAATACGTGGACCAATCACAGGAAGACAGCGACCATGCTCCAACGGTTGTCAACCGTGTGGACCCGCGCAGGACAACTGTCATTCTCAAATCGACCAATCACAGGACGGCTGCCAAGTCTATAAATACCCCTGTCCTGAGGATTCATTCTGTTTTTCACACATAAACACATACTTAAAGAATTTTGTGATAATTGAGAAAGAGTGATTATAGTTGAAGAACTGTATGCGCTTATATACGAGTTTTTGTAATCGTCCTAGCAATCATCAATAAAATTATCTCTTTGCTCGTCTATATAGGTGCTAATCCGGTGTTTTTCAATATATTAACATAAAAGGTGAGACGACATTGAGAAAAACTCATGGTTTTGGTGCTTTCTTTCTCTAGCAGTAATCAGTTTCCATCCAACACGCTCTATATATGAATCAACAATGATTTTGTTTTGGTTTGAAAAAAAAAATTATTTTATGTAACGTTTTTATCATGAAAATCATAATATCCGGTTTTATAAATAAAATAATAATAAGCAACTTAAAGCATATACGAGTAACCTGGCCGTCGGCCACTCTTAACTAGGGCCCAATGGGTCAAAGTGCGTTTTAGTCACCTTTACGTATCACGAATCTAGTTCCCTATGTAGGCGATAATCCTTGCCTTTCACGGAAGTGTTTTTATGTTCCTCAAATCATAGATTGAAAACAAATAGTACTTAGAAACTTTTGCAAAAAGTGATATGGGTTGAACGGTCATAAGTTCAATAAGCATCTTAGCTAGATGGGTTTATGGTTCCATTTGAACTATTCTTGTTTTAGGTTCAATCGTAAATCTTTATTCACAATTTCTTTATATATAAAAAAACCATTAGGACTATGAGGTTTCATGTTGATTGACCATTCGATACAATTAAGTTTCATGACACGAGTTCGGTTGACAAAAACACTTTGAACATCATCCAACAGTGTAGCGTATTTGTCCATATGTTGGGTATGTTTGGCAAGGAGCTTTTAAGAGCTTTTAGGAGCTTCAAACTTCGAGCTTTTAAGAAAAAGCTCATACTTAATAAAAAACCTTTTTAGTTGAAGGGGCTGGAAACTTTTAGGTTAGAGAAAAAACTCTATAGTGAAAAGCTACCAGTAGTAGCTTTTAAGAAAAAACTCTACTGGCTACAAGCTTTTAATTAGTAAATGACATAAATACTCATTTTATTTTAAAAATAAAATAAAAATCTTCTTTATAAGTTTTTAATTATGCCTATTTTGGTCATTTTATACATTTTATTAAAAGCTCCAGCTACTCTGCCAAACACCAAAATATATTTAAAAAGCTTCCAGCCCCCAGCTAGTTTTCCGAAACATACCCGTTGTGATCTAGAGGTAATGAGGTGAGAATTCACTGATATCAGATTATTATTTGATAGTCACATATTGTTGTTTGATTTTGGAGAAATGATGAACTGGTCCGTGTTTCCAAATTAACCATGACCGAAAACCTTTTAACCAACTTCTGATCTCAGTAATAGCTTTTCTTTATTCTTTTACTATGATTACTATTTTGATGATTGCTACAAGTAGTTAAAATGCTATTGCGAAAAACGTCTGATTTTTTCGAGTTATGAAATGCGAATTTGTAAATAATATATACATTATCAGTATAGAAATGAATTTTCGAGTTATCATTGGTTAACTATGCCAGTAACTACAAATATAATTGTATATACGCATATATTGAGCCAAACCCAATAGAGTGGTATGTATAAAACTATAAATATAATTGTAATTAATGTGTGTGTATATATAACAAATTAATAAAATTATATCGAGCCGAACTGAGCCGAGCGGACCATTACTCGGGCTTGGCTCGTTTACAACCGAGCGGAAAATCGAGCGAGCATTTTCCGAGCAAATTCCAAGCAAGCGACGAGCGATCAACGAGCGCCAAGGGATTTGAACAGCCCTACATACAACTTGGTAAAACCCAGTAAAAATTTAATAAAAATTGGTTTTATTAAATTTTATATGCAATTAAAAGATAATAATCTATGCCCGTAATGTTATTAACGACACTTTTTAACTTTTTTTTTTCGTTGCTACAAACAATCACACTTTAACGCTGTGTTACTGAGTTAACTTAACAAGGGAAATGAAAGGAAACAAAAATTTGATTGTGTTCCCGAGTTTCATTTAAGGAGGGAAAAGAAAGGAAAACAAAACATAGTGTGTTTCCAAGTTTCATTTAAGGAGAGAAAAGAAAGGAAATGAAAGGAAAACTAGGCAAAATCTTTAAGTTTAGTTTTCCTTCCGATTTGGAAGGAAACAGAAGGAAATGATATTTATCCTTTCTTTCCTTTCCTCTCATTTCTTTCGATTCTTTTCCTTTCCTTTCCCTCTTTAAGTTAACCCGGGAACACAGCGTAAGTAATCAATGGAATTTTTCCATGCCAAATTACAAGACGGCCAGTAAACGGGCGACAAGTTGCAGCGCTACCCCATTTTAAAATAACAAAACCTACTCTATTACAGATAAAGTTTTGGCCCCAGGCTGACGAGCAAGTACTACGCACCACCTTTTGCACCCGATCTAGAAAACGAATTGCTTTGGGGGCAAGGCCCCCAAAAGTATCAAATGCAAAAGGCAAGAAGACGTGCTGATTCTCTAAGCAGGCGGTTTCAAGTTTAACGACTTTCTTAACTTCAGCTTTCAAGACCGCTTGCCCTGCCACAAACCTGAATCCCAAAGTCCCACCAGGGGGACACCCCAGTGAGGTCAACACACGCATATTTACCTTCCCTCCATCCGAATGCAAGGATATCCACTGGCCGTAAAGTGGATTGTCCGTTTAATGGGCCCGTCATAAAATTAACGGGGAATAAAAGTGAAAATTACTTCTCCGTTATAGTAAAATTGCTACCGAGAATAGAAGTTAAAGGTACGTAAGTTGTTGATCACATCAACAATATGGATTGTTAACGGTCAATAAGTCACATTTTGACTTATTGAAATATAATTTGCAAAAACTTAGGGGGTGTTTGAGATTGATTATTCAAAACAGATTATGCGTTTTGAAAAAACAGGGGTGGAGCTGCTTATAGATTATTGCGTTTTGGTAGTCTAAAAAACTGATTATTTGCGTTTTCAAAACGCAATCCTAAACACTACAAACTGATTATCTGTGTTTTCAAAACGCAATAATCTAAAAATCAGACTCAAAACGCGATCCCAAACACCCTCTTAATTTCTAATTTCACTTTGTTTTGGAAGTTGTAGCCTAGCAAACATAATTTTAAATTTTAAATTTTAAATTTTTTTAAAGATATGTATATGTACATTTTTTAATTAAAAGCACCGACATTTATATTTACGTATGTATGATTTTAGGCTATAGAGTGTGGAGACACCAAAAAGTTGTTGTCTCCATGCCACTAGGATGCCACATCACCATAGTCCATTTTCTTATTACTTGAGACATGAGTGGGGTGTGGAGACACCAAACACTCCATGTCTCAAGCATTTACATTAAAAAAAAAAATCACTAATTGGTTGCCCAATGTTTACATTAAAAAAAAAAACAAATTCCCTGATTGGTCCATCCCTTATGTTTCAGGGAGGACGGGAGGGACGGTGGAGGGGTGGGACGGGGCATGGGGGCGGTGTTTGTGTCTCGGACGAGAGCAAAAAGGGGTGGGACGGGGGGTTGGGGCGTCTGTACACCCATCAGCCTTAGAAATGAAACAATTTCATAAGATGTGTCTTCTAATGTCTTTAACACACTTTTAGTTGTTGGTTCCAAAAACCATACGGTCCGCTTTAAGAACACTTTGACGCTCAAGTCATCGTCATCCCAGATCAACAATCATATGTGTATAGCAACTATGTTTAGTTTACCTATTTTGTAGGATGGAACTGGAAGGGACAAGTCCTGTAACATAAACATATTCAAACATATATAGCAGCTTTGCAAATCAAACACATACATACAGAGGGCATTTCAACATTCTACATATATAATTATACCATATTATACCAAAATCACATTAACCACACCATATAGGTCCACCATAGGTAGGGAGAAAATACATAATTACATACGCTTCAATGTCGAATAAAAGGATAACAAAATAGCATTGTCCATGCTCAAAGATCGCAAACTCTTCATAACTAATCACGACCCGATTGCTTCCATCCACCAATGTTCCCATCTGTTAGATCAAAATCTCGACTTTTCTGAAACAACATACACCGATGAAACATTTAGTAGATGCTTATCATCCTTCCACTTACATTTTGTTTCAACCATTGTTTTTGACAACGGGCCAGACTAGGGACTGTCTACACAATCGGTCCGGTTGAAAATTTTTGAACTGCCTTCATCCGGGCTGCCCAATTGAAGGGGCAAGCCGGATAAGTTATTGGACAACCGCTTTGATGACCGACAAGTTAATAAACGTTTGTCTCTACCCAACCCAACCCAACGAACACCCAGTGGCAGATCCAGAAGGGGTCCGGGGGTTCTCAGGATCCCCATCGATTTAGAAAAAAATTAAAAAATTTAGTGAAAAAAGTTGAAAAATTAGTGAAAATCTATAAAAGGAACCCCTGAAAATCATTCCTGGATTTGCCACTACGAACACCTTCCAATTTTTGCAACAAACAAAGAATGTGAACCTGGGCAGTAAAGTTGAGGCCAATTCTGATCTCACCACAATACGCATTATCTTTCATAACGTTATACGACTTCGCTGGAATATCTCCATCTCGAAACAAAGCATCCAACGAGATACTACACAAGTTCACAACATCATTCATTCATTTGGTTTCTAGTTATTTAATTCGTTGTTATAGGTAACATAGTGAGCCATTCAACTTGCCTTGCGTGACCAACAAAGTCATCCGCACCCACACCACCGTCGCTGTCCATTATTTTGATCTTTAAATCCGTTGCATCCTTACTTGAAACATCAAATAAGAACGTCTCGTTCCATTCGGGGGTAGACCCTTTACCTACACAAACGTTTTACATAAAGCAAATCATTTCTTTTCCAAAAAAAAAAAAAAAACATATAAAAAAACAAGCGTCGTGTATTTAATACTAATACATGCCTGACGCGATAGTGCTTTTCTTTTCCTGAGTCCTATACGTTATAATTACATATGGGTCCATGTTACCTGAAAAGGACCAACTTGTAATATTGTTTCATATAGATCATGGTATCGATATAGTAGGGTACCGATGAAGGACTCACATAGGATGTCCGTGTCCTGGAGGCCTTTGGCGCTCACGAGAAGAACTTCTAGCATTCCTTCCGGCATACTTAACGAATTTAACAGACAAGATGATAAAATTTTGTTTTTGTTCTTATTTGCTATGTATATATATTTAGGCGGGTTTGATTTCAATGGATGTGAGACATATTCGCAAATTTTTTGGATGTGAGAAAATGAGAGACGTTTAATTTGTTTCTGTTTACGGTTTTTATATGGAAAGCTTTGTAGAATATTGGTGTGCGTTGATAACTAATTAATGTCATTGATGTTTGTGGGTTTCGTACACTAGTAGCGTTACTCTTATATTGTGTTGTCATTTAATTATATGATTCTTCAAGAACTTTTCTTTGTAAAACCATAGTCTACTGGTTCCAAGTTTGAATCTCTGCTCACACACCGGCAGTGGCGAAGCTTGACCCGAAGGTTCGGGGGGTTGGAAGTCACCAGGGGTTTGGAAGTCACTGGTTTCAGGGGGTCGAAAACCAGTTTCGGGGGGTCGAAACCCTATATTTTCAAAATTTTCTATACGGATACTATATAATCGGAACTTCTGCGCAAAAATCCGGGGGGGTCGGCCGCCCCTCCCCGCCCCTACAAACCTGCGCCACTGCACACCGGTGTCTTTCTTGCCTAAGTTTAAACCGTCACAGAGAAATTTTGTGGTGTGCATGGATCGAACTTGTGACCTACCCTTAGGAGGAGAACCCCTAAGGAAAATCCACCATACCTCAAACCAGCTGGGCTAGATATCATTGGCAATTATTCATGAGCTTAATTAGAAATTTCAAAACATCATTTATATATATATATATATATATATATTTTTGAATGACTCATTATCTATTTTTTTTACAGCAAGGAACAGTGTGTCAGTACCCGACCTCCACCCGTTTGAATGCACGATAGTGGAATAATCGGTAAAACTTCACATCCCATCTGAGTCGAACTGGCGCTACCTGTATTCGCCCTTCACCTGGATGTCACATAAAATAATAATGGGGAGAGTGGAATTGAACCTGGATCATAAGGAATACCAAGTCTTTCACCAACCAGACTACCACTACTTCTTTGGCGACTCATTATCTGTTAATCATAAATATTCCCACTAGGTTACAATCCCGTGTATTATATATGCATTTCACGGTTAAAAAATACTACCTCCATCCCTATTTAAATGTCGTGGGGCTAAAAACACACATTTAAATAAATCTTTTGTTTGTATGCGGTAAAATGACAATAATATTCTCAAAAGGGGTGATTGTGTTTTGTCTTTTATGGGCAAAACTGGAAATTGTATTTCTATTTTTGAAAATGGACATTTAATTCGGGACAACAAAAAATAGAAAGATAGACATTTAAATAGAGACGGAGGGAGTACATGTGTAACCGAACCAAATAACCAAATAAGATTATAAGAACATGGTTGGTTTTTGTTATAAACCAAATTAATTTCGTTTGTACATGTTGCTCGGTTAAATTGACTTTAAAATTTATAAAAAAACGTATTACGGATATTCGATTAATTACTTAATACATATTGCTCGGTTAAAATTGAATTTAAAATTTAGAATTTGCATAATCGAGACCTAAACCTAGGGGTGCAAACAAGCCGAGCAGCTCGCAAGCTACTCGAGCTCGGCTCGGCAAAAAGCTCGAAACGAGCCGAGCTTTACCGAGCTTGAGCCTAAAACAAAGCTCGTTTATTTATCAAGCTCGAGCTCAAGTCTAGCATGTGAAGATCGTTAGGCTCGTCGAGCCTTATCGAGCCTAGTATAATATTAGTTTTTTAATATTTAACACTCATTTAAAGTTGTATAGTAAACGAGCCCCAAGCTCGATCTTCAATTATCGAGCTCACGAGCATAAACGAACTATTAATTATATTAATTTTATTTAACATATTAACTAATAAATAATAAACTAGTCGAGCCCGAGCCAAGCTCGAGCTTGAGAAATTACATACGAGCCGAGCTCGAGCTCGGCTCGGCTCGTTTGCACCCTTACCTAAACCCAAAACCGAATCGGTTATTCGGTCTCGTCTTCAAACTAAGAATTTGGTTTAGTTTTTGTGATACCCCGAAAATTCAGGTTCTCACTTTAACTAAACTCTAGTTACATTCCTTGCATTATACTTAACTAGGGTTAGTTAGATAAGACATACGTGCATGGTTATGAGTCAAGGTGTGATTGCATGATTAGTGAACCTCGGACGTTGGTGAATAATAAACTTATGTGTCTCGGTGATACCTGACAAACTTATGTGAAAACCATACGTGATTATGTGAACCTAAACCGAACACGTTAATAGAAATCATTAAAAGTGGAGCATGAGGTTGATTAAGGTCTTAATGCATGGGGTTACACTTGTTACGGCCCGAAATAACGAAAACGTCGAAGGATAACGCGTCGGGAGGCGAAACGAGGCAAAAGCGCGCCACCCGGACCTGTGAGCGGCCGCTCACAGGCTCCGAGCGGCCGCTCGAACCTATCTGACGGGTTTAAACCGCCTCAAACTCGTATATAAGCATCCTTAACCCCCATGCAGCCCTCATACTCAACCCTAATCGCCCCCTTACTGCCCCACACGAATATTTCACTCCAAAAACTCCTGCTAAGGCTCAAGATCATCAATTGGGAGGCTCCAAGGCGCGCGATTGATTGATTTGAAGAGCTAAGGGTATAACTCATGATTTCTTACGCTTTTTACTTTATGTTTTATTGTAAAAATCATATAACAAGTTTGTCCAGGTCTGAATGGGTTTAATAAACATTAAAACATGAGTCTTTTTGAAGATTAAACGGATTAAACCTATTAATAAACGCGTAGTAACATCATAGGATGCTTGTTGCGCAAGTTATTGGTGTTTTGATCCTAAAAGCTTTGATCTTGACATGTTTAATAATAGGATCTGATGGAAATAGGTATTAGGAAAGTTGTATGATGATTATTAGGTGTTATTGATTGATAATATGCAACTAGGGTTTGATATAATTGATAATATTGCACGATCAGAATCTGGACAGATTCTGAATGTCGACTTGTAGGGTCTGTTTCGTGGCTTGAAAATAATTGGTTTGATCGATTCTTTGCATGATTGTAACGTACAAGGTCTTAGCTTTTCATAATGGGCAAAACCATCGAATTTGGACATCGTTTGAGTCGTTTTTGGAATTTTAATTGATTAGGGGTCATATCAGATTTTCGGATTTGTAAACTGGGCTAACTTTAAATGGTCATAACTTGAGATTTACAAGGAATTAGATTATGAAATTTCTCCAGTAGGTCAATACTGGAAAAATAGAGCTTTTCCAAGTGGATTCATCTCGTTTGGATGAATACACAATTTTTAAGAATTTTCCTACTAAACTGACCTGTTGAGGAGATTTTCTGGACATAGCTGTGTTGTACGAATTTTCATAATTTTTGTGTTTGGAGTTAAGACTAAACAAAAATAGGTATTGCCAAGTGAATCCCAAAGAAAATTCAGTAAAAATTTGGCAGGATAACTCACTGGTTTACTATTTTAAATAAATTCGTTTTGATGGCGCACAATCTGTCCTGAAAACACAGATTGTGTATTATGTGCTTATGTGATTACTTGAGGTCTTAGGTGATCTAAAATTGACATATAACGTAAGTACACATGTTTATGACACATACGGGCTGTAGAAACTAATTATAACCAACTCATTCACCAACGAGTCCGTAGGGTTTACTATTGCATGTAGAATCACTAGGCGTCGCATACACACTTTTGAACATTAAAACGCCTTGGACAAACGAGTTATATGGTGTAATGATGTTACGCCTATACTCACGTAGTGACACTGTTATTAGGGTGTCGGTAGCATATAATACTTGCTGTTCGGATTCTTTGCTTACGCGATAAGGTGAGTTTCACTACTCTTTTCTCAAAAGCATGCGTCTCGGGTTGAGACAACTACTTAACGTTTCTAGTCCGGTTCGGGACTACTTTTACACATCCCGGGTTTGGGGTGCATGGTTCACGTGGTGAATCTATTTTTACTAATTCATATATATGTCCTTGATGAACTAAACCAAACACATCGTTTAAGTCCTTCAAAATACCGAATCAATTGCCGGTTGGGCAAGCGGGTTAATTAGTTGATAGCGCTATTAGGTCTAACAAACCTCACATCGTGCTGGGAGCACGGATGTGAACTATTAGCTTCAAACATAATCATTGTCGATGGACAATGATGCAAGGCATCCTTATCCCGGTTATGGGAACTTGTTCATTAGTAGTTCGGTATTCGCCGGTTTTAGTTATCATGAGTGGGCTAGCTACCCCTGACATTTGAATTAGCTATTGTTTACAGGGTCTGAGAGACCAACGCTGTACACTTGACTTTTGGGGTTTTGAGAACCTACACTTTTATTTACATCGCTTACTTATATTGTGAACTCACCAGCTTTATGTTGATACACGATTTACATGCTTTTGCAGGTAGTTAGCTTCCGGTGCCAGGATTAGAAAGCACCGTACACTTCACTGCATTTGGGCTCTCGGGCATACACATAAATTATATATTATGCTTTCGTATGGTTTTAATTTGGGCGCATTGTTTTGCGCATAGTTTTTAAAAAAAGGTTTAAATTTGGTTTACGCTTCCGCAGCTTAACTAAACTTGGTTTTCGTAAACGAACTAAATGGTTTGGGCATTTAGAGTTCGTTCCTGTGACTTATGGCTATGGGATCCTGGTTTGTCATGCGCCTCGCGGTATAAACCCCGCAGTGGAAATTTGAGGGTGTGACAGATTGGTATCAGAGCCATTGGTTATAGTGAACTAGGACTGCATGTTGAGTCTAGTCTATAATCATTATAGCATAAGTACACTCACAACTTAAGTGCACAACTAGCTATTAGCTACATATATCTACAACATATGATTTCGGGAGATATGTTATCTCCTAGTTCTAGACTTAATTCTTAACACGTCAATGGTGGGAACCTAGGGTTACACCAGGTGGCGCATTACTGGGAGTAATATCCTAACTAACCTCATGGACGAGGAGACAACAATAGTACAAGGGAGGGAGCCTTGCGAGCGTTATGGCGCACGTACACAGGAAGCTGCACGATGCGCATGACGTGGTACCATTAAATCAACTATGAAGGAATTCGAATGCTGAGACTTATCTTTTGTCACTTAGAAAGGAGACAATTAGTTTCTGTTCCTTGCTACTTGATCTTTCTTACCCCCATTCGAAACTCAGACGGGACTGGGTTACGCATATAGAACTTATTTCTTACTTTAGTACCTTACGCCTAGTATGAGCGGGCGGACGTATGACTGAATATCCCTGTTACTCATAAGTATATGGTAGATTCATGGGAACACATTAGATCGGGACTTGTTACACACACTCTTGGGGAGTTACGTAAAGCCTGCGATGTAATGCAACATCACAAGGGAGGATGAAACCTACTAATGGCTGATAGCCACGATTGGAGGAACGAGTGGTACAGCTTACCACTAAACTGGTTCACATAGGACTAGAGGAGGAGATTGTACGTGATGAGAACCTTATAACACTGACATCGCAAAAGAGGAAGGATAAGAGACGGAAGGGGAACCTGAGCAGGACGAGCACATGGGAAGTGACGATGAAGGCTCTACTATCTAGACAGAGCATGGCGACGATTGGCTCTTACCTTTTCTTACCTATCTTTTCTTTCATTTTCCTTTGCTAACTTAGATAAGACTGAGTTCTTATGATCAACGATAGGGTGGTTGAGGCCCTCGCATCTTTCCAAGCTAGTAAAGATCTATTTTGCTAAATCATTCTTTTCCCCTGACTTCCACATTTGAACTTTCTTATACCTTGAACGCACATTGTATTTCCAAGCCTTTTATTGGTTGTAAACCTCGATAACTCCAACGGAACTGAAGGAGACCGTCTGATTGCTTCGGTAGTATAAGTCTTTGCTCTGTGCATTTGCCCCCAGGCAGGATGAGGTAATGTATGCCACATGCACACTCGATGAGTTACAGAGACTTGGGTGGAGAATGTAACCCCCATGACGAAATTTAGAAATTTGTTACCTAAAGACGGATGGGTCTGAAATCGACGCCTACACTACCAAGCTACAGGAGTTAGCTACTACATGCTCATACATATTTAACCTACATTACAAACGGATCGAGCTTCACACCAAAGGGGTTATCCCACAGGTTCGTAGCATGGCTACTACGGCTCACCTACCCAGAATATAACAAACCTTTCACCTGGCTCACAAACTCACCGACGAGGTTGTTGAGCATGGTACTTTTCCGAAGCAGGGTGCTTCATCTTCTACTTTTGGTGATAACAAGAGAACGTGGGATAGTATGCGGTATAAGTCCTTCAACAATAACCACAACAGTAACAACAACAATGGGGCTCGTGGAGGAGCATTTGTGATGGGCTCTGGGGAGGCCAGGACTGATAACAACGGCGTGACGGATACATGTTCCTTAAACGCCACTCTCGCTTCTGTTTTATATGATGCTGGTGCAGACTATAGTTTTGTGTCATCAAAACTTAGCAAACAACTAGGGATAGTTCCTACACTTCTTGATACCCCGTACTTTATAGAGTTAGCTGATGGGAAGCCTGTTAAGGTAACCCACATCCATCGTGACTGTAAGCTCGAACTAGATGGACAGTTGTTTGCCATCGACCTCTTACCTATCACCCTAGGAAGCTTTGATCTCGTGGTTGGCATGGACTGGTTGTCCAAGCAACACGCTGAAATTCTCTGTCAAGAGAAGATTGTTCGTATCCCTCTCCCTAGTGGAGAATTCTTATCTGTCCAGGGTGATCCTGGTGGTGCCATGATGGGCATCATCTCTTTCCTGAAAGCCTAGAAGTGTATTCGGAAGGGCTACCCAGCCATATTGGCTAACATTTCTGATACTCGAGCTGAAGTTGAAACAAAAATTGAGGATATCCCTGTAGTTCAGGATTTTCCAGATGTCTTCCCAGAGGAATTACCCGGACTTCCACCTGTTCGACAAGTGGAATTTCAAATTGACCGTGCACCAGGAGCCGCCCCAGTTGCGCGTGCACCATACCGCCTTGCACCAGGCGAACTTCAAGAACTATCCACCCAACTCCAAGAGCTATTGGACAGGGGTTTCATTAGACCTCGTTCTTCACCTTGGGGAACTCCAGTCTTATTTGTTAAGAAAAAGGATGGGAGTTCCCGTATGTGTATTGATTACCGGGAATTGAACAAGGTGACAATTAAAAACCGCTACCCTTTACCTCGTATTGATGATCTATTCGACCAGCTTCAGGGGTCGAGTTTCTATTCCAAGATTGACTTAAGGTCGGGGTATCATCAACTGAGAGTCCGAGAGGAGGATGTGCCAAAGACAGCCTTTCGAACTCGTTATGGGCACTATGAATTTTTGGTAATGCCCTTCGGGCTGACCAATGCACCAGCTGTGTTCATGGACCTCATGAACCGTGTGTGCAAACCCTATCTAGACAAATTTGTCATAGTGTTCATAGACGACATTCTGATCTATTCCAAGAGTAGGGGAGAGCACGAGCAACACCTACGACTGATCTTGGAACTTCTGAAAAGTGAGCAGTTATATGCAAAATTCTCCAAGTGCGACTTCTGGATTCGTGAGATCCAATTCTGGGGTCATGTGGTGAACGAGGCAGGAATACAGGTCGATCCCGCTAAGATTGATGCGATTAAAAGATGGGAGGCCCCTAAGAACTCCCACGGAGGTCCGACAATTCCTTGGCCTTGCAGGTTATTATCGCAGATTCATTCAGGGATTCTCAAAAATCGCTCAACCCCTCACTGCTTTGACACAGAAGGGGATTACCTACAAGTGGGGAGATGCCCAAGAACCTGCTTTTCTGATACTAAAGACTAAACCTTGCAGTGCTCCAATATTAACACTACCTGAGGGTACGGAGGACTTTGTGGTGTACTATGATGCATCTATCCAAGGTCTAGGGTGTGTTTTGATGCAACGCGAAAAGGTGATCACATATGCTTCACGACAACTAAAAGTTCATGAGAAAAATTTCCCCACTCACGACTTGGAACTGGGAGCGGAGGTCTTCGCTCTCAAAAATTTAGAGGCACTACCTCTACGGGACAGAGTGCACGATTTCACAGATCATAAAAGTCTCCAGCATGTATTCGACCAGAGGGTGCTAAGCATACGACAACGCCGATGGGTCAGACTCCTGAATGGTTATGACTGTGCCATCAAGTAACATTCAGGGAAGGCTAATGTAGTAGCAGATGCCCTGAGTCGTAAGGAAACAAAACCCAAACGAGTGCGAGCCTTGCAACTTACCCTACAATCTAATCTTCATGTTAAGATACGTAAAGCCCAGGGCGTGGCTTTGAAAGGGAAAACATCGGGCTTGAAACCTTGCACGGTGCTGATAAGCACCTGGAATGGAGGACATAGGGTCTTCAGCACTTCATGAATCAAGTCTGGATTCCACGTGTTGGAGATCTCAGACAACTAGTGCTCGATGGGGCACACACCCCTCGTTATTCGGTACATCCTAGTTCGGATAAAATGTACCGAGATCTCAAACTCTTTACTGGTAACCAAACATGAAAGCTGAGAAAAGTCACTTATGTTAGTAAGTGCTTGACTTGCGCGAAGGTTAAGATTGAATATCAGAAACCTTCAGGCCTACTTCAACAACCAGAGATTCCGATGTGGAAAGGGAATGGGATTTCCATGGACTTCATTACGAAGCTTCCTAAAACGCCCAGCGGGCACGATATGATTTGGGTCATTATTGACCGTTTGACCAAATCAGCGCATTTCATGGCAATTAGAGAGGCGGACATGTTGGAACGTCTAGCCGCTTTTGTATTACGAAAATTGTCCCTAGGCATGGGATGCCAACTTCTATCATATCGGATCACGACGCGCGATCTACTTCCCATTTTTGGGAAACTCTCCAAATTGCTTTGGGAACTCATTTGGACATGAGCGCAGCCTATCACTCCCAGACGGATGGATAGAGTGAACGTACCATCCAAACACTAGAAGATCTACTGCGAGCGTGCGTGGTGGACTTTGGAAACAGTTGGGACAAGCACTTGCCTTTGATTGAATTCTCTTATAACAATAGTTATGACACTTCGATCCAGTGTGCACTTTTTGAGGCACTTTATGAACGGGAGTGCAAATCCCCCATATGTTGGACTGAAGTTGGGGATAGCCAACTGACAGGTTCCGAACTTGTGCACCAAACTTCTGAGAAGATAGTGCAATCAGAAAACGGATGGCTGCTGCTCTTGAGCGACAGAAAAGCTACGCTGATAAGCGTAGGAAACTTTTAGAGCTCCGGAATGGGAACAAGGTACTACTAAAGGTGTCACCTTGAAAGGGTGTGACACGCTTTGGAAAACGGGGGAAGATGAACCCGTAAAACGTTGGACCATTCGAGATGGTTGATGGGATTGGTCTGGTAGCTTACAGGTTAAACCTGCTTAACAAACTTGGTAGGATACACGATGTATCCCACATATCGTACCGAATCTATAGAAATGCCTGTTGGATACAACACTGATGGTGCCACTGGAGGAGATCCAGGTGGACGATCGGCTACGGTTCATGGAAGAACCAGTGGAGATTCTTGAGCGGGGCGTCAAGAAACTCAAACAGAACACTATACCTATTATTAACGTACAATGAAATTCCCGTCTAGGACCGGAATACACGTGGGAGCGCAGAGATCAGATGCGGCTCAAATATCCACACCTCTTTTCTGAACCTGAACCTGTGCATAGATCAAATGCCGAACATAAAGCAGCTCGCTCAAAGTGAATTTCGGGGCGAAATTCCTTTCAACTTGGGGATGATGTGACATCCGGAAACCAAGCATACATTTTTTTAGCTGGCTTTACTGTTTACTTGCTGAATTTCGGGACGAAATTCTTTTCAACTTGGGGATGATGTGATACCCCGAAAATTCAGGTTCTCACTTTAACTAAACTCTAGTTACATTCCTTGCATTATACTTAACTAGGGTTAGTTAGATAAGACATACGTGCATGGTTATGAGTCAAGGTGTGATTGCATGATTAGTGAACCTCGGACGTTGGTGAATAATAAACTTATGTGTCTCGGTGATACCTGACAAACTTATGTGAAAACCATACGTGATTATGTGAACCTAAACCGAACACGTTAATAGAAATCATTAAAAGTGGAGCATGAGGTTGATTAAGGTCTTAATGCATGGGGTTACACTTGTTACGGCCCGAAATAACGAAAACGTCGAAGGATAACGCGTCGGGAGGCGAAACGAGGCAAAAGCGCGCCACCCGGACCTGTGAGCGGCCGCTCACAGGCTCCGAGCGGCCGCTCGAACCTATCTGACGGGTTTAAACCGCCTCAAACTCGTATATAAGCATCCTTAACCCCCATGCAGCCCTCATACTCAACCCTAATCGCCCCCTTACTGCCCCACACGAATATTTCACTCCAAAAACTCCTGCTAAGGCTCAAGATCATCAATTGGGAGGCTCCAAGGCGCGCGATTGATTGATTTGAAGAGCTAAGGGTATAACTCATGATTTCTTACGCTTTTTACTTTATGTTTTATTGTAAAAATCATATAACAAGTTTGTCCAGGTCTGAATGGGTTTAATAAACATTAAAACATGAGTCTTTTTGAAGATTAAACGGATTAAACCTATTAATAAACGCGTAGTAACATCATAGGATGCTTGTTGCGCAAGTTATTGGTGTTTTGATCCTAAAAGCTTTGATCTTGACATGTTTAATAATAGGATCTGATGGGAATAGGTATTAGGAAAGTTGTATGATGATTATTAGGTGTTATTGATTGATAATATGCAACTAGGGTTTGATATAATTGATAATATTGCACGATCAGAATCTGGACAGATTCTGAATGTCGACTTGTAGGGTCTGTTTCGTGGCTTGAAAATAATTGGTTTGATCGATTCTTTGCATGATTGTAACGTACAAGATCTTAGCTTTTCATAATGGGCAAAACCATCGAATTTGGACATCGTTTGAGTCGTTTTTGGAATTTTAATTGATTAGGGGTCATATCAGATTTTCGGATTTGTAAACTGGGCTAACTTTAAATGGTCATAACTTGAGATTTACAAGGAATTAGATTATGAAATTTCTCCAGTAGGTCAATACTGGAAAAATAGAGCTTTTCCAAGTGGATTCATCTCGTTTGGATGAATACACAATTTTTAAGAATTTTCCTACTAAACTGACCTGTTGAGGAGATTTTCTGGACATAGCTGTGTTGTACGAATTTTCATAATTTTTGTGTTTGGAGTTAAGACTAAACAAAAATAGGTATTGCCAAGTGAATCCCAAAGAAAATTCAGTAAAAATTTGGCAGGATAACTCACTGGTTTACTATTTTAAATAAATTCGTTTTGATGGCGCACAATCTGTCCTGAAAACACAGATTGTGTATTATGTGCTTATGTGATTACTTGAGGTCTTAGGTGATCTAAAATTGACATATAACGGAAGTACACATGTTTATGACACATACGGGCTGTAGAAACTAATTATAACCAACTCATTCACCAACGAGTCCGTAGGGTTTACTATTGCATGTAGAATCACTAGGCGTCGCATACACACTTTTGAACATTAAAACGCCTTGGACAAACGAGTTATATGGTGTAATGATGTTACGCCTATACTCACGTAGTGACACTGTTATTAGGGTGTCGGTAGCATATAATACTTGCTGTTCGGATTCTTTGCTTACGCGATAAGGTGAGTTTCACTACTCTTTTCTCAAAAGCATGCGTCTCGGGTTGAGACAACTACTTAACGTTTCTAGTCCGGTTCGGGACTACTTTTACACATCCCGGGTTTGGGGTGCATGGTTCACGTGGTGAATCTATTTTTACTAATTCATATATATGTCCTTGATGAACTAAACCAAACACATCGTTTAAGTCCTTCAAAATACCGAATCAATTGCCGGTTGGGCAAGCGGGTTAATTAGTTGATAGCGCTATTAGGTCTAACAAACCTCACATCGTGCTGGGAGCACGGATGTGAACTATTAGCTTCAAACATAATCATTGTCGATGGACAATGATGCAAGGCATCCTTATCCCGGTTATGGGAACTTGTTCATTAGTAGTTCGGTATTCGCCGGTTTTAGTTATCATGAGTGGGCTAGCTACCCCTGACATTTGAATTAGCTATTGTTTACAGGGTCTGAGAGACCAACGCTGTACACTTGACTTTTGGGGTTTTGAGAACCTACACTTTTATTTACATCGCTTACTTATATTGTGAACTCACCAGCTTTATGTTGATACACGATTTACATGCTTTTGCAGGTAGTTAGCTTCCGGTGCCAGGATTAGAAAGCACCGTACACTTCACTGCATTTGGGCTCTCGGGCATACACATAAATTATATATTATGCTTTCGTATGGTTTTAATTTGGGCGCATTGTTTTGCGCATAGTTTTTAAAAAAAGGTTTAAATTTGGTTTACGCTTCCGCAGCTTAACTAAACTTGGTTTTCGTAAACGAACTAAATGGTTTGGGCATTTAGAGTTCGTTCCTGTGACTTATGGCTATGGGATCCTGGTTTGTCATGCGCCTCGCGGTATAAACCCCGCAGTGGAAATTTGAGGGTGTGACAGTTTTAGTCTGGTTTACATGGGCTGTCAAGCAAAACTTGAAAGTTGAAGCACTTAAAAGGGAAAATTACGAGAATATCCCTTTGACCAACCCTTTTACGAAAATAGCCCACTTCCGTCTATTTGGAGAGAGGTCTCACGCTATACGAGGCCTTTCATGCGTCTCCCGAGAGACTTTAGCGACAAACCAATTATTGTGCGACACGTGTATGTTAAGCCAATCATATCTTCTTTATTTTGGAACGCATCAACAGAAATCGTCAAAGGTGTGTGGCCCACATAATTCTTTCTTTTTAAGGCGTCTCTCTTTCTCCTTCTCGAACGTTTCATTTTTTTTCCTGTTCACACGGCGCCTCCATCTCCTCCATATCTTTTCCAAAATACATAATCTCTCTCTACTCTCTTATTTATTGCATCTTAATTTTGGACACAACCAGATATATATCAGTGGCCGTTGATTATGTTGTCCAACCAGTAGACCATCATCTCAACCACATTGTAATCACTCTTGAATAATGACGGTGAACGACGTCTCCCCGTTACAATTTTCAGTGAAAAGCAACAATGAATTATGAGTATAGTAGATTTGCAAGTTGAATACGCCTCCGTCTCCCTAGTCTTTGGTGAACGATAACATCTCTGAGACGTCTCAGTCTCTAAGACATTTTTGTCTCTAAGGGGAGACGTGTCAAGCAGGTAATAGTTCAAAGGGCAGACATCACCGGAGGCGCCGATAGTCCCTCGAAATGTGTGAAACGTCTCTCCAAAGAGATGGGAGTAGGTTATTTTGGTAAGTGAAGTTGGTCAAAAGGATATTATCGTGATTTCCCCCACTTAAAACTCATCATTCAATAGTATATGGCTAAATTATGAGGGTGTTTGGGATTTGTTTATTTAACTCCAAAAGTGTTTTTGGTGATAAGTGCTTATTGACTAATGACTTATGACATTTTGAAAATGAGTCGAGTTTCTAAAAAAATGTTTGGATTAACTTTTGTGATTGGAAAAGTCAATAAGATATTTTTTAAAAAAGCGTTTGAATTAGCTTATTTTAAAAATTGGTTGTATTGGTTGTAGATTTGTAATTTTTATTCCAAAAGCCAAAAGTCAGGATTTGTCACTTATTGAAAACAACTTTTCAACCTATATCAAAAAGCCAAAATAGAATGTCCTTTTGGTTTGGCTCTCATCCCTTTCTCCTTTTTCCTTCTTCTACCTCAAAGCTCTTTAATCTCAAAAGGTACAAATCGTGACTTATGACATTTTCTCCCTTTTCTCCTTTTTGAAGAATAAAATTTTCTAAAAGCTCATTTTCAAACAATTAGTTAAACACTTTGTTTTTTTTTTTTTTTTTTTTTTAACTTTTGACTTATTGGATAAGTCTAGGGGTGCAAACGAGCCGAGCTCGAGCCTTGCATTATCGAGCTAGGCTCGTTAAAATTTTCAGAAGCTCAAGCTCGATTCGAGCCTTGTATTTTGGGCTCGAGCTCGACTCGATAGTATATTTAAAAACTCGAGCTCAGCTCAAAAGCTCGATCAAAATGTATGTGGCAAGAGTTTAAACGAGCCCAAGCTCGGCTCAAGCTCGTTTTGGACAATTAAAAAGCTTGTTTTGGGCTATATAGTATTAATTGACAATTTGACATAAATAAGCAAAGCTCGATAAGGCTCAACGAGCCCAACCGAGCTTTACATTCGAGGCTCGAGCTCGAGCTCGATAACCAAATGAGCTTTATTTCAGGCTCGAGCTCGATAATATTCGACTCATTCAAACTTTTTACCAAGCCGATCTGTGTAACAACTACCCCCAAATCACAATCATTGCAGATCATTTGAGGCGACAGAATGGCGACGACTGTCGTATCGAAAGAAATACCACCGCAAACCGCCGCAAACGTCACCAGATTCATCATGAACTGCGGCGGCGGCCCCAAAGTCACAGACAAGTACGAAGGCGAGGGTTTCAGTTCCGATTTAATCCGCAGCGTACTTAAAGTTCAACATATCCATCGTGGTCGTGTTACCTGCATCCTCACCGTCAAACCCTACATCTGCGTATTTACATATTTATCCTTAATCTCCTTTCTTATTTACATATTTAATAGGTTTAGTTTTGGATCCGATTATCTGTATAACTGTATTTGAAGAAATAATATGTGATTGTGATGGTATTGTGCAGAACGCTTATAATACGTTTCATGGAGGAGCGGTTGGATCGATAGCGGAGATGGTGGCGATTGCGTGTGCTAGGACTGTTGTCAAACAAGATAAAGAGCTTTTTCTTGGTGAATTGAGTATTTCTTATCTGGCTGCAGCTGTTAGTCAAGTATGTCTTCTTTTTGAGCCAAAGCTTTGTTAATTTGTTTCGTTGTATTTGTAGTCATGGTTTAGAAAAACGGGTGAGGCATACGCCTCGAGGCGAAACTCTAAAAAAACGAGTCTGAAGCGCGCCTCATGGGCGCCTCGGGTGGTTTAGGGTGTTTTTTTTATGTGTTTTAGACTTTTTGGGTTAATTATTTTATTTTTGATGTGTGTTTTTGATGTTTTAGACTTTTTTAGGTCAAGTATTTTATTTTTTATAGACATATAATTTTTATATTTATTTTTTGACTACGCCTCGAGCTTACGCCTCGGTTCGCCTCAAGGGAAAACGCCTCAAGGCTCGTTTCTGTTCTTTTAAACTTTGTGTGTAGTTAAAATTGTAATGGTTGGTTCTATCTTTAGTTTATGCAAGTTTTCGAATGTGTAGTGATTGAACTTAGATAATCTTGCAGCATTTAAGAAGATGATTTAGGATTAAGAGTGACTACTTAGGTCTTAATTTGCTTAGTGGATATAAAGGGGATGCCTAAATAAACACCTAAGGTAGTGTTTGTCATGGATTGCAAAGGAATTGGAATTGGAATTCGCGCGAGAACAATGACTTGATTTGGAATTTTGATGTGTTCGTTTCATAAAATAGAATGAAATCTCGAGGGAATTGGAATGTGGATTCCCTTCCGTATGTTGTTGTTCAATTGCAACTCCTTCTTTTGTTGTAACGAACAACATAAGAAGTCGAATACACATTCCAATTTCATCTGAATTCTATTCCTGTGAAACGAACGCTACCTAAGTTTACAACTTTGTTATATAAAAGTCATAAACTGATACATATTTGGGTAGTGAATTCTCTTTTTATGAAGCTACATATGTAAGTTGACTTTTTCGTTGTCTCTTTTGATACAAGGATTTAGCCCAAATGGTAAAAACAGATTGGCAATCAAAATTTGAAAATAAGCATTTAATCCTGTGTTAGTTTCATTTGAATGTTGATTTTAGCAAGTAAATACGAATTAGCCACTTAATACCTAGGGCTAGGCAGTTTTTGAGCTATCAAGCTGCCTGCCCTAACTAGTCAAACTGATGGGAATGTTTAACGCCTTGGTAATCACTAAAGCGGGAACTCTAAGTTTGGAATTTAAGATCAATAGAATCTTGATTTTAAGAAAGCACTTACGAGGCATTGAAAACACCTCAGGGCCTTGTGGCGGTGCTTCATGGGTCAAAGTTGGTCAAATATGTAAATCCGGTTGAAAAGATGAAGAGATTCTGTATGGATTACTTGATAAAAATGTTGGTATGTAAAAGGGGTGAGAGAGATACAGCTTTTGGTTGTATATAGAGCAACACCTCACGCACATGATGCTCTTGCCTTGGATTTCAGGACCTAAACGTCTCATAGTGCCTTGCGCTTTCTAAAACCAAGAATAGAGTCTTGTGTATCTTAATCAATTCATTAAAAAATGGACAATTATGTAAATTTAGCATAACCGTTAGCCTCTAGAGGAACAAAAGAGTTGTTTGTACTCAATATCAAAGCTTACAACTTTTGGCATTTGAATGCAACTTTGTGTGTTGATTCTTTGACTCTTTTAATCATTTAGTTTTTAATGCAACTTTGTTTGTTAATATCATCAGGCAGAAGTGATCGTTGATGCATCTATAGTAAGGAGTGGAAGGAACTTGACAGTTGTTGCCATAGAGTTCAAGCTAAAGGATTCAGAGAAATTAACTTATTTGTGCCGCGCTACCTTCTATAACATGCCTGTTGCTAGCTTGTGAGGCAGCATGTTCAGACAGTTTCTATACAGCTAACCTGCAATGGTTCATAAAATAATAATATATACATCTCATTTATGTTGTTAAGCCAATCTTGATGCTTTGAAGGTATGTACTGCTGCAGCTGTATATGTAATATATATGCTTTACACTGTCTATGCCCGCTGATTCTACCGTTCCCCCATATTATTTTTTATATATGGGCTCTTTTGCATACCTAGTTTTAAGTAGAGAGCCATATAAACACCTGAATGTGACACTTGTGCGTTGTGTTTAACAATTCAGAGAATAGGTAGGTACATATTCTCTACTTAAAATTGGTTTCGCAAAATCACATATGCGTGTCCTGCGTGTCATTTGATTTTTAGGGCAAATGTTCCATCTTTTATAAACCACACAAGGACTGGTTTCTTCTCTTCTCGCATTTTCTCACTTCAAATAGTTTCTTCTTGATGACGAAGACGATTAGGACTGCCCTTACAATCACCCCGGAGCTGATGATTATGAGTTTGAATGTTAGATCCGCTTTTGAAATTAGTGATAACAATGATTTAAGTTTGCTTTTTTATCGCCATCAGGCTTATGGCATGGTGGTCAGGGGGTTTTGCCATAAGGCTTTCCTCCTGTGCGGATTGGTGCGGGTTACAAGTTTGAGTCCTGCTTTGTGCAGGAACTTGCCCAAGTACTGCGGGGGGCTTGGATTGGGAGTTTAGCCAAAAAAAAAAAGGTAGCTTTTTTTATCGAGATTTATTTGTTTATTTTTATTATTTTTTGCGTTGGTTGTGGGTTTTGTGAAATTTAACTTTTTGTCGCGTTGATGTGTTTTCTATATATGATTTGGTAATCACCGATGTTAATTAGAACGAATTGTGGTATCATTTACGTTTGGACACCATGTGTTTTTGTTTTTGACCCATGATTTGTTCCATCATTTAATGGTGGTCTATTGATACACTGTTGAAGGTTTGAACACATAGTTGTAATGGGTTATTATGGTCTATTGACACACTGGTGAAGGTTTTAAGACGTAATATGAAAATTTGTGTATAAATCGATTAGAAAACTGTAATAACTGCTCAAATTTAGACGCATGGTGGTAGGTGGTAGTGGACGCGTCAAATATGGACGCACCCAATTATGATAACCATCTGCTTGCAGTGGCGAAGCTTGACCCGAAGGTTCGGGGGGTCGGAAGTCACTAGTTTCGGGGGTCGAAACCCTATATTTTCAAAATTTTCTATACGAATACTATATAATCGGAACTTCTGCACAAAAATCCGGGAGGGTCGGCCGCCCCTCCCCGCCCCTACTATGTTGCGCCAGTGTCTGCTTGACATATAAATTGAACTTTCTCTAAATTTAGTTGATACCGGAACCTAATACCGTGCCACATATGTTCAATTGATACCGGTATGATACGATACCGTTAAAAGTCTCGAACCATTACCGTAACATATAGTATGTTACTGATACCGAAATTGAGCAAAAAATGCAAACCCAAACTCCATACCTTATATATTCAGTGAGTATCCGTATGGTATATACCTATATTTGGTATGAAACTTCTGTGTACACGCTTCAGAAAAACCAAATATGACTTTTTTATAGTATCAAAAAATATAAAATTGTGCCGGTAAAGTATGGAAGTCAAAAGCAGATAAAAAGAAACAAATCATATAATATAACAATCATATAACAATCATCTGGCACCAGTGGTCTAGTGGTAGAATAGTACCCTGCCACGGTACAGACCCGGGTTCGATTCCCGGCTGGTGCATACGAGCTATGATGACAAGCCTTTATGATGGATGGGGGTCCATCTCTAAACTTCAAATCATGGAGAAAACAGGCAATTCTGAGCTTATACTTTTTTTGCTCTTATCATTATTCACTTTGTAACTTTATTTTTTTTTTATGGATACGTTTAAATGTATAATAAAATGCGTCGATGGCCACTTGCAATACCGCTTGGGTTTTGACGGATGATAGCTAGTTAGCTACCTTCTCTCCTAACTCGGTAATTTTTATGCGTGATCTAACGACTAGACATTACAACATTCTCCAACATCCTTTCGATCCGCTCAAAACAAGTCTTGAATTTATTGCTAACGATCGGACGTGACAACTCTCACGATGGATTCGTCATTTTAGTTCCTTTTTTCTCTAGCGTCTTGATGATTGTAAAGAAATCTCATTCAAATGTTAAAAAAAAAAAGACCCACAAAAAAAAAAAGTTACTTCAATCAAGAATGATAATCACTTTACATACATAGAAAGTAGATAATGGATTCTACTCGGCCATCTGTAAATTGCAATAAAATGCTGTACTTTTTCCTTCAAATTCCCATGGTTTCTCCAAGCAATGCCACTCTTAATGTACAGGTTACGATGCATAAGGTACAGCCAATAATGCATGATGCACAGACTAATGCAGGCTAGGACACAAGAGCCTTCAAGTTAGAATGCATGTTGCGCAAACCCTAATTCATGGGAATTAAACTAATACTACAATAACATCAGATTATGAAGCCTTACATCTTCAAATGACAAGCCAAAACGGTGTTTTTTTTTTCCAGTCCTCCATCCCAAAAGTTCACAAACTTTAAACAAGAATTCGATATAAACTTTACATCAGAATCACATAACAAAGATGGGTGGGTCTGGATCAAGAAATCTTTAAGGAATCGGTATTGGTTGGCTTGGCTATACTTCATCACTGCCACTTTGGCTACTGTTTTTTAATATGTTGAACTTGCAGAGAGGACATGTGGCGTTGATGAACAACCATTTGTCGATGCATGTGGTGTGAAAGTGGTGGCAGCATGGGAGCTCACGGAGTTCAGTTCCGTCATCATATGTGCATAGGCAAATGCAGCATTCCTGTCAAGAAACTATTATTAACAAAAACTTCTAAAATAGGGTTATTTTTACTGTGGCTATTATCCTCTAGGATAGATAAAGTAACTGAGCTGACAAAATTGCCCTTGGCCATTAACCCTGAGACGGAGAAAATTAAATCCACGTACCTACGAATAGCTCCTCTATGAGTGAGATTTTACCAGGTATGTTTGTTTGTTAGCCAAGGCCACTAAAAAGGATATTGTTTCAGCTGAGTCATACAACTTACTGGTGTAAAATTAAAAATACAATGCCACCTGGCCTCACCTCAACCCTGATCCCTACCACCACGGTACCCTGCCACGACCTCCTCAACAGTAAGAATTAGTTCTAGCCATCACTTCGTTTGTTATAGTTTGTAAACAAGTTGAAAAAATTATTTTGCTTATAGCGTGTCTTAAAATTTAAATGCTATAGCTTGATATGAGCAAAGTTTAAAAGAACGGAAACGAGCCTCGATGCGTTTTCCCTTCGCCTCATGAGGCGTAAGCTTCGAGGCGAACCGAGGTGTAAAGCTTGAGGCGCAGTCAAAATAAATATAAAAATTATGTGTCTATAAAAAATAAAATAGTTGACCTAGAAAAGTCTAAAACATCAAAAACCCACATCAATGACCCAAAAAGTCTAAAACACATAAAAAACACCCTAAAACCACCTGAGGCACATCTGAGGCGCACATTTTCTTAGCGCCTCAACCCTTAGAGGCGTATGTACAATTTGAACCCCATGAGGCGCGCCTCAGACTCGTTTTCTTAGAGTTTCGCCTCGAGGCGTACGCCTCACCCGTTTTTTTAAACCATGGATATGAGATACCATAATTCCTCTTTTCTTTTTATTGGTTTGCCTTTAAGATTGTGTGTGCACACACACACTGACACATTTATACGTGCAGCCACATATTAATGCCATTTACTCTTATTCACAGCTCCCCCTAGTTTCTAGTTAATTATATAGGTATTTCATTTGACTGATAGGCAAACACTTCTATTATATTAGTTAAGCACCACACTTATATTGGATAAAACACATGAAAACTTAAAAAGGAGAATGGAGAGAAAGAACAAAAAACTTACAGCGTCCTCCTCAGATAAAGCACGCTCAATGGGTGCATCAGTATCACATTCTACCATTATTCCACCATAGCGTTTTTGAATCTCCCCATTCTCTTTCTCAAAATCATCTATTCTCTTAAAATTGTATTTAGGCAGTCTATCGATGTCATCCTTGGTTGCACCCTCCTGTTTCAATAACATATATGATAACTATTTACAAAGTAAAATCAAGCTTCACGAAGCAACAATTTTTAGTACGAATTTCAAGGAAACAAAGTTGATTAAACATAAATATGTCATCTCGGAGTACTATACATACTAGTCTTTCTTTTCTGTTACCTTACATCAGTAAATTTTAAGTTAAACATTTGGTTATGTATATATAATGGTGGTTCTGCAATCATCAGCTCAGCATAGAAAAAAGGTATAGTAGTTACTTCAAAATTAAAATCGGTAATCATATGATAACTTCTATATTCACAAAATCAACAAACAATTACTGCATAAGAAATTACCTGATCAGCCACTGCGTACAAAATGGCAATGATACAAGGTAGACAACAGCAAACAGCAATACCAACAATACATGCCACAGCAACACAGATAACCACAAAAAACACATCAAATGCCAAGAACGTAATACAAAGCCTGGAATGAAAGAAATACACAAATTATATACAGAAAAATACATTTCATATTATGTGGTTTTTAGGAAGAAGAAAGACAAACCAGTATAACTGAGGTGCATTTTGAGTAAGATGTTCACCACCAGAAGACACCCAATAGAATCCAACAATCCACCAAATAAACGAAAACATCGTATTAACAGACTCTAGATGCTTAGCAACACTGTTACAGATAAGATTTAACACAACTGATATATACCCATAATCCAATATAGAACAAGAGGACAACAATAAACCCTTATCCCAAATAAATATCGGAACAGTTAATTGAAATTTGCAAATCAAAGACAACATGGTAACTGCTAGAACAAAAAGTATATATCACTATATGATACCTAGTATGCAGGTTGCTGCTGTTACAGGCAATGATCTGTTAGTCTAGACGTCTAGTTATTGATACAATTTAATAGTTGATTATTGTAAGCATATCATTTAAATTTTTTTTTCCTAACCACTGTTATAAGTTATAACCATTACAAATTGCTGTCATCTTTAAGATAAAGCGTACTATGAAAACTATATACTTTTGTTGTTAGTCTTATTATATATGGACATATAATCTTCATGATTGCTTACTTTGTTGGTCCTATATATATCACAGCCTACCTATTTAACATAAGGGAAATATAATCATGACTTCTGAGTAAGGGCTACAATGTTGCCTGAAAGACGGAGTTTGCGCTACAATGGTGTAATCCTATATAAGGCGTTTATTATTTCGGCATTAGGACTATGAATAAATTATGAGTTAAGTCTCAATCCCTCTCTAAATCATCTGATCCAAGTGACACATATCAATATGATAACCTATTTATTTAATACAGAAAAGTCCAATATTAAGAGATTATACCTGGAATCATCATCACCATCATTCTGTGACCTAATATCAGGGGCTAAATCCCTCGGCTCACTCTCCGAATTCTCGGAACCCGAATTCGAATTGAAATTCGCATGATTAGCCTCCAACGAGCGATGGCGGTTCCTATGTTTAAACTCAAGACAGACACAAACCATATGAAGCAAACACTGGGAAGCATAACCAACAATCCAAACCCTAAGAGGCCTTTTAGGATCCTCATCACGGCTCATAATTAAAATACAAACAGAAACAACAATAAACGCAAAGTTCCAGATTAGGTCTAGAATCACAAGAGGCCGTGAGTATGCCCAATCAGTCTGGCGCTCTTCGATTTGTTCAGCGGCTGATTCTCTGACGCGCATGGAAGGTTCTCGAAGCATACGGCGGCTGCTAGCGCGGCGGAGGAACCTGGCGGCGGTGCGGAGGGAGGGGGTGGCTCTGACGAAGTGGCGGGAAGTGGTGGGGCTGAGTAGCGGCGTTGTGGTGGTGGTGGTGTCTTCGGTGGAAGATGATGACATGATTATTATTATTATTATTATTATTATTATTATTATTATTATTATTATTATTATTATTATTATTATTGTTGTTGTTGTTGTTGTTGTTGTTTGTGAGGGAATTGAAGAAGGTTTTATGGAAGATGAAAACCCTAGTGGTGAGTTATTGATTGATGAAAGAGAGGGCTATGGATGATGAGATGTTTGTTTGGTTGTTTGACAGTTAGGAGGGATGCCTTAACCTTAACGTTATGTGGAACTTCCCTTATTTGTTTTTAGTGATAGTGATGAGTATTGTAAAAAACTAGTAGAATACTCGCGCTTACGGCTGGCATATCGTGACCTGTTAAGACACGAACACGATAAGACACGAACACGAAACATGTAAACACGAACACGACACGAAATCTAATCGTGTCATTTTTTTCAAACACGAACACGAACCTGTGTATAACAGGTTAACACGATAAGCAACACCTAGTAAAACAGGTTAACACGACAAGACACGATAAGACACGATAAGACACGACAAGACACGATAAGACACGACAAGACATGATAAGAAACACGATAAGACCTGTTAAGACACGAACATGATAAGACACGAACACGAAAAGGGCAAACACGAACACGACACAAAAATAATTAAGTCTTAACGTGTCGACCTGTTATAGACACGAAACTTGTTAAGGCCAAACACGAAACCTGTTAAAATCGTGTAGGTTCGTGTCAGGTTATCGTGTTCGTGTCTAAATTGCCAGCCTTACTCGCGCTATGCGGCGGAAATTCAATTAGTATATGCTCGTTTTGTTACGATATCGACACTCAGTATAGAAAGTAAAAGGGAAAATTCAAAAAGAAAAACGGGATAGTCTTAAAGGATGTCGAGGATTGACAGCTGGTTAAAATTGAATGCATTAATGGTTCAATAATCAAGTAGGGGCATTGGCTGCATGACGGTGGGTGTTGTGAAGCTGATGTTGGGTGGTGATGAAGGGTGTAGTTTGATGGTGGTCCGGTGGTTTTGTACCCAAAATGCAAGTGTCTATTGAAAGTTCGAAGACAAAAACCAAAAAGAACGATGGCATAACTGTAAATAAGAAGATTGAAAATATGTCTAAATTGTGTACTATTCATAAGATCCTTCATGTTTTGTTAATATATATAGATGTGTGTTGATGGTTATTACTTTAATCTATGTTTGATGAAAAAAATGTGTTGATTGATGGTTTTCAAGAACTATGTTTGTGATTTCTTTCCCTAAAACACAATTTTTGATCTTGATGTGTCTTAAAACTTGTGAAAAATTGCATATCTATTAGGAACATGCATTTCTATTAATGATATGGAGCGAACATAACATGACTCAAAAGGTGTGACAAAACTCGTAATTGTTTAAAAGTAACGTTAAAAATGACGGACTGTTAATCATACAAATTACATACATTTTAACGTTATTTTACTAAGTGTTATGTGTCTTATGTCTAAAACTTGATGCAAAACCACTATCAAGCCAGGGGTCTCAATGGCCCACACTTGGTAGAGGTAAGGTTGTCTATATTTTACCATCCTCATATACCCTACCTTAACTTTGCTATTGGTGGAATTAACTGATGTCTAAGTATGATGATTATGAGGGGTAGCGGCCTACCAAGGTAAGTCCGCCCCTGTATCGTGGTTGAGTGTGTTTTTTACCCCTAGATTTTCAATAACAACCCGCTGCAACATGCCACTTAAAAAGGTGTTACGTATAACTGCTAGTTATAAACTTTTGCAAGAAGATAAGCACGAAAATATATTGAGAAAAAAAAACAAAAAAATCAAATTCATTAATAAACTTTTCATGTTGTAAGCAATCTGTCAATTGTGAATCGAACATAGTTACACCATAATTCTGTACTTGGAAGATACATAATCCAAATTCGTTAACGTTAATGAACCAATCTCCTTATCTCCATCTGCCACCTCATTGACTTAGGCTGAAATAACTTGGCATATGACTATCATGGGCAAGTATTCAAAAACCCGAATTCTAAAACGCCTATGGACAGGACACATTACATTATTTACTGCCGGGCATGTTCGGGTATCAACCGTTGAATTAGTTCTGGAGATGCATGAGCAATTTCTGTACAAAAAAAAGTACATTCATTTACATTACTATAAAGAGTGGATATCCAGAGATCTGTACAATATGGAAAAAGAGTTGTGTACCTTGTGGTGTGAAGTTGAAGAGAGGAGGGAGCGGTTTGCCATCTGGCAGAGTTGTAGTCGGGTCCCTTAACTCGTCAAAGAATGGATGAGTGCAAGCCTCCAACTGCAAGTATAAAATGTATAAACTAAGTATCTGTTTGATTTGCAATATGAAACTAATAATGGTATTCACTTACAGCGGTGCATCTCAATTTTGGTGAGTACTGTAGCATCCGAGATACAAGGTCTATTGATTCAGATGGCATGTGCTTTTTGAATATCTGAAAACAAACCAAAATGTAAATATCTTGACTGATCTTTAAGAAGTTTTAAAGTTGTTATACAACTATAAAAAACGGGTGTAAATTAGGCGGATTAGGCAATGGGATAATATTGCAACCTATAAATAAAAGAATTAACTGAAAATCTTGGAAAATATATGAACAAACCTTGTGCCATGGATGAGCCTTGATCTGTGGGAACTTAAAGTCTGTGTAATGAGGATTCATGCATTTGATTTCCTCACGTGTTGGTGTTCCCAAAATCTGAAAGATAATAAATGATAGTGTTAGAATGACATTCAGATTAGAAGCTCTGCAGTGACAAGACGACAAAAGTGCTGCGATTATGTACCTTGATTATCTCCACAAGTTGATCAACACCACTTTCGCCAGGGAAAAGAGGCTGCGTTTAGAAATATTGGAAGTTAATAATAAAAATCATAAGATTGAACAGATAAGACGATAATTGTCAATAGACTTAAACTCAATTATATATAAACATTTAAATGCCAAAGAAATATCCCATTTATACCCCACCTGTCCAAGGAGTAGCTCAGCTAAAACACAACCTGCAGACCACATGTCGATCGCATTGGTGTATTCTGTTGCTCCAAAGATCAACTCAGGAGCCCTGTAATATCTTGAACAAATATACGAAATATTTGGTTCCCCGGGTACCTAAAATCACATACGAAATAAAATATCAATATCTAACCTCGATTGAATTCAGAAATTCAAGAATGATATACACTTACCAACATCTTTGCACTTCCAAAATCACATATTTTTAGCTGTTGAGTTTGTGGATTAACCTGCACTCAACCATTTTATTTGCGTATTAGCATTTTAAAAAACCGCCAAGAAGGTCAATTTAAATAAGTTAATAAATCGTACCAATAAATTTTGTGGCTTAATATCACGATGGCATACTCCAATGACATTGTGAATGTAATTAAGCCCTCGGCAGATTTGGTATGTGTACAACTGTACGTATAGCATAGGCATGTGTTGGTTCATTCTAACAAAGTGCCTTGACATCCTGTAGACAGTTTCAGGTACATATTCCAATACTACATTTAAGTAAACTTCATTTTTCTCTGTTGTTGAATAGAAACAGTTTTTCAATGGAACAACGTTCGGATGGTCTAGTAAACGCATGATTTGAAGTTCTCTGTTTTTGTATCTTTTATCTTGTAAAACCTTCTTTATAGCAACAGATTCACCTGTTTCAAGGCATTTGGCCTGAAAAATAAAAAAAGAAAAAGAAAAATGTTATCTAGTTAGCATTGATCTACACGTGTCTATATCATTATAAAAACAAAAATAGCACGCAATTACCTGAAACACAACACCAAATGAACCAGTGCCCACAACACGCTCCGCCATGTAAGAGAAAGTCTGGACCAATGCATTTTACACGTCAGCATTTTAGTTAATATAAAAATCCATTTGTAAAATTAGCTAAAGTATTCAAGGTTCAAGCATTCAAATGGTAATTAACCTGTTTTGGTTCTCCATTTCGACCACCTATTGAAGTCACGATTATTTGACCTGTTTCGGTACTATTACCATTTACAAGGGTCGCTTCAAAATCCTGTGTTCAAATAACCAATCATATATAAGCATCCAAGCATTTCAAGATACATACAAACTTTATCATCTTATGATTAAGATATTGTGGTATAAAACGAAAGTAACACCTTGTCATCGGATTTATCTTCCTTAATTTTCAATCCCTGAATTTCTTTGGGCAAACTGTTAAAGTCATACTTTCCAAGTTTAGTAGAAGCATTAGATGTGCTTGCAGACATCTTAGGAGCTCTAGCACTCCCGGGCTGACTTCCGGAACCCTTTTTTACCCTCCTAATGCTCGAATCTCCATCCTACAAAACCAACAAGTTCAACTAAATGACACATATATTCCCTAAGTACAATATTTTCCATTCAATCATCTATCACTTGGAAGCAATTTCTTAATCCATCTCACACATGATTCACATGAATCATATAACCATACCAACCATTTAAATATATTTATATTATAAAAAAAAGAGTAAAAAAAAAAAACAAAGGCATCTTAGCAATCAAATAACAAATACTTATGATTACTCATAGACAAACAATAATGAGTTTGATTTAATGATTTAATTCATATTAAAGCACCAATCTGGTAATATTATATAAAGATCAAATAAAACATAATAAACAAATAAGCTATTGCTAGAAGATTAATATGAATTAAATCATTAATACAAATACATCAAACCAAATAACCAATACTTATGATTACTCATAGACAAACAATAATGAGTTTAATGTTTATTAAAACACTAATCTGGTAATATTATATAGAGATCAAACAAACTCAAATAACACATACAATAAGCTATTCCTAGAGGATTATTTGAATACAAACACATCAGATCAACCAAATATGCATCACATACATTATATTTGTATAAATATACCACACACTGATCAAATATAACCTAATAAACAGATGTCTCCTTCAATCAAACAGTTTTATTAATTTAATTCATGAAATCAAATAATCAGGAAACTTACGGAATCAGAAACGGATGTACGACCAGAAACGGATGTATGAATTAAATCATTAATACAAATACATCAGATCAAATAACCAATACTTATGATCACTAATATTCAAACAATAATGAGTTTGATGTTTATTAAAACACTAATCTAGTAATATTATATAGAGATCAAACAAACTCAAATAACACATACAATAAGCTATTTCTAGAGGATTATTTGAATACAAATACATCAGATCAACCAAATATGCATCACATACATTATATTTGTATAAACATTCCAGACACTGATCAAATATAACCTAATAAACAGACGGCTCCTTCAATCAAACAGGTTTATTAATTTAATTCATGAAATAAAATAATCAGGAAACTTACGGAATCAGAAACGGATGTACGACCAGAAACGGATGTATGAATTAAATCATTAATACAAATACATCAGATCAAATAACCAATACTTATGATTACTCACAGACAAACAATAATGAGTTTGATGTTTATTAAAACACTAATCTGGTAATATTATATAGAGATCAAACAAACTCAAATAACACATACAATAAGCTATTCCTAGAGGATTATTTGAATACAAACACATCAGATCAACCAAATATGCATCACATACATTATATTTGTATAAACATTCCAGACACTGATCAAATATAACCTAATAAACAGATGTCTCCTTCAATCAAACAGGTTTATTAATTCATGAAATCAAATAATCAGGAAACTTACGGAATCAGAAACGGATGTATGAATTAAATCATTAATACAAATACATCAGATCAAATAACCAATACTTATGATCACTCACAGACAAACAATAATGAGTTTGATGTTTATTAAAACACTAATCTAGTAATATTATATAGAGATCAAACAAACTCAAATAACACATACAATAAGCTATTTCTAGAGGATTATTTGAATACAAATACATCAGATCAACCAAATATGCATCACATACATTATATTTGTATAAATATTTCAATCAAACAGGTTTATTAATTTAATTCATGAAATAAAATAATCAGGAAACTTACGGAATCAGAAACGGATGTACGACCAGAGGCGATACTCTTCAAACGACGCATCACATTCATGGTGCTTGATCAAATCGTAACCCTAATTCTCTGCAGATCTATCTAACAACACTTTTTTTTTATAAAAAAATCTACAAAACAAAAGAAAGAAAGGATTAAAGAAATAAAACGTTAACAAATGGAGGAGGAAACTGCGACACGACACGCAATCCTCCTCCACCTTCTTCTCTCTCTCTAAAATAAACACAAACAATTTGCTACAAAACCAACCTTTCTCTCTCTCTCTCTCTAGAAAAACTGTTTCTTTCTGGTCAATGGTCAAACCTGAATCATTCAATTCTTTGCCTCATTTAGTACACCAGTCAAACTTTTATTCTCGTCCGTCCGATCTGTTTATTTTAGTTTGATCTACACCTGTAATTGAGTGTAGCTTTGAATGCTAACCGACAATATTCTAGCTGTAAGCGCTTTTTTTAATATACGAAATTATTTATTCCTTCACGGCTTGGTTTTAAAAAGCGCAAAGCAAACAAAAGCGACGAGGTTTAAAACCGAGGCGTAAATTGTAAAAGCGGTGGGCTTTTCGTACGCGAGTCGTAAGACAATTATATAATTTTTTTTTATATATGCTATAGGTTTTTAGCCTTTTTTACTCAAAATATAGATACAAATCTATTAATATATATAAAAGAATTGAACATTGCTGACGTGGCGTGCAATGGTGCATTCAATCTCTCCATGAAACTGCCACGTGGCATCATAATTGCAAGATTTTAGTGTTTTTGAATTATTTCTTTTTTTAATTAAAAATTCTCAATTACTAAAATTAAATTGAGTTATTTTAGGAAAAAATAATTTAAAAATAAATTTAAAATTTTCTCTCTCATGTTTCCTCCCATAATTTTTAAACGTTTATATCTTTTATATACAGGATTTTTTAAAGAAAAAAATTACACCAAATTAACGAGCATTTTATTATCTTTCCAACGAGTACCATAGTGCTATATAAAAAACGGAGAAAAAATCGACTATTTTTTTGTGGGGTTTCGTTCATACAGGAAAAAAAAAACACAAAGTATTCATATTATTCATTAATCATGTTTTTTCTTTTAAACCAAGTTCTTATCTACGATGTTGAAAATCAGCCCAATCGCCATGTTATCATTGGAATTTTACTAGGTATACTTAATTAAGAGAAGCTAGGAGAAAGAATCGCGCAACACTGCAACACATGGTGTCACCTTATAGCAAGGTTATTTTTTTTATTTATTTAATTACAAGAGTAATAATTATTACTATTGGTATTAGTATTATTAGAATGGTTATATTTTTCAACCCCGGAACGCTCCCGGGAAGAATTGATAGTTGCTGACGTGGCGTTCAATGGTGGCCTCAACCATCTCTTGATTATGCCACGTGGCATAATGAGATGCAATGGTTACAACTTTCAACTTAAGTGTTTGTTTAGTTGATTATGTTAGGAATTATAAGAGCCATTAGAATGTGAGAAATTAGAGAGATGTGATGAGTTTTTAAATAGTTGCAGCTTACATAAGTGATTTTTTAGATGATTACTGATTAGGTTTTAGATTAGGGAATATGAGTTATTACTGATTAGAATACTATGAACATGCAATGATTGAGAGATTTTGTGGTTAGTTAACTTGAGCCATTTGCAATAGGTTATCACATAAAATTAGATTTTTTAACCCCGGGACCCTCCCGGGGTAATCAGCTAGTAAAGTATATATATGATTTAACTAAAATGTACAACCTTTTTAGATACATGTATAACAATTTTAAGCACAAAAACATCATGTGTACAAAAAGCGCGCTTTTCTCGTTTTTTTTTCTTGCGCTTTTCGTGCGCTTTTTGCACTTTTCTTGCGTTTTTCGTACACTGCTCGCCTAGGGTTACATAAGGCGCACAGATTTGCGCCTAGGTGCACTTTGCGCTTAAGCGCGCCTCAAGCGCGCTTTTTAAAACATAGCTTCACGGGGATCCTCTTGGGTGTCCCGGGTTTGATTCACACGAGGGACAAAATGAAAAATGATGGATTACTCCTGGCCTATGGTCACGGGTTCGAGTCCTGATCTCGCCCGGGTTTTACCAATCCTTCACCATTGTGCCTACGAGCAGGTGAGGGGTTGAGTTTTCCCTGATTTCGGGAACTGCATGGGCGGACCTAACTACGCCAGCCGCCCGAGTTATGTATGGGCCCTCCATTGAGTTGGTCGTAGGGGTCTGTCCATAATATGGGGACTTCCCTGGATAGTCAGGCAGAAATGTGTGTTGCAATTCAAAAAAAAAATATATAGGAAATTAATTTAAAAGGGTTAAAAGTATTTACATATTTAGTTGAGTAGGTTACAAACAGTAAAGCGTGTTTGGTTGGATTTAAATTTTAAACGAGTTTTTGCTGGAATTTGGATTTACGTAAAGTTAGAGAATTCGGCTAACTACGATTTTGTCCACACAATCTTTTATTGTTTTTTTTTAAGGCAACTTTCATTAAGAGTATGTTTGGCAAGGAGCTTTTAAGAGCTTTTAGGAGTTTCAAGCTTCAAGCTTTTAAGAAAAAGCTCCTACTTAATAAAAAGCCTTGTTTGGTTGAAGGGGCTGTGTAGAAATTTAGGGTTTCATACACAGGAATACAGAAGATGAGCCAACACAAACTCATAAACAATATCAACACAAAGATGTAGGCGACAAAACGGTGACAAAACTCTTATTAACCCAAACCATAAAAAGTACCCCCCAGTTACCCAATAGATCTCAGCAATCACTGAGATCAAAATAATATGGAGTACAATACACCAGATCTGCTGACTACAAAGATCAGCAGATCACAAAGACGAAATACAAATAAGAAATAGACGAACAGACTTACAAAGAATAGAAACCCTAAAATACAGAGAAGACTCAGAGAAACAAGAAAGAGAAATGAAGAGCTAAACTAGTAACTCGTAGCAGGTGAAGCTTTATATAGGCAGCTGAAGAGAGATCCAACGGCCACGAATGAAACCATCCAACGAACAAGAATATGCCATGTCAACGATCCGTGTGAGAAAACACACCAACAAACACAATACTGAATGACCCGGTTCAAACAACCAGCTCAATCACAATGAACCCCTGAAACACACTGATGGGCTAAAACCTGGACTGAACCTTTGAGCCCAATAAGACACAAGCTCCACAAAGACATTAGCCCAATAATATTAATAGTAATTGAATTACATAACCAGATATATTTTCAACACCCCCCCATAATTCAATTACCAAAAAGATTAGATAAACCAAGCTTAGAACACAAATACTCATGGTGATTACTAAACAGACCTTTCGTAAAGATATCAGCAACCTGCTCATTAGACTTAACTTTGATTGCTTTAACAAGACCTGAACTGATCTTCTCTCTTAAGAATTGAAGATCAAGTTCAAAATGTTTCGTCCGATCATGAAACACTGGGTTTTCTGCTATGGATATAGCAGACTTGCTATCACAAAAAACACTCATGGGCAAGTTACTTTGAACACCTAACTCACTCAACAAATTATGTATCCAGATGAGCTCGCATACAGCAGAACACATAGCTCGGTATTCAGCTTCGGCTGATGACCGAGCAACTGTGTTTTGTTTTTTACTCTTCCAAGATACTAAATTATTACCCATAAAGACACAAAACCCAGTTACAGATTTTCTAGTAACTAAACACTTAGCCCAGTCTGCATCAGAAAATGCAGACAAGGTCAGATTATCACTTTTCTTAAAGACAATACCTTTGCCAGGTGAATGTTTGAGATATCTCAACAACCTCAAAGCAATGTGCAGAATAGCCTGAGTTGGTTTATGCATAAACTGACTCAGGAACTGAACTGCATAACTTATGTCAGGACGGGTCAAAGACAAATAGATGAGCTTACCTATAAGTCTTTGAAACCCAGTGATATCCTCTAAAGGTTTATCACTTTTATCTTTCCTGACACTAAGAGCATAATTCTGCTCAATAGGAACACATACAGGCTTACAACCTAAATACCCAAAATCACTAAGTAGATCTAGGCAATATTTTCTTTGGTTAAGGCATATATCAGTACCTGAATATACAACCTCTATACCAAGAAAATATTTTAACTGCCCAAGATCTTTAATCTGAAAACTTTCTTTTAACAACTGTTTGACTTTACTAATTTCAGTATTATCATTACCAGTGATGACTATGTCATCGACATACACAAGTAACACAATAAAGACACCATTTTCAGACTTCACAAACATTGAGTAGTCACATACACTTTGAATGAAACCTATGGTTTTCAAGACAGTGACTAACTTTTCATTCCATTTTCTAGGGGCCTGTTTCAGCCCATACAAAGACTTAACTAACTTACACACTTTAGACTCATTCCCTGAAGAGTAACCTTCAGGTAACTGCATATAAACATCCTCAGATATAGAACCATACAAGAAAGCATTATTTATGTCAAGTTGAAACAATGTCCAGCCATTTTGGACAGCCATACTAATAACACACCTAACTGTGACCATCTTAACCACAGGAGAAAAGGTTTCTCCAAAATCTAACCCCTCCCTTTGGTTATATCCTTTGGCAACTAACCTTGCCTTATACCTATCAACTTGACCATCAGCTTTATACTTGATTTTATATACCCATTTACACCCAATTGCCTTTCTACCAGGTGGTAGATCAGTGACAATCCAGGTGTTATTCCTGTATAGAGCCTCCATTTCACTATTCATTGCTTCAACCCACTTAGGATCTTTGGAAGCATGATAGTAAGATGCAGGTTCTATAGACTTATCTATATTAGATACTAGATATTTGCCCGCGTTGACACGCAGTTCAACAACGTACGATTATTTGGAGTAGTATAATGTATAAGAAAAATAAAGTAGAAACATTTTATTAAAATTTAAAAGCAACGAATACACATTTATTCAAATATCGCTGAAAATTTCCTTATAAACCACATTTTTTGTTTTAGTCATCACTTTCCCACCAGCATCAAGTATAAGTAACTTCACGCCTGCCCTGCTTTTAACTCTTGACAATGCGACATAAAGTTGGCCATGTGAGAATACAGGGTTTCTTAAATACAATCCAACCTGAATAAGGCGACTTAAATGGTATGTGTTAAAAATAGACTTATGGCATATTCAACAATAAGAAAGTAATAAAAATGAAAATAAGAAACTAACTACCACCTAAATTTCACAATTTAATTTGACACGTCTGAGAAGATGAGCATTACCCATATCGACCCGCTAAAAAAGCTTCGAGCATATTTTATTCTATTTGACACATTTGAAAAGGCAAACATTACCCAAATCGACCGATTTATAAGTAAACAAACATGAACCTACACCACTAAAACAACATTTTAACCGACTATTACCTTATTTGACCCGTTTATAGGAAGGAACATTATCTAAAGTGACCCATGTATAAGTAAAAGGAGCATTACTCAATAATTTTAACCGACTATTACCTTATAGATGCTATTTATACGCTAAAAATAGTAATGTGACAAATCAAATAATTCAGCATTTATTTTGTGTTTAAATGTCATTAATTTTAAAAACTGGATTTTTTTTTAAATTTTGATTTTGAATGTTTAAAAATAAATTTATATATGATTAATAATTTTATGTTTATAGGTTATTAATTAAATGGTAATCATAATTATTAACATTAGATGTTTCCAATATTGTGTAACTCACGATAAATGCTAATTATACGCTCCATATTTGCGAAATCGTTGCTAACCCCACATTGTGTAAATCTTCTTCCACATTTTGCTTCCCGGACTACTCCACAGCTGGGTGTTTAATAACTTTCCTAAACACTATAATCCATAATTTTTAATTTTTTTAAAATAAAAACATTTAATAACTATTCTATTTTTAAAATTCAAAAAAAAGTCATTAATGTTTTTATAAATGTTTTTTATTTTTTAAAAATCGAAATCATTCATTAATGTTTGGGTCAACGTGTTTAATAACTTTCCTAAACACTGTAATCTAGATTTTTAATTTTCTTAAAATAAAAAAAATTTAATGACTATTCTATTTTTAAAATTCAAAAAAGAGTCATTAAAGTTTTTATAAAATTTTTTATTTTACATCAACGAAAATTATTCATTAATGTTTCGGTCAAAGTGTTTAATAACTTTCCTAAACACTATAATCCAAATTTTTAATTTTTTTTAAATAAAAAACATTTAATGACTATTCTATTTTTAAAATTCAAAAAAGAGTCATGTTTTTATAAAAGAATTTATTTTTTAAAAATCGAAAATCATTCATTAATGTTTCGGTCAACGTGTTTAATAACTTTCCTAAACAATATAATCCACATTTTTTGTTTTTTTAAAATAAAAAACATTTAATAACTATTCTATTTTTAAAATTCAAAAAAGAGTTATTAATGTTTTTATAAAAAAATTTATTTTTTAAAAATCGAAATCATTCATTAATGTTTGGGTCAACGTGTTTAATAACTTTCCTAAACACTGTAATCCATATTTTTAATGTATTAATTGGAATAATATAACACAATTAATAGGATCAATTAATGTATTAATTGGAGAGTTGACACTACTTATGTAGAAACTTTGAATCTTATTAAATGTGTAATTAAAAGGATAATTAGTATGTGTAATTTTTACCATTATTAACCAAAACTCAAAATTTGAAATTTTGTATAATTCGAATTTAAATATTTTTAATTTTAATTTGAATATTGAAATTCAAAATTCAAAATGTAATTTATTACCAATATAAATTACACTAAATTTAGGAAGTGAGTAATTTGAATGTAATAAGGAAATTTAATGAGTTCCTAATTTACGTCAGTTTCCTTTCTAATTCTCATTTTTTTGCTTTTTTTAAAAAAAAAAGAAGTAAAAAGACTAAAACGTGAAAACGTGACATATCTTCAATTTATCAATATCTCTATCATACAAAGCATGAACATAAAAAACAGCCTTGGAATATGACACATTTAACAAATTGCCACTAACGCCGTTTTAACAACACCTTTTAAAAACGACCCAAATTGAAGACTTTGTTTTCCAAACCATTTTTTTCTTTATAAATTTACGCATAAATCCAAAAACAATACATTATTATTATCTATAACTGAACCTAATAATCGTTTTAGAGGTAAATTGAATGTAATTCATAACATGAGCATGGGAAATATTGATGAACAACTAAATAAAGAAGATTAGAAACTCTTACCGTGAGGTGAACCGTCTCTGGGATTGAAGCTAATAATTGTCCGTCCTGTATATCGAGATGAAAAAACTCGTGTATTAAAAGCCGCCTAATCAAACACCGAATGATCTAATATTAGTAAAAACAAACGAAAATAGTAAATAACTTAAACATACCAATGAACCAATGAGTGAAATAACTATGTAGGCATACCAACAAAGAGGGGAAAACATCGTTACCTTAACCGTGCCATATATGGATCTGCACCATTTATTTAAAAAAGTATAGCAATCAATAAGATAATGTTCATAAGACATAGAAGTAACTCTCTGAAGAGCAAATGAGGAAAAACATATGGCCTAGATAAGTAAATTTAGATGAACCCAAAATAGAAATCAATAGTGGAACTATCAAAATCTATACAAAATACTTTATCAGTATTCTAGATTATATGTGAAAGTTAAGAGAAATACCTCTCCTATTTTAATTGTGATTACATGAGGCACAAAATAGCCTTTTAAACAGCTACGTCTAATCAACTTTGATCCCCGTGTATTCAATACCATGTCATATACCTATATATGAATACGTATTGGCAATAGGTAGCAATTCAACTTAATTGAATTCACCAAAAATATTTAGAAAAATAATAACTAAAAGATTGGGCGCAAGAACTCACCAGTTGTAAAGCTTTCAACCCACACATTAAACTGCTTCAAACAACGTCCTCAAACGAACTTTGTAACCAAATAAGCCGTGGCTACTATCAATTCCCATATCAAAGCAAAAGGCGACTACTCCATGCCATCCAACTATTTTCATGCATGCTCTTCACCAAATGCCCTTCACGTGCATTCTAGCTTCCAAGCAACAAATACTCACCATGATTTATAATAATCAAAACACATATTAGTCTCTTAACTCCACACATTTGGAACACCAAATCATCTCCCACGCTACCAAAATATTCATAACCATCTTTAATATGGAACACCATCACTATTTCGCAACCAAACAAAAAGAACCTGCAAGTATTAGCAACTACACATATCAACACCATCACTTCCATGAAATCCATACACACACCTCTCATCAAGAAACCACGCCTACTACCATCAGCTCGACGCCGATCGCCGCAACCGAAAACATCGCCGTTCACTCTCTCTAGCATTTCCATCGACATCCCCGTCAACAACCGGCACCACATCCGAGATGAGATAAAGAGGATTTTCTAAAAAACGTATCAAGAACAGTTTGACGATTGAGGAGCTTGGGGAAATGGAAAAAACAGAGGTGACGAAGGAGACGCCGGAGAGGTGACGAAGGAGACGCCGGAGAGGTGACGAAGGAGACGCCAGAGAGGAGATGAAGGAGACGAATTCATGGTTTGATTTAGGGTTTGATGAATAATAATCGGTTTTGTATAATGGGTTTGATTGTGTTTTAGAAATGATAATAATGAGGATCAATGTAATTTAGGAAATGCAATAAAACTGTTGACCAATTTTGAACAAAAGAAATAAATGATTTTTGCTTTTTAAAAAAATAAAATTTTTTATAAATTCTATTGTTGTGCCACTTGGCACAATATGATAGGCTACACAATTGAGGAGCAACATGGGAATGCCAAGTGTCCTCATGGACTTTAGTTTATTAGATGTATAGATAAAACACTTGTTTTCAAAGGAAAGGTTAGAGTAGTTGACAACCTTTTCAACTCCATACTTAACCTTTCCTTCTATCACATAATCAGTAAATCTCCTAGGTAACACTGACTGCCTAGTGGACTGTCTAACAGATGACATCCTATCTCCCTCAGGAGTAAGTGTCTCATCATGTGAACCCTCTAATCCTGAGGGGCTAGACCCTCTACCTCCTGTACTACCAGGCTGCTGACCATGATCATGGTCTACCTCACTGGCAGCCCTGGGAGAACAGCCTAACTGATCCTCAGGAGAGTGATCATGAGTACAACTTGTTCCCCCTTCATCATCGGGAGGACTTGAACTAGGTTGACTCTCATCACTCTCAGATCCTTTGGTATCATAAGTATCAAAAAAGTTTGAATGATCCAGATTTTTTAAAAACAGTCTCTTTAAACTCAGTTTTAAAAGGATATATGTTCTCATAAAACTTAACATCTCTTGAAAATGTTATCTTTTTTGACTCAAGACTTAACAACTTATAACCCTTTTTTACAAAAGAATAGCCAATAAACACACATTTATCAGCTCTACTACACAACTTATCTGGTTCATTCAATACAGTTTCAAAACAAAGACACCCAAAGTTTCTTAAATGACTCAAGACAGGGGGGAACCCATGGACTAACTCATAGGGACTTTTACCAGCTAACACTGACGAGGGAACCCTGTTTATAAGATAAGAAGCAGTAAGTACACACTCAGACCAGTATCTAAGTGGCAAACTACTCTGGAACAGTAAAGCCCTAGCAGTGTTTAATAAATGCCTATGCTTTCTCTCCACAACACCATTTTGTTGTGGAGTGTAAGCACAGGAAGTCTGATGCAGAATACCCCTTTTATTACAAAACAATGACATTTGTTTATTTACAAATTCTGTACCATTGTCACTCCTTAAAACTTTTACATACTTAGAAAATTGTGTTTTAATCAATTCATAAAAATTTTCTATGTTTTCAAACACTTCACCTTTGTTTCTAAGTAAATAGACCCACACAGACCTAGAGTAATCATCAACAATGGTCAGAAAATACTTGAATCCTTCCCTACTTGTGACCTTATAGGGACCCCACACATCAAGGTGTACAAGATCCCCTACTTCTTTTGACTTATGTTCACTAAGAGGGAAAGGGACTCTAACTTGTTTAGCTTTATGACAGACTTCACAAGGATGAGAGTCTGTATTACCAATATTCAGCTCATCTTTTAACACTGCTAAGACCTGACTGGAAGGGTGGCCAAGCCTACTATGCCACAAACTATGGTCAGAAACACTACTAAAACAAACATTATCTCCTACAAAATATAAACCATCCTGCTGTCTACCAGTCACCAGGACTCTCCTTGTGCTGGAATCCTGGACAGAGCAGGAGTGTTCATTAAAA
Source organism: Ambrosia trifida (assembly GCA_028751855.1). Lineage (NCBI taxonomy): Eukaryota > Viridiplantae > Streptophyta > Magnoliopsida > Asterales > Asteraceae > Ambrosia > Ambrosia trifida. The sequence continues at coordinate 4,357,832 of CM054125.1, read as the reverse complement.
AGAACATCAAGTTTGTTGTCCTTAGACAACTTATGCACAGAAATCAAATTCACACAATAATCAGGAATGTAAAACACATCAGTCAAGACAACACCTTCAACAATCTTAATATCACCAATTTTAGCAACTTTAGCATTAGTACCATTTGGGTGTTTAACTTCCATGTTATACTTAGATACATCTACACAGTTAATCATATGTTTATCATTACCAACCATATGCTGATTAGCACCAGAATCCATAATCCAACCAAGAAACAAAGCATATTTAAGCATAGTAGAACAATTAGCAAAGTTCTTAAACACCTTAGACAGTTTAGACAAAACAGACAAACTGGAGAAGCCATTTACAATAACTGACTCACCTCCAGAATTGGAAGACTGAGGGTCACTTCCAGATTTTTCACTAAGCAAACTCATCAACTTGGAAATCTGCTCAGGAGTGAAAGGTGAACCAGAACTAGATGCAACATTTGCACATGCATTATTGTTGGACATACCAGTTCTAGGATTATTATTAGTGTTATTATTATTAGGTTTAGAAAACTGACCAGAAGGTCTCTTTTTAAAACCAGGGGGATACCCAACAATTTCATAACACCTATCAATAGTGTGTCCAATCATATTGCAATGTGTGCATTTTAAGTTAGGATTAGGTCCTCTATTGTTATTATTATTGGACCTTCTCCTATTATCAACAACAGAATTTGCTGCTTTGGCAGCAAAAGACACAGTTGATCCCTTTGATCCATTACCAACACCTCTATGAGACTCCTCTCTAGAGATTACAGCAAAAGCAGTTTTGACTGAGGGTAATGGATCACTGGTCAATAATGTAGTTCTAACAGGTTGATACATCTCATCCAAACCCATTAGAAACTGCATTAGTTTGATCAAACTATTAAAATCATTGAACTCTTTAGCAGCATGGCATGTACAAACAGGCAATTGCACAATAGAATCAAATTGTTTCCACATAGTGTTAAGTTTATTATAATACTCAGAAACAGAACTACCACTTTGTGTAATACCATTTATCTTTTGATGCAAATTAAACATAACACATCCATCAATTCTATCATATGTTTCCCTAAGATCAAGCCAAACATCTCTAGCATTTTCAGAGAAAACTTGTCCTAGATACAATTCTTCACAAACAGAATTAATCAACCAAGACAGAACCACAGAGTTGCATCTATCCCATTGACTAGCTAATACATCATTGTCAGCAGATTTCATACAAGTACCATCAATAAACCCTAGCTTATTTTTACCTTGTAAAGCAAGTCTCATAGACTTAGACCATACAGAATAATTTTCAGATCCTTTTAGTTTTATACTAATAATAGACAGACTAGATGTGTCACTAGGATGAAGATACAAAGGATCACTTATATCTAACTTACTAACAAGTGTTCCTTCATTAGGACCAGAGTTGGGGCCACTACCACCAGGGTTAGCAACCCCACCTCCTCCTGGATTAACAACATCACCCATATTATCACAATCAGGTAATCACAAACCAAACAACAATATCAATATCAATATCCAAGAAGATAACAGACAAACAAAAGACAACAATCAATCAATCAAGAAAGTAATCAACCAGATCAGACGAAAGACCAACAGACAACAATAACCTAATAAGGCGAAGCTGTGTCAGTGATACAGATCATGGGTTCATCACTCATAGGTGCCCACGCAGTTCTTAACACAGGAGCCACAACACACTAATACTAGACAGACAAGACAAGACAGACAAAATACACAAGATAACAGTGCCGGTCCACCCTAACCCGGCCAAGACGCCTAGACACACAAAGTAAAATACAGAGACAAGGAACGATCTCACAGTGAGTGGGAACCCAAGTTAGGGTTTCGCCTATCCCACAACCAACACCTTCACTTAGGGTGTTGAGTTATGGGAGCAATTGTAGCAATAACTCCAATCAAGAAATCCCCAGCAAATCCTTCGCCAACAATCGTTGACCACCACAACCTGTCAAATAATAGCAACTATATACCAATAATAGACCAGATCTATTGAATCAAGATCAGATCTACTATATCAGACTAACCAAGGACCAGATCTACAATATAGATCAGATCCTCGAACAAGACACACAAGAATGACAGCGGAAGACTCAGAAAAGACCAGGATCGAGAGCCTAAGGCTCTGATACCATGTAGAAATTTAGGGTTTCATACACAGGAATACAGAAGATGAGCCAACACAAACTCATAAACAATATCAACACAAAGATGTAGGCGACAAAACGGTGACAAAACTCTTATTAACCCAAACCATAAAAAGTACCCCCCAGTTACCCAATAGATCTCAGCAATCACTGAGATCAAAATAATATGGAGTACAATACACCAGATCTGCTGACTACAAAGATCAGCAGATCACAAAGACGAAATACAAATAAGAAATAGACGAACAGACTTACAAAGAATAGAAACCCTAAAATACAGAGAAGACTCAGAGAAACAAGAAAGAGAAATGAAGAGCTAAACTAGTAACTCGTAGCAGGTGAAGCTTTATATAGGCAGCTGAAGAGAGATCCAACGGCCACGAATGAAACCATCCAACGAACAAGAATATGCCATGTCAACGATCCGTGTGAGAAAACACACCAACAAACACAATACTGAATGACCCGGTTCAAACAACCAGCTCAATCACAATGAACCCCTGAAACACACTGATGGGCTAAAACCTGGACTGAACCTTTGAGCCCAATAAGACACAAGCTCCACAAAGACATTAGCCCAATAATATTAATAGTAATTGAATTACATAACCAGATATATTTTCAACAGGCTGGAAGCTTTTAGGTTAAAGAAAAAGCTCTACAGTGAAAAGCTACTAGTAGTAGCTTTTAAGAAAAAGCTCTACTAGCTACAAGCTTTTATTTAGTAAATGACCCAAATACCCATTCTATTTTAAAAATAAAATAAAAACCTTCTTTATAATCTTTTAATTATGACCCTTTTGGTCATTTTATACATTTTATTAAAACCTCCAGCTACTCTGCCAAACACCAAAATATATTTAAAAAGCTTCCAGCTAAAAGCTTGCAGCTACCAGCTTACAGCTTCCAGCTACCAGCCTCCAGCTAGTTTTGCCAAACATACCCTAAACATAAAAAACCGGGCAATCTCCAAGACGGAGATCCCCTACAACCAACAAGTTACATTATTACATCAAAATTAAAATTTTACCAATCCTTCCACCCCATTACACCCTTTTTGTGTCTATTAGAGAACCAAATATAAGCCAGAGCTTTTATGTCTGCCACTATATGAACCACATTACGCTTATCATCTTCAAAAATCTTCTCATTTCTAGCCTTCCAAATCCTCCAACAAGTGATGACAAGAATACCATATAACGCCGCTTTCTTACTCGCTGTCCAAGAAGAAGAATCGTGAATCTGTAAAATGTCTTGAACCGAGAAAAAAAACATATGAGGTATCCGCAACCAACTAGCAATACCGAGCCACACGCTATTTGCCATGATACAACCTGTGAAAAGATGATCAATACACTCCTCCGAAACATCACAAAAGTTACACATAGCATTCCCACAGTCAATATTCCTTCTAATTAACGCTTTCTTCATCGGGATTCTATCCATAAGCATTCTCCACATAAAAATGTTACACTTGATAGGGATCCATTTACACCACTTGTAATTCATAGTCATTTGAGTATATCGGTCTGCATCCATCCATCTCTTAACCTCTTGAATGGAAAATTCACCATGCGAACCATTGTCCCAAAACCATCTATCCCTCACATCCCCTAAGGACAGACTCGCAACCAAAGAAGTACACCCTTGGAGCTGATCATTTTCAACTCCCTGCTGCGGCCGCCTCCTCCATTTCCACTCAATGTAACAGCCAGTCGAGCCCTTTATAATTCTGTCACTCACTTTGCAAAACTTATGTGTCTCTAAACGGAACAAGTCTGGGAATAGGTTTTTTAGCGGGGTCCTCTCGACCCAAGGGTCCAACCAAAACAGAGTCTCCGAGCCATTTCCGATCCTAGCCCGAATCAAATTCACACTGTTCCAGTCTCCAACTTTCAATCGAAGACCGCTAAACACAATTTTGTTCCACGTACCCGCAAATTTAGCGTTGTGAGGATAAGCATCCCATCTTCTTTGCGAACCATGTATAACATCCACCACTCTACGCCACAACGCATTTGGTTCTTGTCTATATCTCCATAACCACTTAACCAGGAATGCATTATTACAATCCTCAAGCTTTCGCACCCCCAATCCACCCTTTTTGACCGGCTTGGAAACTACATCCCAACTCACCCAATGCATTTTTTTTTTACATCCACGTTCCCACCCCATAAAAATCTTTTCATCAAGCCTTCTAGAACCTTAACCACCCCAACCGGAGCCTTGAATAAAGAAAAATAATACGATGGAAGACTAACCAACACAGATTTTATGAGAGTCAGACGACCTCCAATGGATAGCATCTTTGCCTTCCACCTCGACAATTTACTCTTAAAAACATTAATCACTGGCTCCCAACTATTAATTCTAGACATATTTGTCCCCACCGTTATCCCAAGATACGAAAATGGAGTATCTCTAGCTTTGCACCCAAGCTCCGCCGCCTTCAAAGCGACCTCGTCCATATTCTTTCCTATCCCAAATAAAGTAGACTTTTGAATATTGATCTTTAGACCCGAGCACATATGAAAAATACGCAATATTCGCCTTAAACAAACCAAGTTATCATCCGACCATTCCCCCATCACCATCGCATCATCAGCATACAAAAGATGAGACACCTTAAGAGTACCATTATCCCACTCAATCCCTCTAAAAGCTTCCACATCACAAGCTTTTTTAATCAAACCTGAAAGGGCCTCCATCACAATAATAAAAAGAAACGGAGATAATGGGTCACCCAGCCTAATCCCCTTTTCACAGTTAAATTCAAAAGTTGGAGAACCGTTCACCAGAACCGATGACCTAGCTGACTTTAGAATCCCTTCTATCCATTTACACCAACACACTGGAAACCTCATTTGTCTCATAACCGAAATTAAAAAAGCCCAATTAACATTATCATAGGCTTTTTCAAAATCTATTTTGAAGAAAAATAATTCTCTACCAGTTTTTTTTTTGCCCACGATAGAACTTCATTAATTAATAAAGGGCTATCCAGAATAAATCTACCCGCCACAAAACCCGACTGGGTCTCATTTATAATGCTATCCATGACCGGTTTCAATCTATTAGCCAACACTTTAGATATTACTTTACTCACCACCCCAATCAAGTTAATAGGCCGATACTCCTCTAACTTAACCGGGTCTTTAACTTTAGGAACCAAAGTAATAAATGAAGACGAAACACCACGGCTAATATGACCTGTATCCGCAAATTTATTTAAAATATTCACAAAATCATTAGAGAATAAATCCCAATACCTCTTAATAAACCGGAAATTAAAACCATCTGGGCCCGGGGCTTTATCACTACCACATTGGAACACCGCGTCTTTAATCTCCTTTTCTTCAAATGGCCGAGAAAGCTGTACACACTGCTCACTGTTTAACTTCTTCAAATCATAGCATAAAAGATTCGGCCGAACCAACGATTCCTCCACAAACTTCTTTTTAAAAAACTTCAAAACCTGTTTCTTAATTTCATTTGGCTTTGTAACCCAATCACCATTAACTGAGAGACCCAATATAGCGTTTGACACCCTACGACAATTAATAGATCCATGGAAAAAACTAGAATTTTCATCTCCCTCTTTTGCCCACCGAACTCGGGACTGTTGTTTAAGGTCTTTAGTTTTGAAATACTCCAATTGCTTAAGTCTCTTTTTAGCTTCTTCCAAAACCCATACCTCCTCTTCCAAAAGATCTCGACTCTCCAAAGCAATTTCCAACTCTTTAATCTCCATATGAAGACCATCAAACTCCTCCAGTTCGTCCCTATCAAGACGTTTCTTCCACGCCGTGATTTTGCCACGCAGTAACCTAAATTTTTGCATCAGAATTTCGTCCGGATCCCCACGCAAGTTACATTCCACCAGCGCATTTTTTACAACATCATCAAAACCCTCCCTTTGAAGCCATGAATTGAAAAACTTGAATGACTTAGCCCCAAAGTTTGTCGACCCAATCTTTAACATCAACGGGAAATGATCCGAGCCCTCACGATCAAGCACCCGGTATTCGGCGGTAGTCCATTTATTAAAACCACCCCAATCAACAAAAATTCTATCAATCCTACTTAGCTTATTGTTAGCTAAGTATGTGAATTTCCTACCTTTCAAACCAAACTCGAATAAACCGGCATCCTCCACAAACTCATTAAATTCATTCGTGTCCACGATGTCGAAACGCGAATTCCGACGTTCAACCCGATCCCTTACACTATTGAAATCTCCCGCCACTATCCATAAACCCTCCCCATCCAATATCAACTGTTTCAGCAACTCCCAAACCCTCCTTTTATCTTGAACTCGCTGGGGACAATATACATTAACTAAATTGACTCTAGCACCATCGCTTTTCACCAGGCCAGAAACAACAAGAACATTCCTATCCTTAACCACCACGTCTTTAACAAATAGTTTCGGATTCCACAAAGTAATCAGACCCCCTGAACGACCGGTAGCATCCACATGCTCAAAATCCACGTCCCCTTTACCCCATAATCTATCAATCACAACCGAGTCTAACGAACTAAATTGAGTTTCTTGAATCATTTGTTGGGCAGTTACGACTTTTGGATAACTTGTATATAGGCTACACCATAAATGTTTTTTTTCATTGAACGGCTTGTGTATCCGGTGGAGTTCCACCTAACATCATGGACCAGCATATATTGATTACCTATCTCATTTGGATTCGGGATCACTTCAGGTGGAACTCCCACATGTGGTAAATATGGTTCTAACCGAAATCAAATTCTCAAACTTTACATGACCTCCACTCTAACTCCTCCTAATTTCACCAATTGAGCTAGGCTTCATCAGCACACAATAAATGATTTACATATTTGAAATACATCAAGTGTGTTTCGAATTTAATCAAAGTTATACATGTTACAAGACCGTTAAATCAAAGGGGTGTTAAATTAAACGATATGTCTTTCGGTACTAACTAAACAGTTTTAAAAGCATTGAAAGACGAAAAATTGATATAAAGTTATAAACATAGGTGACAAGTTTGTAATTTACTCTAAAGTTCTTTATGTCTGATGAGAATAGTATTGTTTTATAGTCATGTTTAATATATCAACTTTTAGGTGGACGGTGTGTATTCTCGCATGAGTCATTGTGTGGCATGGAGCGCAATAACCATGACCGTCGTGGCTATAGATGACAATGAATCAATCAACAACATTACTCAGGAATTAGAACTCATCACAGCCCTAGTGAAACCCGTAATCGACCAAAAGGTTCGGTAGGAGAAACAAAGCGGCAAGCGATGCAAAGGAAAACATAGCACAATAATCGTGATCGTTGCTGCCATAGATGGCAACAAAGTCGTCGTCAACAAAACAAAGATACACACACATATATACACATATGTATTGGCTTCCCTCTCAACACTGACAGCCAAACCACAAGCAAATCCATTGGCACATGCTTAATCTGTTGATGATCAACCATAGTCTAACAATGATCGACCTCGACCCTCCTTGCCTCTTCAATTCCAACTACTCTCGTATACAGATTACCTCCAACTACTCTTCCACCTACACAACTTAACCTTATTCAAAATTTACAACACATTCACAACCCAACTCAACCTAAAAATATTTTTTTTGAAAGAGCTCGGTTTTTAATAAAATTTATATCAGGATGTTCATAAAAAAAGTTACGAAATACCGTGTATTTAGATTTTTTTTAAGTTTGAATATCACAAATAATTTGAGTAATTAAGTTAGTAGGGGTAAATTGGATTGCAACCATGGTTGGACCCACAACCGGGTTGTGGATTTTTAATTAATTTTCCTGTGTTTTTAGTTGTTTCCCATGACCAACCAAAGGAAAAGCACATGAGGATAGTCTAAAGTCCACTGTTAAAAATTAAGTAACCTGTCTTCAAATTTCAAACTATATTTAAAGCTTTTAGAAAAAGAATGGTATTACTCAAAGCTTTCCTTTTTTTTTAACGGCCAACGAATCAATTTCCGAGCACTCTCGGGCACCCTTTTGACGAATCAGGTACTCGAGAGTACCCGGGCCACCAATTGCCACCAATTCCCTAGAAAACCCGACCACTCACCCGCCCGAAAGCACGACAATGAAATAATTGGTAAAACTGGTCGGGATCAGGACTCGAACCCAAGCCAATGGCCGGGTCATCCCTCATTTCCCATCTACCAATGTACTCAAAGCTTTCCTGTTAAACAGTTCTGGCGAACCCTTTCACCACAATGCGGCTCCCCCATTCACTTTTGACACGCATCACCTTTAGAGTATGCAAATAAGATGCTAAAAATAATTTGTAAAAACTAAAATAAACACACAATGACATGTGTAAATAAAAAACCTGATGAAAAAAAAAAAAAACAAGCAATAAAGCTACAACCTTTAATTACTGCAAAAACTCTGTTACATAACTTACATATCAAGAAACTTGAATCCTTTGATGCATGTAACAAGTTTCTAACATATAACTTATACATCAACAAAGACAGCTACACCCTTTTTGCAAAAAGACTTCATAACAGGATGCGGTTTGTCGGCTGCCCAATGACGAAACTTGCGCATCAACCTAGTAATAAAGTTGCACCCTTTGATGCATGGAACAAATTTCTAATGTATGTATAACTTACACATATAAATGTATCAATGGGAAGATGAAGGTAGTGTCCAAAGTAATTTTGTAGCAACCAGAATTTGTTCATTTCCATTTGATTCTGGTTCTGTATCATGTATTGTAGATTCCCATCTTACGGAATGAGCAACATGGTCGATTTTTTTAATCATTTCAGGTGAATCGCGAATTACTACTGTTCCTTCAGGCCGTAGTAACCGGTCTATTTCAACCATCAGATCTACAACGTTACATCTGCAAAAAAAAAAAAAAAAAAAAAAAAAAAAAAAAAAAGACGAAATTACATACAAATCTTTGTTTGAAAGTAGTAATCAAGTTTTAATCATTTAACTCCACTTCTCCCATGAAGATTGGAACAAATTTTTTAACTAAGAGAAGTCTGAATGAGAGCTGCAGTATTTTCTTTTTTGGACAAAATTTGGTTGATACAATTTAGACGGTGTTTGCGATTGCGTTTTGAATATGATTTTTAGATTATTGCGTTTTGAAAACGCAGATAATCAGTTTTTAGTGTTTGGATTGCGTTTTGAAAGCGCAGATAATCAGTTTTTTAGGCTACCAAAACGCAATAATCTATAAGCAGCTCCACCCCTGCTTTTCCCAAACGCATAATCTGTTTTGAATAATCAATCCCAAACACCCCCTTAATAATCTGAATTAGATAATCAGTTGATATAATTAAAGAAAGATACAAAGTGATCAAGAGTATAATAATACCTATTCTTTCGGGTGAATGGATCCTGTATGAGTGACTCAACCGAACCCATATGGATGAAATCATAAGTCCGAGGGTAACTTGAAAAAGGCTCGCACCTAGATGAACAAGAAAACGGCAGTAAATTAAGTCTAATTCATGAAACTGTGTCAAGCAATTAACAGGTAATACCAAAGTGCAACAATTGTAATAAACCAAAGTTTAAAAGAACGGAAACGAGCCTCGAGGCGTTTTCCCTTCGCCTCATGAGGCGTAAGCCTCGAGGGGAACTGAGGCGTAAGCCCGAGGCACAGTCAAAAAATATAAAAATTCTGTATCTTATAAAAAATAAAATAATTGACCTAGAAAAGTCTAAAACATCAAAAACACACGTCAAAAATAAAAATAATTGACCTAAAAAGTCAAAAACATCAAAAACAGCCTAAACCACCCGAGGCGCACGTGAGGCGCACATTTTCTTAGCGCCTCAGCCCTTAGAGGCGTATGTACAATCTGAACCCCATGAGGCACGCCTCAGATTCGTTTTCTTGGCATTTCGCCTCGAGGCGTACGCCTCACCCGTTTTTTAAAACCATGTAATAAACTAAGTTTCTTTTTTGTTTTTTTTAAATGATGGTCCGCTTTGCAAAGAAAAGTGCAGCCGGATTGTTTGAAAAGTCAAATACCAACAAATTGCATACCAGTCATGATAAACGCCGATAAGGCCCCTATCAAAGATCACACCTAACGTTGATTGCTTATTATGTGGAACCACATTCATGACCCACACAGGATCAGAAATCAACGCAGCGGCAAATCCACCGAAATTTGCATTCATATCCATCACATTTCTTACTGCTTCAGTCCCAAGCTTCAAATTCAATGATTTTTTGTAGTAAGAAACTCTCCTTTCCCACAGGCGCGTATCTGTTTCAAACTCGTCATTTCCAATTTTTATTAAGGCGGCCCTTGACGGCGTTTTGCTTAATCTTAGGGGCCATTTTGGAATTTCACCAACCGCAAGTTTCCCATTTACAGAAGATGGTCGGCTCACGCATTTCTTTAACTTAACATACCTACAGCAACATCAGATTTCGCATGTTAAACCTCCGATACTCAGATTGGAACACACAAAATATATACGCAAATAAACATCAAAGTACCATGCAGAACTAGGGTCGTCAGAATTATGACATAATTTGAGCCCATGTTGATTTTGGGCCTCAAAACACGAATCATCAACGGGCTTTTTCCAGATGGCAGTGTTCTTATCGACAACAACTGACTCATAGCATAATGCTTTCGCCACTGCTTGTAAATCTTGCCATTCTTTTTCAAGCCCACGCCACTGAACCGGGGGCCCTGATATTACTAGGTACCCTCCTGGCCGAAGTAATCTATCAACCTCCATAAAATATGTAGCGTCTGCAAAGTGAAACGTTCATGTTGTGAGTCCCATTGTCCCGTAAAAATTTCAATTTTGATACTTATCATAGATCAGATTAGGATTATTTACCGCTATTTATACATTTAACTTTCTTAAATAAACTGAATATTAATATCCTATAAGAAGTTAAAACTAAAAATACACTCACTGTATGCTGTAAACGGTATCAAACAACGAGAGCAGTGGATTAAGTCGAATGAGAAAGCGGGAAACGGAAGTCGACGAGTGCCAAGCATTAGAACAAATGCCGGTATTCCTCTTTCCAAAGCAAATTGTATTTGTGATTTGTGTGAATCTCTTGGAGCAAAAGAGAATGTTAAAAGATCTTCAGCCAGTAAATAACCGCCAAAACTAGCAACCTGTAAAAGATATTAACCAATTTTCCAAATCAGTTAAGAGTTACAAAGTTACTTTTAATTTGAATAAAACTTGTAGTGCATTTTCTGTTTTGGTAATTAAACTGAAAATACAATATTAATAACCTACCCCGCATCCCATATCTAGAACCGTTCTTAGAACACCACCAGAAATAGGAATATAATGTTCAAGTTGCTCGATATATTTTACAGCGCCATCAGGAAACATAGTGCCACCCCCAGGAAATATGAAGTGTGGACCCTCTTTTTTCATCCAACCCTGATGACCCTTTCGCTCGGCTATTTTATTATACGGCATATTTTCATGCCATATCTGCAAGTAAAAGAGAATATAGCGTCTATGAGTGTATCAGGATAATGCAATCTTTTATGTAACACAGTTTAACTTAAATGACATTCCACATGTTAACCATGATAATGCAAACAACTTAACATGGATGTTATCATGCTGAAATAAGTTTTAAGGTTAAACGACATGGAGCCAAAATAGAGATAGAAACTTAAAATATATCATAGTTATCAAAGGTGCTAGGCGCACTCAAGGCGCATAGGCCTCACCTGGGCCTAGGTGCAAGGCGCAAAAAAAGCGAGGGCCTGAGATAAAAAAATAAAAAAGCGAACAAGAAAATAAAGTAAAAATGTATTAAAATAATACAATTTTTCATCTAGTTAGTATCAAAAGTTTTAAAATATTGATCTATTAGTGTATAGAAGTAGTGTTCCTTAGATAAAAGTAGAAATATGACTGAAATCTAGCCACAATTTAACGAATTTGGCTGGAAATCTCCGGAATTCGGAATTCTAGCTGAAATCTGCGCCTAAACCATCACCTGGTGAATTAAAGCGCAATTTCCTCGACTCAAAGCGCAAATGCATCGCCTCGACTAAAAAATGGGCCTAGGCGCAAAAGGCGATGGCTTTTAACAACTATGCTATATACCATGGTATCCAGCTGAGTTTGACAGCAACTTTATGTGGGAGTCAAAGATTTCACCAGCTAAATTATATGCACAAAAAGAAACAATCTATCAGCACAAGTGAAGCCAAAGATCAAACCTAGAGAAAAACTCCTATCTTCCTTTCATTACGGTATTTCTCAACAAGTCCAAGCTTTGAAACCTAGAACATGTCTGCCACATGGTTCACAATGCAAGCACTTGTGCTCTTTTGCTAGGTAATACTTATTACTCAAAAGATCTTAATTTGTCGGCAATGCACCTCTGCTAGGTTGCTAGGTAATACCCTTATCGCTCAAAAGAAAATCTTAATTTGCTGGCAATGCAAATCGTCCGCCAAGTACATATACTTAATCATGGTGAGTGAGCACGATTCACGTTAAAAGAACGTCTATATGCGGTAAACATCTATTTTATCCGAGACAGAGAACACCCTCTCAAACAATTTTTACATATAAGATACTTACTAAACACTCTTTTTAAACCTAGATATCTCCTTATTTTGGAACTTACTTCATCATGTCCTAGATCGTACGCACTTTCCACTAAAAAAACCGGAAACTTAGTTCCCGCCGATTAGACATATTTAACCCCTCCCCCCCCCCCCCCCCCCCCCCACAACAAGAATACAAGTAAAAATCAACTGGACTAAATTTATTAGCTTTGACATTGACTAAACATTACCTTATACAAACTAGCAGGCCACTGAATGGGAATATTATACCCTTCAGGCGGAGGAATCAAGCACAACTGCCGCTCTTCAGGCACCGGACAATGCCTTTCCCGGTAATAATTCATATCCCTGATAATAATACGAATAAAAGAGCTAAATAACACAAGACTATGGGTGTAAACGAGCCGAGCCCGAGCCTGACTGGGCTCGAGCTCGGCTCGTTATGGTTTTATGAAGCTCGGGCTCGAGCTCGGCTCGGTTCGAGCCTACAATCTTAAGCTCGAGCTCGGCTCGCTAGCAAAATCAAAAGCTCGAGCTCAGCTCGGCTCGAGGTGATTTGAGAACAATCTCAAACGAGCTCAAAGCTCGGCTCGAGATCGCAAAAGCTCGGCTCGCGAGTGTTATTAAATGGGCCTATGAAATAAGGACTTGGGCTCGCGAGTGTTATTAAATGGGCTCGGCTCGGCTCGGCTCGAGGTGATTTTATAAAAGATATATATAAATAACTTATAATTATGTTTGGGCTCGTTTAGGCTCGCGAGCCCAATCGAGCTTTGTATCTAGGGCTCGAGCTCGGGCTCGATAACTAAACGAGCCATATTTTAGGCTCGGGCTCGTTAAGGCTCGGCTCGTTCGGGCTTTTTACCGAGCCGATCCCGGGTAGCTCTCGAGCCGCTACGTGTCATTTACACCCCTACACAAGACACACATAATAACAACAACAACAACAAATATATTATTTAACTCGTTTATTCGTATTATTATTATTACCTACTAAGCAACCTATTCCTATTAGGATCTTCACAGGGCATATAATCAACAGCATCAGAAACACATGATGTAACAGTAAGGTTTCGTCCGGCTTCAATAAGGGCAATGAGGTGGTGGCGTCGTCGTGTGGGACCCACGGCAGATGTGACAATAGCTTGGCTACCGGAGATGGCGATGGAGTCACCGAATGGGGTAAGGATGAGGAGGAAGAAGAGACAGATTGCAGCGAAGAAGATGAGGGAAACGAAGTCAAGAAAACGCCATCGTCGGGTTTGGTGCTTTGTGGAGGTGGGATCGTGATGGGCCATTGATGAAGATGAAGATGATCAAGATTTAAGATCTGGGATTTGGTACATGGGTTTTGTATGTGGATGTTGGGACTTGGAGTAGAGTGAGTGTGTGTGTGTGAGAGGATGGATGAGTGTTTTTTAAGGTTTATGGTTGTTTTAAGTTTTCCTCGTCTTGTTTAATGAGAGGTCAAAGCTAACGGGGCGCTATCAGAATTGGGCACGGGTACCTCACTACCAGCACGGTAACACCGTCGTCACCCGTGTTGGTAGGGCTCCCGTGGACCTTGTTCTGATTCCATCTAACGGGCTGGTAGTGTGGGACGGTGCAAACTTTTAGGTAATATTTATTCCTTTTTTGACCGTTTTATGTTTGTTAAATGTGTTTGACTTTCAAACGGTCATATTTTTGTGACCGTTTTTAGCTTTAGGTTTTATAAATACAATTCATTCCCACGGTTTTTAAATCAAAAACATAGAAATCTTAATCAATACTTCTAAAAAATGTCTGATATTGACGTAGGAGATATTCAACTAATCGTTCCCTCGCTCGAGGTCCATCCGATCTTACAATCAAGCGATAGCCTTGAGTTTCTGACGGACCTTTCACGGCGGGCAGAGGAAGACACAACAACATCTAAGAAACGATACGTGTCACGTGATCGCGAGGGAGGCAATGCGCGGTTAATAAATGACTACTTTGCCAAAGTACCAAAATACACCGACGCACAGTTTAAACTACGGTATCGCATGTCGAGGCATCTATTTCTGAAAATTGTAGCAGATGTTGAAGCAAACTTCGCATGGTTCAGAGAGAGCATGGACGGTCTGTTTAGAAAGAGTTTTACGCCCATGCAAAAAGTTTCTTCAGCTGTGAAACAACTCGCAACCGGTAATCCTCCAGATGAATACGATGAGTATTTATGTATGTTTGAGAGGACGTCACGCGAATGTTTACAATTTTTTTGCAATGCCGTCATTAAGTTATACGGGGCGGAGTATTTACGAAGACCAACAAGCCACGACATTGCATGTTTGTATGACGCACACGACGAAAGACATCACCTTCCCGGCATGATCGGTAGCATTGACTGCACTCATTTAGTGTGGCGAGCATGTCCTAGGGAATTACGAGGACAGTATATGCGAGGCGATCACCAATACCCTACGATCATGCTAGAAGCCGTTGCTTCGCAAAATCTTTGGTTTTAGCATGGATTCTTTGGCCCCCGGGGTCACTGAACGACATAAATGTCCTCCAATAATCCCCGGTGTTTCTTACCCAACGAAACGGAACGGCTCCACAGTGTCCATTTACTTTAAATGGACACTTATATAAACGTGGATATTATCTTACCGATGGCATCTACCCAACGTGGTCAACGTTTGTGAAAGCGTTTCGATATCCCACCGACCCTAAGGAAAAGAAATTCGTTAAGGCGCAAGAGTCGGCAAGGAAGGATGTTGAGCGAGCGTTCGGAGTATTAAAGGGGAAATGGGGAATTACCGCACGACCCTTGAGGCCCAAAACCGTTGCTAGGTGTAGCGTCATCGTCTATACGTGCATGATATTGCACAACATGATAATTAAAGACGAGGGGCGTGCGATATCACCGGTCCACATACACGATCCCCCAATCCAACCGTTCTTCGACGAACAAGCACTTGCAGAGTTGACAGACTCCGATACGCATTTCCGACTTCGAAATGATCTCGTGGAACATCTAGACGGACTTGATCTACCGCATCTCGACGAGGAGGACTCCGAATAGTTTTTCTTTTATTTAGTTTATTTTTAATTTATGTGTTTTTGTATTTCTATTTTTATTTCCTTTTAATATTGTAATTTTATTTTATTTAGTTTAATAATATGTTTAATTAATGTTTCTTTTAAAAAAATAATAAAAATAAAGATTTCAGTGAAGTGAATCAGTGGAGTGCTGCCTACAAAAAACTGAATCAGTGAAGTGATGTGGCAGTGCCGGATTGATTGAAATAGTGAAGGAAAAAAGAGGATTGCACCCCTTTCACCCTAATAAATTTATTATTGATCTGATTTTAATGAATATATTGATCGGTACGAAAGGGTGAGATGATTAAAGTTTTAACGGGGAATAGTGTGTAATTAAGAAAGAAATGAGGAACGCTTCACATGATATCAGTAAAAGTGAATTTTTGTGTGTTATATTTGTTTGACGTTCTAATGACACTATACATTTTCATGTGACATCACATGAAAGAATTTTGATTGGTACACATTAGGTGTGTCAATAGTGGGTTTGATGTTTAACTAGGTTGTGCTAAACATACATTTTCTCTATGTTATTTTAGTGAATGTATCTCACATATTAAACCGGTCATATGATCACTCTATTGTTGCTTATATGGGGGTGCCATGTAGAGAATACATGTTTAGTCTCTCACCCGTTAAATTCTATTTTGTTAGATACATCATATTTACGTCTTGCCTGGTAACTTCCAATCTTCCATTATATGGCAGCATACAAGTGTTTGGTGAACATCCTCCCGTATATATGTTTCTTCTTCAAATATATACTTTACATGCATAACCATGTCTCGATCCAAGCTAGTAGGAAGATCAATTTTCAATCTATTGCGTTGGTGGTCAATTGGTATTTATAGTGTACGAGAAACAAGAGCATCTTTGAAAACGAGTAGGTGAACAAGCAGAAGCTATTGGGCAGATCTAATATCTCAGTTATTTATGGATTACAAATCGAACAAAGGTGTATCAAATGGTCTAAGTGGCTTGATTTTGATGTGCTTGGTTGTTTTGTTTGACTATTCTAATGTCTTTCTAGCGGATTGGGTTCTCATGAAGGTCACGAAGCATTATATTTCGTTTCCATTATCATAACTTTCTTATATAGCAAAATAATTTATAACTAGACTTTGTAGGACTTTACCCTTAAAAGGGAGTCCTTCCAGAAATTCTCGATGGCTAAGGGAGACCCAAAGCCAAGGAGGGGGTTTGGAAATAGTTTTCAACCAGCAATTGACGCGCCTCGGTTATTACCTCATTAGCTGCGTCATTGCCCCAAGCGCAAAGATACCTTAAACATAAACACAAACCTCTCTTTTATACACCCCAGACCCCGCATCCTTTCATATTCCCACCAATGTGGGATTAATCACAAACTCATATCTAGAAATTAATCCATGCCTTGTGGAGTTTATAAATTTACAAAACCAGATCTTCTTCATGTAGTACGATAACAACTTGCTGTTAACATATTGCAAACTTATAATATCTAACATGATGTCTATGATATCTATATATGACTTCTGTATATGTAAGGATATACAGAATTCAGAAGAACATGTGGTTTATTACATGAATTCTGTAGAATGGAGATTATTCGATCCTAAAACGGTACATACTACAACACACATTGGCATACAGATAGATGTATATTCAAAGCTACATAAAAATGAGACATTATGTCAGTATACATTATATAGTTTTGAACAAAAGGAGAGTTGTAGACCTGGTACCGTTATATTAAAACACTTATGTTCAATATGGTGATCATGGGCTATTTGGACCAATTGGTAGTGGAAATGGATTCAACATTTTCAATATCTTAGACCGCGTAGTGGGGGCTTTATATATAAAGCTCCCATTCCTGATTGGTCCACGTGGCTGATGAGTCAGTGTGGAGAGATAAAGTGAAAAATGGGTGTAGTGGTGAGACTTTATTTATAAAGCCCCTATTTAATAATAAAAATAAAAGGGATAGAAAGGTGTAAAGTGCTTTTTGGTTTTCAGTCACTGCACATATGACGTGTCTGAATTTGGTTGGATGGATACATTTGAGTTTGGGCGCTACTTTTATAAAGCCCGGCTCATTTTTTTGCCTATAGCGCCCTAGTGTTTTAGTGTGCAGGGCGCGATTTTTAAAAAAGATGGGCAAATAACGCCCCACTACGGTGGGTCTAACACCTTAAATGATAATGAAAAGGAAACTACAGAGTTATATTTTTATTTATAGTGTAATATTATTCAACACGCACTTCACAATTTTACTCAAAAAATGATTATCCCTTTACTTTTCTAATATATATATATATATTATGAATCGTCACTCGTTATTGATTATTGTTTGAGGCCGAGGCCGTCCAATAACGCTTCGTAGCGATGAGTAGTTTTTCACGTTCAAGAGGCCCATCTTCGTGATCAACCAATCTGGTTTCCCATTCGAGTTCATCAGCAATGTTCTTTGCATTGACCAATAAGTCAACATCGTCTCGAATTATTACACTTCCCTGTGGTCTTAAAATCCTGTCCATTTCCAATAATATGTCTTCCATTTCACATCTGCAATACCAAATATTTATGAATTGTGTATACTTGAAATATTGTAAATAAGAATAAACGTTTCAAAAATTGCCACTTTCATCCAAATCTTTTTTTTATTGTCAATTTAGTCCACGTGGTTTCATTTTTTGTCATTTTAGTCCCTAAGGTTTGTCAAAAATTGTCACTTTCATCCAAATCTTGTTAGTCCGCAGGGACTAAAATGACAAAAAAATGAAACCACAAGGACTAAATTGACCAAAAAAAAGATTTGGATGAAAGTGTCAATTTTTGACAAACCTCAGGGGACTAAATTGGCATTTAACTCTTTCAAAAATCTTACTTGTCTTTATATAGAGTAAAAATTGAGTCTCCGTGAATGAAATCATATGTTCTTGGATAAGTAGACATAGCCTCGCACCTAGACAAACAAATAACGTTCGTTAGGTACATATATTCAAGGTTTCTTTCCAACTTTGTCACACTTGTAATGTTTTGCTATTGTGTAACCACTATTAACTATAATGTTTTGATAAGTTAAATTTTTTTGCTTAGTCGAGTTGAGAAAGTAAGTGAATTTAAAGACAGAAAGTACCAATTTTGATAAGTTCCAATCAACCCCCGCTCATATATAACTCCAAGGGTGTTCACGTTCGCCTCAACAGGCACAACGTTCATGACCCACACTGGGTCATTGTGGAGGACTAGTGCGGCTGCAAAACCTCCCAAGTAAGAATTCATATCTAGCAAGTTACGATATCGCCCTTTCTCTGCCAATTGTTGGTCTAATGACTTGTAACGTGATAACCTCTTCTTCCAAAGATCTGTATCGCTTCTAAACATTTCTTCTGTAATATCTCCAACATCGTTACTAATGATTCTTGGCGGGGTTGATGTTAGCCTATCAGGCCATTTTGCAACTGGCCCTCCCCCAGATGTTTCTTTGATATTGGAAACATCTGGTAATTGAGTCAAACATGTCTCCATCTTAGTATACCTACATAAAGTATTTTGGTCACCAAAGAAACACAATGTACATATAATGATGTATTAATGTTTTTCCAATATTACCATGCCATATCCGGATCTTGGTTTTGACAAAATTGCATCTTCTTAAAGATTTTGCGAGTGATTTTGCAATGTACATGGTTTGAAGGTTTTTGCCAAATGGCCATATCACCTTTTTGAATCAACTTTTTCCAACACAAGCTTTTTGCCACTTCTTCAATCTTTTCTTGATCCTCTTTGAATTGTTCCCTCGACTTGTCCCAACCTCTCCAACGTTTCTCCCAATTTATAGGTGGACCCGAGAGGATCCAATATCCTCCCGGGCGTAAAACTCTATCAACTTCAATCAAGTACAAACCATCTGTAAAAATAACGCAAAAACGTGCATTATCAATATATTTTTTTTCTCGATGTCTTGTGCGCGAAACCATCAAGAAACTAATAAAGAAAAATGTGGTTGATTACCATATTGCCCCCATGGGATGAGGCAACGGGAACAATGAGCCATGTCAAAAGCTCGAGAAGGGTAAGGTAACCGAATAGAAGCAAGGATTCCAATGAGAGCAGGGACACCGCGTTCAAGTGCAAATTGTACTTGACCTATATGAGTGTCTTTCGGCGCAAATGACATTGCTAAAATGTTCCTTGATAGAAGGTAAGCTCCAAAACTAGCCACCTATCCAAAGAATATTTTAAGAAAGACAATATTATATGAGTAAAAAGATAGCTTTCAGCAAGAAAAGATCATGTATTACTTTGTTTATACCAATCCATATTTACATCGTTTTACAATGGCCCATATACTTAAAACGATTACACCTTTTGTCATTTAAAGTGTTTAAACGTTAAAAAAACATTTAAATGTTTCAAATAAGTAACTATCAAATTTACTTTTGATATCGGCATTCATATTATACGATATAAATTTGTACTATTAACCACTCTATAAATTTTTAATATTGTTGATTGTAATTATTTATTTGAAATATTTTAAAAACAAAAGTTGAGTAATTTCCATATCCAAATTGCTTCCTTCCAAATGAACATTTTGTAGGTCCATCTGATCAACCAACCATTTCAAAGTTTCGCAATAACCATAATATTATTGTTTTACGATATTCAAAAAAGCCAATTTTTAATATTGTTTTATTAGCTATTTTTTTTCTAGTATACTTTTGTATTGAGAGTTAGTTGATTCTAATGTTTTTTCTAGATCCAAACAATAACAGTGAAACTAAAAAGACTCACTAATTTCTTAATGATAATTATCATCCTCAACCACTTTGATAATTTTTTCCATGCCTAATAACTACCACCTCAATGATTTTTCTAGAGAATCTTTAGCTTCAACAAATATTATATAAATATTTATGTTATTCCAATTAAGTTTTCATTATAAACAAGCCAGAGTCGAACCCCCGACCCATGGAGTAAAACCTGCACACCTCACTGTGTAACCAATTAGTCCATAGATCATTGGCTGGCCACTTAGAAGTTAGAGGTGAGTTTTGTTAACGTACCAAAGTTAAAGGGGTGTGAATTAAAATGCATGGTCACCGACCATGCATTTTAAGTATATATATAATATAAAATGAACAAGTAAAAAACTAGGAAAACTTTATAAACACTAATACACTATAAAAACTTACATTTTGTTTTAACTATAATACATAAAACAATTGTGTAATCATCTACCTCGTTTTTTTCTCTTTCATTAAATCAACAAAGTAATTCCTACAATTGTATTATGTCGTTATTGCATAAGCCTCTAACGTGAAAGGGGAACTCACAATTAACCAAATGCAACCAAAATTTTAAGCGTCCTTTCTTTGAGCCAATCAGGGAGCGCCGCCTAATTTCTTAATCCCTCTCTGAACCAAAATCAAGTTCATACACCAAAATCCCTACCCAAAACATCATCCCATTTTATTTGGGACAGTGATCCATTTGACATCAAACCCCAAAGCTTAGGGTGCCCTTTTCACCCTTGCTACATCATGTGGGTTAGGCTACGTTATTATTGTTTTTTAAGAGGTTATATGTTAGAAAAATATTTAATTGTATGTTTTTAGTGTTTTATTCAGTTTTCTTATTTTTATGTAAATACTTCAATTCTTAAAAACTCTAATATTCCTTACAGGGACTAGAAATAAAACTTAGAATATGTTATTTTCTAAATAAAAAACTTTTAGAGCATTTAAATAAACAAAATTGGTTAAAAATAATTGATGATAGTTAAATAAACATATAAATTGTATTAAGAAAAATACACATTCCATTAATGTCTTTTAATTCATAGTTTGAAAATTTGTATCAACTAGCAACACTTGGGTAAAAAGATACATCGATCTACCCAACACGGGATAAAATGGGAAATGTTAGAAACCAATTATAAGCTTACTATCTCTTTAAAATTGAATCAACTCCAGTAAATATTATATTTTGTTTGAATAGTTATCACTCTTTGGGGGTGTGGTTATAAGGTAAAGGTTGCGTTGAGTGATATGCAACAGCCACATCAGCAGAAGGGGATTTGCATTCTAAGCATCAAAAAATCCCTAGGTTGTCAGGCATGGTAGAGGGGCGTTTTTGTCGTCTTCTTTATTTCTTTTTTGTTTTAATTTTAAATCAATCACCACCATACCATCCGAACCACTGTTCCACCACCACTCTAACCTCGGCAACATTCTCCTTTTTCCCACCACCGGAATCATCGTTCCCCTACCATCTCCACCACATAGAAACACCTCTGCAACCTTCTCCTTTTCCGACCACTTAACCACCTTTGCGACCTTATCCTTTTCCCACCACTCCCAACCTCCGCCAAACCAAAAGCAAACAAAAACAACCAAAACCACTACCATCGGCTACAACCTCCCATCACCTCTACAACCTTCTCTACCATTCTCGTCTCCATCACATACAACCTCCGCAACCTTCTCCACCCTTCTTGTCTCTGCCGTTCTCCAACCCAGTTGTCCCCAGCCAACACACAATTGCCTCGTTTATCCACCAACCAATCAAATCCTGCCATGTCGCCATCATCTTTTGCCCCACGCCGGTGGAGATCTTCAAAGTCACGTCAATCACGAGTTGGTGTTGGTGGTGTGGAAGGGCTTCACCGTCCACCTCTCCGACGTCCCACACAGTATAGTCTAAACACTTCTAGGTTAGTTTACATAAATTATTCTAAATTACTTCTTTAATCTATTTCTCAATGTATGAGTCTACGACCTTTTTAAGAGACATGTATCTCTAACAAATAGACTAGCCTCACACAAATTTACAAGTATATATAAAAAAATATAGGGGTAAAGCATTAGGTTTTCTTAAAATGTAAAAGTAATGGTCCCTTTTATTTGACTTTTCGTGTATCATTTTTTTTCATTTGTTTATCTTATGTTTTAGATAAATAGGTTCAGTTCATATATTTTAAGACCATGTGTAGTGAGAGACTCTAAATTTAAGGTCTCATTCAATGATTAGGACACATGACAGTTCAGCATGAGGGCCTTAAAAGGAAATTGGGTGTAGTATGGGACTTTCAATTTAAGGCCCCATCTATTATTTTATTAAAAAAAACATTCACCATCACCACCTCTTCTTCTTCTTTTTCCTTCTTCTTCATCTCTCTCACACACACAAACATTTACCATCACCACCACCACCACCGTATACCAACACCACCACCACCACCATTCACCTACCTCTTCTTCCTTTTCCCTATTCTTCTTCTCTCTCTACAGAGATTTCTCTCTCCACATATCCTTTAATTAATCAAGCTTTAGGGAGGAGGAGAGAGACGTTGGAGGAGGAGGTGGCAAGCTTTGGTAGGTTGTTGATTTCCATCGTCCAACGTTAAATTTTTAAGGCCCCCAACGATTTTGTAGCTTTAGCACCCACATGTAGTGGTGTTTCGGGCGCTAAAGAACGCGAAAATAAAATTAAGGCCCCTTTTCACACCCCATTACAGATGTTCTAACACACTTCTAAAATAAACATAATTACAATATTAAATCCATGAATGTATTCCTATTTATTTATATTTATAGAACTCATCATATCTATATCAATATGTTAAATAGTCAACGTACGTTCTTCAAATAACAAACAAAGAAATCAAATAATAGTTACGTACTTACGTAGCCAGCCGTTTATGACAATGGTCAACACATTTCTATGATAGATTATTTTCTTAACAATTTTATATTTCTATGATATCTTGATATTTTATATCATGTTTAGCATGAAACTTGACGTCATAAAATTATAATCTAAAATTTACGACCAAAAAAAAAACAATGTTATGGGAAGATAAATACAAAATACTATCATTACGTATACGTTTGGATTGTTTTGCAATATTTTATAACCATAAAAACTATTAACGATATTTCATATTTTAAAAAACGTATTCCATAAAATATAATAATAATAATAATAATACGTACCCCACAACCGGTATCAATGACGTTCCTGATCGATCCATCTCGAAGATTAATAACCTTTCCGATGTCATCAATATACGCGCCGGCACCATTAGCAAACATAGTTCCGCCGCCAGGAAAACTAAACCGGTCATCTTTAAACCGCACCCAATTTTGACCAGCTTTTTCCAAAGTCAAATGTTTATGCGGCACGTTAGCATACCACGCTGCGTCACGGCTTTCCGGCCACCGGAACGGTAACCGGTAACCGTACGGAGCCGGTATTCTACACTTCAACAACTCGTCTTTCTCTGGACAGTGTCTTTCTCTGTACACTAGTCTATCCCGGTCAAACTTCAACGACCGGTCAACGTCCTCACACGGTGTGTATTCACTGTATTTTGCGTCACATGGTGGGAAACGGTTTACACGCGCCGTCGGTAGCGCGTCGGGTAAGTTTTCTGCTATGTGGTGTGGGTTGAAATCTAGTATGGTTTGTGTTTTGACGGCGGCTGTGGTGGTGGTTGTGTTAAGGTTACATGAAGTGTAACGGCGGAATTCGGTGGTTGTTGAGACAAGTTTAAGGTTTCCTAGGAAATAAGAACAAGAACATAAGATGGTCACGAAAGCCATGAAGAATATGTTTCTTTTGTTCATCCTTAAACTAGTCAAAGACGTTGGAAATCTGTTGGAATTAGCCATTGATGATATTATTATTATTATTATTATTATTACATGAGAATAATAATAGGTTGGTTATAGTCACATGTGTTGTGTTTGTTTGAGAGAGAAGAAGGGTATGGTGAAAGACAAGAGACAAAGAGGTGACGATGAAGATTTTATATGCAGCTTTTGGCTTTGTTGTATGTTTTGTAACAAGTGCACGCGCCTGCACGCGTCTTGTGGATGTTGCTAATTTTGGAACTAGAAATATTTATTATTGAGGTGTGGTTTTGCGGGATGACCTTTTTTTGTGTTTACAACCGTTGTTCTTGTAAATTGTAAAGATTGGAATAGGATGTGTGTTCAATTTTCAAGTCATAAAGGTGAAGGTCCGAGCGAAATGAAAATTTTTAGCTATAGAAGTTCGGTTTTTGAGTTAACTAGTGACATTATACGCCGCGTTGCGGCGGTAATTTGGTAGATGAATCAGAATTTGTTAAACGGATAGATAGCACACCACATAAAGACTACATAAGATCTTATATCATCACATAAGTTATTAACGAAGCTGATTATAACAACCTAATAAAAAGGTCTTATGAGCATAAGGTATTAAGGTTGATAAGAGCATACCACACCACATAAAAGCTACATAAGATCCTATATGATTACATAATATAAGTTATTAACGTTGATAAGAGCATAGCACACCACATAAAGACTACATAAATCCTATGTCATTACATAAGTTATTAACGAAGCTGATCAAATATATACATCTGTAAAAAAACGTGGTGCGTCGCCTGGCGATGGGCACAGAGAACAAAGCCAATGAGATACTTGTCCTGCAACCTTAAACACATAAGGCGCACCACCATGATTTATCTCATCGTCTACTTTCGCACCAAATGAGGTCATCGAAAACATCGCATTATACGCTCGTATATTAGACATAAAATCAGCATCCGAAAATAGATTTATTAACAACTGAGGTGGTTCAGACGGATATGGTAAATCTACCCTACCACCACGACAACAACGACTGTAACGTGGCCTACTACTAAGTGGATAACTTGTTAGACGTTCCTCAAGCCAAAACAATGCGCCACAAAACTCACAGACCTGATCGCAATCACCAAAATCGATATAAAAACGCGACGCTAATGGTACATTCGCAGTTGCGTGTGCGTGTGTATCCAAATCAGCTACTTCATAATCAACAACCCTATTACGTCTTAACATGGCATTTCAAGAAAACGGTTAAAACACAAAAATAAATATCATTTAAAAAGGTCAAAAATAAAAAAGAACCGGTTACCAGCACGGTAGATACAACCAGCAAAACGGTCCACGGGACCACTACCAGCATGGGTGACGGCGGTATTCCCTTCTGATAGTGGGTACCCGTGAACAATTCGGGTGACGCCTCGTCCCCTTTCATTAAAATTAATACAACTTTTAACTCTTTTAAACTATGTATTTTTCCTTTATACCTTTATCATGATAAATTAATTTGGATTATTACACATTACATACTAATACGTTTCAAATGAGCCTAAGATAGATCTAGCACGTTAATTGAATGTTGTTTTAGGTAGCTAATCCATAATCGAAAAAGAATGAGCAACATAGAAAGTAATTAACGGCAGAAGCAAAGCGATGCTGTCAATTAATTTCATAAAGTGAAGTAGGCAGGATAAATTGGGAATGAGCCACGTCTTTGTGAAGGGGATGTTGCTATTGTAGGATAGGAGACGTGGCTTAATTTAGAAGCAAAGCGGTATAGATTAGTACTCATAAATGAAAGAAAAATAAAATGGGGATTGTATGGCTCGAACTCGGCCAAGACAACAGATACAACAACAGCCAAACCATCTATGCCATGACATCTTTGGCTAATATAATTAATACGGTTTGTATTTAAACACTTATTAAAAGCCAAAAAAGTACTGTTCATTCAGTTTGTACATTTATATAGTAGAATGAAGCATGCTTGTTTGTTAGACCATTTGGTGTGGTCTTGGTGAAACAACACGGGGAGCTTATTTGGCTGTCGGGGGATAGGGGAACATCGCCCCTGTTGAATTAATTTCGGTGAATTCTGTGCAAACTCCCTGTTTCTCCTGAATGATTTGATTGGTTGACATAGTTGGAACGTTTGAAAATAGGAAGGAATGGGGAGTGGGGGTATCAGGGAAACTATTTCCAATTTTTAGGGGAGGGAATGGTGAAAATGAGATGGCGTTGATGTGTCACTTGAGGAAGATGTTATCCACACTGTATAGCCTTATTGTTGAATAATAAAAATTTAAGTGGGTCCGGTCATTTGCTAGTTGGAGCAAGAGGTTTGGCTGGTTTAAGTGACTGTTCGCCACAACTTATTTGATCTTAGCTAGATCTAGATGGCGGGTTGAGACTTAAGAGGGTTTACACGCCAGCTCATAATAGGCCATTGATGGTTGATATGGTGGTGGATGGGAGAGAAAGAGAGGGGGGTGTGGTTGGTTGTGTGTGTGTGGTGTGTGTGGGGGTGGGGGGGGGGGGGGGGGGGGGGGGGTTAGTTGGGGTCTATGAAAGAAGGGGGGAGATTGTGTGGGTGAAAGAAAGACCGTTCATGAGCCTCGTTGTAAATAGACAAACAATAAATATAGAATTACATATTCAATTAGAGAATAGATATATGATTACACATATGATTTATCTTTTCTGTTTAGATGATTAATTACAAAAAGTAAAAAGAAATTTGTCCGATTCAAGATTGATATAGAATTTTAAACTTTTTAACATTTTAATTTTAGAAGGAATAATATGAAACATTTATGTGTAATTTACTTTGATTATGGCATGTCCCCAGTCCCTACATCTTTTAATACTTTCCTCTTACTACAAGTTTTCCTTTCTAAAGCATAACAGATCTCCTCCTCATCTTTTAATATGGACTTTAGCTTTTGTTGTATATTTGGTACATTAATGGTGCTCATTTGAAGACCATATTGTCATTTATATTCCCTAGCTTCCATATCGTATGCAAATTTGTACAATATATACTTAAGGTTTTACACTTTTACTTCATCTAGCTCCCCTTATTTTCTTGATCACATCATAGTCCGTTACTCAACAACTACCTTAACAATGTCAAACTGTGAACTAGCATAATTAACAGGAAAAATTACATGTGTTTAAGAAGTTGAGATATGTTCTTTTTACTTTCTAGATCTTACTTTTGTCACCCACACCTAATGGAATTGTACATTATAAACATAATAATACGCAACATACTGTACACAATGTAACTATGTAAGTTTTTAATTAAAGTAGAATAAGAGTTAAATGCCATTTTCGTCTCTGAGGTTTGGCCATTTTTGCGAGTTTCATCCAAAAGTTTATTTTTTCTCATCTGAATCCAAACGTTTTCAAATTCTTGCTGATTTCGTCCAAGTCGTTAACTCCGTTAGTCAATCTCAGTTAACTGAGGGGCAAAGTTGTCAATTCAAATCTCGTCTATATTATAATAATAATAATAATAATAATAATAGTAAATTCATCATCATCATCGTCCCTAACTCACCAACCATCACCTCTCATCACCAACCACCGTCCACCGTCGCGTACCATCACCAACCACCGTCCACCGTCAGGTGATGTTTTCTCACCAAACAAGAAGTTTCCGAAAGTAGATCGAGTTTCCGACTGAAACTATTGTTTCCGATTGTTTTGGGTTTCCGAAGTGTGGGGTTTCTGATCGTGACCGATGAAGTTGTTTGGTTTCGATGAGGTGTAGTTTCCGAGTGGGTTTTGGTTTCCGAATGCAGACTTGTGTTTCCGATGAAAGCTTCGATTTCCGGTGGACGTGGTGGTTTCCGGGTTACTGTTTCCGGGTTGGTTTCCAATTGAAAAACGAGTTTCCTAGTAGACTGTGGTGTTTCCGATTTGAGTTGGGTTTCCGAGTTTTATTAATTCTTTTAATATTATAGATCAAATTTGACCATAAGAAGACAAAGTCATACCAAACATACACACAGACACACTAATAGTTTAATCCCACACACAGACACACTAATGGATAATGAATAATGTAATTATTTGCAGACTTTGGAGTTGTTAGCTGAAGTAGCTGTTTTGGTAGAAGAGATTGTACGGTTGAGAGAGAGAGAATACATATATATATATATATATATATATATATATATATATATATATATATTACTATTAAAGATTTATTTTTACACAATATATATAAGGGTATTTTAGTCTTTTTACAAAAAGTTAACAGAAAAAATGGATGGAGTTAACGACTTGGACGAAACCAGCAAGAATTTGAAAACGTTTGGATTTAGATGAGAAAAAATAAACTTTTGGATGAAACTCGCAAAAATGGCCAAACCTCAGGGACGAAAATGGCATTTAACTCGTAGAATAAAGATGAGAGAGTAAATTCAAAGTAATGATGTTTAAGAGCAAGTCCAATGCACACAATCGAAACAGTGGCGCAGCTTTGTTGGGGCGGGCGGGGGGCGGCCGACCCCCCCGAATTTTCGCGCAGAAGTTCTGATTATATAGTATTTGTATAGAAAATTTTGGAAATATAGGGTTTCGACCCCCTGAAACTGGTTTTCGACCCCCTGAAACTAGTGACTTCCGACCCTCCGGCGACTTCCGACCCCCCGAACCTTCGGGTCAAGCTTCGCCACTGAATCGAAACGTTCCAAAATTTGGACTTCGATTCCAAACTTGATCAAGCATCGGAGAAGATGGCAAGACAAAGTCTGGACCGCCATTCTGGACCCATTCCGGACCAATAGATGAGGACCACAAACACAAACTGATTATTTTTTTAATATTTTATATAAAAGTGGAGTGTAAGGTGAAGGTCTGGAATTGTTTAGCATTAAAAAACATGGATTTTTTAAGATAGGGGTCTAAAATGATATGACGTGATGAGACGATAGATCTTAACTTCAAACTTATCTTCAGCGTTGGAGATGCTATAAGCTAACTAAGATTGTTATTCCAACCTTATGATTGGTCCAAATGTGAAAAAAAAAGTGAATTTATATATAAATTTTGGCATTTTCCTTATGAATATATACGAGAAATTTCATGAGAAGTATATATGATATTAAAAGATTCCAATAAATTTGTCTTCAAGTCAATTGGGTGTTCTGACTTTTGTAAGTTAGGTTTATGAAAACCCTTTCTATTTATTATTTCAAGTCCAAATACATAATTGAACACTAGTAAATAATTTACTTTCCTTTATTTAAAAACATTGCTTAAACTGAATCTCACTAATAACCACAATAATCCAGATGAAATGACTTTTTTTTGGAAGGCGAATTTTCTATGTTGTGGCAGAGTTCATCACAACCACCAGAAGGGGAGTCCTCTAGCCACTCTTCAATGGTCAGACTATGTTGTCTTAACCGGGCCCACGCTGACACGAGAGTGACCGGTCCACAAGCGAGTCGAGGCTGCGCATAAGGGGCACTAAGGCTTCCACCCGGAAAATTTCCCGCCACATGCCACTTGACAGATGTTGCACCCTCCACAAGAGGCAAGCCTCTCTGGAGTAAATGCACGGTAGTAGAAAACCGGGGGGGCCATCAGAATCGAACCTGACACCTACAAGTAGGCTAGTTTAGACCATCACTTGGCAATACCCCCAAATGGAGCTTATGGGAATCGAATTCAAAGTCTCCTAAAAGAGATTTGAGCTAACAACCATTGAGCCACAAGTGGGGGATTTAGATGAAATGACTATATAGTGGAATACATAACCTAGTTGAATCATAATACCTATTCTAGTAAAAAATAAACATCCTTTATTATTCTAACATCTAATGTTGTATATTCGAGCTATAATTCTACAATAATTATTTTAATTTCATTATAACATGATGTTACTTTACTAACACCATTATTGGCTCATGATGATCGATTTAAAGTTACAATCAACTCACAACTGTCACATAGTGCTCCCTTAGACAGTCAACCTCAAACCCATTACCCATCGATCATGCCATGAAAATTTTGAAAAAAAACAAGAAAAAAAAAAGTTTAAATGGATTCAACTTTACTCCTTTGTTGATATATGATTTCAACCAGTTAGGTAGACCACCCACATGGCCACATGTATGATGTATGCTTTGTGCAATGCAGACTTGTACTTTGCCAAAATAGAAACACATATGCTGTTTAAAGTACAACCCATTATGCACAAAAGTGGCGGTTGAGAAAAGGACGATCGATATCCTCAAGAAAGAAACATTCAAAAGAAGATTGCCCCACAAAAGAGTGTTAGGAATTAGGATATCAACTGATAACTACAAGCTTATAGCTTAGTGGTGGGGGATATGATGGAAGACTTCTGGCAATTTGGTTAGGAGTTTGATTCCTGATCCAACCGGTTTTACCGGCTCTTTACCGTCGTGCTCTCGGGCGGGTGAAGGTTAGGGTTTTCTCCGGAATAGGTGGCTTGGTGTGTGTTAGCTACCCGGCGCATTCTAGGGCGGGCACCTAAGACGTGTCTTCACCTAGGAACATATGGGTGCTTTCACGATTGTTGGGTGCCCGGGTAGTTGACACGTCAGATTGTTGACCGTTCAAAAAAAAAAATAAAGGATATCAACTGATATAAAGTTGGGGTCCATGATAAGTGTCTATACTCTAGCATCTATACACCATTGCCACTCTTATCTCTTTGTTACATAATTTTCCTTTTAAATTTGGTATAAACAAATGTGATCAACTAGATATTTTAAATAAGAATGGCGTGGGATGCGTAATAAGTAATAAAAGCAATAGACTTGACTTAAATTAGCTGTGTCCGCGCGATGTAACGAGAAATACAAACACTTCTAAGGGTATACATGTTTGGTTCAGTTTGGTTATTAGCCTCAACCGGAACCAAAGTCATCCGTTAATCGATCTTATTAACCAATCCGTTAATTGCTTTGGTTTATTTTGTTAAATTGTCGGTTTTCAGTTCGGTTTAGTTAATTTTTGTTAATAACCAAAACCAAATTGTAGCAAAAAGTACTAACATTGGGATAGAGTAAAAGTGTTGATATATAAACCCAACCCGTTTATTAATGAATGAGTCAGCCTGGGTTAAAATTTATAAATAACCAGGCAAATGGGGTCAATTCAAAAATATTTAACTAATAGAAATATGTTATTGTTGTAATAATATAGTTTTACAATTATACTTAGCACATTGGCTATTTTAGAAAGGCCCCTCTATTTGCACCACCCCAAAACTTATTTGCACCGGCCTCTACTGCTTGTAGAGACCTCTACGAGCTGTAGAGGGTCCTCTGCGGCTCATAGAGGCCTCTACAAGCTGTAGAGGCATGTGTCAATCATTGCAGTGGGCACCTACCTCTACGGCCCGTAGAGGCCTCTACGAGCTGTAGAGGGTCCTCTGCGGCTCATAGATGCCTCTACGAGCTGTAGAGGCCTGTGTCAATCATTGTAGTGGGCACCCACCTCTACGGCCTGTAGAGGCCTCTACGAGCCGTAGAGGGATGTGGTTTTCAATGCTCTGACACCTCTACGGCCTGTAGAGGCCTCTACGAGCCGTAGAGAGCTGTAAACCCCTAAAAATCCGGGTGTAAATAACATGACCCGATAGAAAGTCACTATATGCGAAGGGTTAAAAAGAAGGATCAGATAGACAGATACTACAAGTGGGCCATACAGTGCCGATCTAATAAAACATATCTTGGGCCCTATACAAAATGGATTAATAACCCGGCCCAAAACTTAGTTAAATACATTTAGAGCACATACGGCCCAAAAGGATATGAATTTCTCATACTGAGCCCAAATTAGTTCAATTGCAGATACAATTATTGCAAGTAAAACAACACAACACAATACAAATCATAAAACGAAAAAAATGCAAGTTCAAAATGCTTTGAATTCTCTATCCAACACATCAGTTTATTATCTGTTGACTTCCATTTACCAACACAATTCTTTGTATAATATCTGTTGATATATTGCAAATCACAGCAGCCTAAAATTTTTTAAATATTCATAATCCAGTTTTTGACTTTGACTCTAACATCAGCTTCAAATATCACTACAGTCTTTGACCTTTGTTGACTTTTTATTAACTTTCAGTTGTGCTAACTCATTTCTTCACCAGAACTATTTCATTAGATTTTGCCATATCAGTATGCTATCCAATTTGGCATTTCATTGCTATTTACATTTGTTTTGTGTTAAACTTTGAATGACAAACTAAACTGATTTCAAATAATCTTTTACCCGTACCTTGCATGATTTGAATCCTCCACTCAAGGTTGTAGAACTTGCTAGGCGCTAGTCGGCCGGTGAGGTGGGACTAGCGATTAATTGGGATTAATCGGATCGGAATTTTATATGTATATTTTTTCTAATTATATATATACACACATCATATCAATATAATACAATACTTAAAAGTCGTTTAAAATTCAAACTAAAGTTAAACATCAACGATTTCATGTTTTATGGCATATATACCCAATGATATGGCACAGGATGTGGCAATGACGAAATATGTGACACGAAGCCCAAGCGTATATGACTATTTTGTTGACCATTTTAAAGCAATTAAATCTTGTTTATTAAAAGATTAATTGTAAATGCATTTCAATTTTTGTGACTATATATATACAAACTTATATTTCATACGAATAACGAAAGTATCGTAATTATATTTTCTTATTGTTATTGTTATTTCAATAAAAATAATAACCAACTTCCTAAAAAGATATATTTTAACATTAAGCTTCAAATATCATAATGCATAATGTTTATTGTCTGTGTCGCCCTTTCTCATTTGGACCTTCTGTTTGGCGTTATGCACTTAGTGGATGATTCGCATGTACAACCAATTATGCACGGTGTACAATAAAACAGTATTAAGTGGCATATTATTAACTCCTTGATAATGCATACATCATACATGCCACTTGTGGCCACAGGTGCTTTTCGATGACTCACTTCCTCATTGGCAATAACATATTCTTGCACTTTTCACAGGTGGCAACGTCCTCATTTTTTAATTAAGAATGATCTAAACCACAACCAGTTATAATCATTTTTGTCACAACAAACATTATCCAGATATATAAAGACAAATATAAAGTTTAGTAGATCGGGCTGGGAAACATACGTTCGGCAACTTCTAACACAATATGATACATCACACGAAAATAATCAGTTTTTGGTCGGATAAAATAACTTGTTTTATTAGACATTTAACAATATCATGAGTCTTACTTAATAAATGATTTAACTTAGACTCGACTCATTTGATAAATGGTTACCCCCCCCCTCCCCCCCCCAAAAAAAAAAAAAAAAAACACAAACCAATCAAGCTTGAGCTAACAATGTACGAGGTTGTCTGATAAAGAGAAGCATTTGAACCCTAAGCGGCGCTTTGAACCATGTTTGAACCATCTGAATCACGGTTTTTGTAGTTTGTCGTTAGTACATAGGTTTAGGATTATTTACAACATTACAAATTATTTAAACACAGTGGAGTTGCCACACCTTGGGCTATCCTGGTTTTTGTCGAGCTGGAGTCGGGAGTGAGCATGCAGCTGCAAACCCAACAACAGGCGATGATGGCCCCGACCCTTCGCAGACACCACTGAAGTCGCAGCAACAGTACCCACATCACATCTATGACGACTTGCCTCATGTTGCGTGGTTGGTTGCTCGGGACTTCGATCGACGCCTCCAGCGTTCCAAGCACATGGGTACTTCAAAGCGCCATGTTGATGATGTGATGTGGGTGTACTTCAAAGCGTCAAGTTGTGGCCATAACGTGGCGCTCCCCTCGTGGGGATGGAAATAGATAATGGGGTGGACTGGGAATAGACATGACCTTTTTTTTTATATGTAAAAGTTTTAACCGTATTATTATTATTATTATTATTATTATTAATATTATTATTATTATTATTATTATTATTATTATTATTATTATATTTTGCCAAGGTTTGAAAGATAATTAAAAAACCCAGTAGACTCTAATCTAGATTTTTTATATTGATAAAATGTATATAGAACCTAAATAACTTTTTAATTGTGTGAATATTATGTGTAATTAGAAATCAAATATTCAAATTATAAATTTTATAAGTTAACATGTTTTAATTGGATGAGACTGGATATATACTAAGGTTTTTAATAGTGCTAATTGCTAACCTATCTTATACTTCAGTGAAAATTATAGAAATTTACGTCATACTATCATCAAATTCGTTGTTTATATGCGTAAAGAATAATTCTGTGTTAAAGTAAAAACATTCGGCCGGTGTTTGCATAATATCCAAAAGTGAATATGATACCCTTTAACAGAGAATGACACCACACATAACACACCATCAATACTCAATAAACTAAATATTCATATTTTTTTTAAAACGAAATAGAAACATCTATGGCTGTTTATGTGCTCTTTTGACATTGACCAAACAAATCAAAGTAATAATGTGTGACTGCCTTAGGTGTTTCTAGGTGCTAAATAGTCAGCAGATGCTAAGTTCAAGCTTTATGGGCTTCCAGTAGCTTAGGATTTAGATGGCTCTAAGAAAAGTATGGACCCAATTTATTAATATTATGCCAAAGGAATTATAGCCCACCGGCATATTGGTGGTGGGATAAGACTTAGGGACTATAAGGTCCTGGGTTCGAATCTCACAAAAGGGGGTTTTCTCATAATTATGAGTTTCCTCCTGAATTGGTGACTTGGTGGTGAAATATGATCGCGTGGTATCACTGGTGGCACGATGATACTCCAGTGGACCGTGAGTGATTCCAATTGGCCGTTCAAAAAAAAAATTATTAATATTATGATTTAATTTTAGTTTAACAAATATAAACTAAGATGTTGGAATAACTTATGTAAACGGTGATAGATGAGCGAGAGATGTGTTCACATGCATTCTTTTAATTACATGAATAAAAAAAATTGTTTATCTCCTTTTAGTTGTTAAATAAGCAAACATAAATGAACTTTCTATCAAACTGGTTAGTGAAAATTCGGTAAATTACAACCCTGAAAGCGTACACTTCCAACATGTACACATTGCGTTACAGGTTGGTTTTTTTTTTATTCTTTTTATGAAAATTATTAATCTCTTAAAAAGAATAGGTGGCTATTGTTGGAATAAAATGTTATACATGTCAAATCATTATATACGTCCCATCTACTTATTCTAAATGCATCATTTAGACCGGTGGGTGTGGAACCGGCATGAGGGCAGGCAAGCCCGGTAAGGCCCAGCAAACACCCCCCCCCCCATCCTTTGGGGCGGCATCGTCGGTGACGTGGATGCAGAGGTGGCGGTCCGGTGTCAATGTCGGACCTCAATCACACCGGACGGTCTTATATAAGTTAGTTAACCTGATTACAATCTAACTCAAACAATAAGTAATATAATTAGTAGTTATAAGTATAATAGTATATTTTCTTATAAAAATTCTTTTAACATACAATATGCTTATTATCTATGTCGCCTTTTCTCATCTGCACCTTTTGCTTTGGCGTTATGCAGTAAGAGGCATAATAAAAAAAAAATTAATATTCTTGGATAAGGCATACATGCCACTTGTGGCCATAGGTGCTTTTTGATGACTCACTTCCTCATTGGCATGAACATATTCTTGCACTTTATCACAGGTGGCATCTTCTCGTTGGTCCTCATTTTTATAATTAGGAAAAACCTTAACCACAATTAGTTATAATCACTTTTTACACAACAAACATCATCCGAATATGTATAAAATCTAATATGAAAATAATTAGAATTTTTATGGGCTAATGTAACCTGTTTTATAAAACGAAGTGAACCCTAACAAAAATTGTTTAATAAAGAGGTTAACTTGAACATAATTTGCTTAATAAAGGTTAAGATGATAACATGTTTTTACTAAGGTTTTTTTAAATGTTAAAACATGCTAAAGCCTGCGAGGAGAACCAACACGTTTTTATACCTTTGGCTTTTGATACCTTTGGCTCATTGGCACCGGAGGCTACCCGTTTCCTGACCAGGGTCCAGCGGGTTATTCACAGTAGTGTCTCGGCTCCGGTGGACATGGTTATGCTTTTAGTAGATTAGGATTTGCTATCCAGAAAGGGGTGGCGGCGCAGCTTGTTGCCCGCCTGCCCGCTATCTTAATGTAATTTTCTTTGTCCTGGAATGAAAGGGTCATTTTGCTAAAAAAAAAAAAAAATGTTAAAGAGTTCAAAGTTTAGTGTTTTGATTTTTAACTTTCCATCTAACTATTATTTTTCCAGCAAAGACCACCCAGATCAACTGGTCTGTGTGTGGACTTTCAACCGAATGGGCACATGGTCGAGTCTCCTGGGGACCGGTTCTGTTTAAGCCGTTCAAAAAAAAAAAAAAAACTATTATTTTTCCGTTCTAAAATCATTATTGCCTCATAATTCCAACAACCATATTCAATCATTATTTTTAAGAATCAATTCTCCACTTTTTTTTTCTTTGTTTCCTCTGATCTTGAGTTGAAAATATAAAACAAGTTTGTTAAGGCCACAAGGGGTGGTTGGCTATCTATCACACTCAATCGGATTCTGTCACCACATTTTATCACATTTCATCACTAAACCCATGCGGCGGTGTTTACAATTATCACTAAAACTATCACACCCAATCACATTGTGACATCTCATTCCATCACACTCATTACTATTTTTTAATAATAAAAAAAAGAAGTGGGCCATCAGGTTGTTTTTTATTCTATTTTTTGTACTCTAGTGACAGGGACCACCAATGGACCACAAGATTCTTTTTTCTTCTCTTTTCAACCGTGATCACTACCACGGTTTTTGCACCTCTCGCGGTCATGATAAATTGACGGGGGCGGTGTTTCGCGGCCATCACGCGATCACGGGGTGGCCATTACGGATCACCCCGACCCCCCTAATTGAGTAGAGAGAAAAGAAAACCAATTACAAAAAAAAGTTTTATTTTCTTTAACATAGTAATTTATTGTTAAAAATTTTATCAAGTCCTAAACACAAATGAACATTAAACATTAAACATTTAGCTCCGAAACATGACACAATTTTAAGTTTGTGCGACACACACATACATGCCGTGTTCCGACTGAAAATTTTCAACCTGGCATTGCAACACGATTCACACGCTAATTTTATAAATCAAATAAAAACTCTTCACATATTTATTATTTTTTGTACATATGCATTACATATTTATGACATAAACCCGTTTATGTTTTATATAAATATGTCGCTTATAGGTTTGTCCGACTATATATTTTCATAATCATCGTAGGAAATAAATCACTGTCAATCATGATAATCAGAAATATAAAAAACAAAAATTCGATTAGTTTGTGACTTTAATTTACCAACTGTTTTTATTTGGTTTTTATTTTATGTTATAGATCTATTTATTAACTATAAACGGGTTGGTCAGAAGAAGTAGGGTTGAATAAAATAGTTGTTCAAAAAAAAAAAAAAAAAAAAAAAAAAAAGGGTTGAATAAATAAATTGAATTAAAACAAATACTTTTTTAACGAGTAAAAGTGTCAAAAACGTCACAATTGTGAGGTCTACAATTAATTTTTTTTAATATATTAAACAATTAAAAAGTAATGCTACTATTAGATTATGTCTCATAGTCATGGACAATATGGATCAAGTGCTCTTTATAATTAAAGTCTACTTTTTTCGAAATAAAATCTAAAAATCTGGACGTGTTTATATTATTTAACTGTACATGACTATTTCACCAATACATTGTATTAATAGTAAATTATAAATAATAACTTTCACTGGTAAATTATCATTTTTTAAATGAGCCTTTGTTATATAAAAGCAGTATTCTATAATTTCACCTGGAAATATTTAACTAAAATTTTGTAATAAACTCTTTAAATATCGATTCATTGATGAATATCGTTACCTATTATTTTTTTTGCAATATAAAACATAAAAGAAAACCTTAGCTAAATTAATGAGATTAAGGTGATTTATTCTCCTCGATCAATGGTCTCATGTATGTATAGCCATGGCTCTTTAAAATAGCACCCAACACTACAAGAAATTTCACCTTTAGCGGCGATAACAATAGCAGCGATCTGTCTTGGTGTCGCCGCTAATGCCTCAATCCCCAACTACCACCATCCAAGTCAATCTCTTTCTCCATTTAAGGTAATGCTCCATCTCGTTTTTCAAATTGAACAAAACTTAAAGATAAATATTGTTTTTATTTTTTAACTATATTATAAACATGAGAATGAGAAATATATTGTCAATATTAAAGGGTTCATCATCGGGATTGAATTACTTCTTTATTTAATTTCAAATAACCTCTTGGTCTATTTTATTTTCTTTGAAAGGATTAGCGTAACGCATAAGTTGTGACTTTTTATTTATTTCTTATTTGTTTAAGACCAAATAGATGTTTGACCAACTGTCACTACACAATTATGGCCCAAATATTGTAGCAATTACGAGCAAATCCACAATTGTTTATTTGTTTTAATAATTTATATTATGTACATTAGCTATATACTATACTAAATTTAAATTTAGTCAACAAACATGATACATCAGTTTAAATGGAAGTAAACATATCCATCCATAGTGGTGGAGTGGTGGAGAGGCCTTATGTTCACTTAGGTGATCATGGGTTCAATTCCCACTTCCAACATTTATGGTTTGGTATCCGGGTGAAGATCGAATACGGGTGGCGCCGGTTCGAATCTGACGGGCGGCGAGGTTTTACCGATTTCTATAACACTGTCGTGCCTTCGGGCGGGTGGGGCTCGGGTTTCCGCGCATCGGGAGAAGGCGGGGGGCTGCTGGAGGTCGAGTAGTCGATTCTTGGGCACGGCGCCCCGCAAGGGTGGTTGCCACACAGTTGTTCGCCGATCAAAAAAAAAAAAATAAAAAAATAAAAAAAAAATGGAAGTAAACTATCCATTCATAGTGGTGGAGTGGTGGAGAGGCCTTATGTTCACTTAGATGATCATGGGTTCAATTCCCACTTCCAACCTTTATGGTTTGGTATCCGGGTGAAGATCGAATACGGGTGGCGCCGGTTCGAATCTGACGGGCGGCGAGGTTTTACCGAGTTCTATAACACTGTCGTGCCTTCGGGCGGGTGGGGCTCGGGTTTCCGCGCATCGGGAGAAGGCGGGGGCTGCTGGAGGTCGAGTAGTCGATTCTTGGGCACGGCGCCCCGCAAGGGTGGTTGCCACACAGTTGTTCGTCGATCAAAAAAAAAATGGAAGTAAACTAGTATGAAGAATAAAATAGCTAATATTGGCAATTTATACTATACTAAATTTAAATTTAAGTTTTATGATTTTTTTTTTTTTGAACGGCCAACAAATCAAACCCGAGCACCGTCGGGGCACCCTTTCGACAAATTCAAGTACTCCGAGTCTCCGAGAGTACCCGAATTGTGAAACACCAATTCTAGGGAAAACCCAGTAACACACCCGCCCGCAGGCACGACAATGAAATTACCAGTAAAACCCATCTAACTCAAGAATCAAACTTAGGATCTCCAGATTTTTTATCATTGCCTACCAATATCTCTACCAACGATACTAATCAAAATAAATTAGGTAAAAGCAAAATATCAAAAAACTTCGATATTTTCACTTTATCCAAATAGTTTTGTTGCTTTT
Source organism: Ambrosia trifida (assembly GCA_028751855.1). Lineage (NCBI taxonomy): Eukaryota > Viridiplantae > Streptophyta > Magnoliopsida > Asterales > Asteraceae > Ambrosia > Ambrosia trifida. Next base: position 4,317,680 of record CM054125.1, on the reverse strand, counting down.
GCTTAGTGGCAAAATAGCGCGTGAAACACTTTTTCTTCCCTTTTAAATTACAAAACGACCCTTCGACTATTCCACATCGTTTATTTTTTCTTGTTAATGCCTAAATGTTAATACTAGTTCATCATTTGTCAAATACTCGATCTGTTTAAAAATATTATACGGTTAGATTTATAAACAAAAAAATGGATAGATTAAGAAATCAGATAATGGTTTGTAATAACTAGTTGACAAGAAAAACACATCTTAATCACCGAAGCACGTTAGTTTTATCAATGAAGGGTTTTAAAATTGTTAGATATATTTTGATTTTAACAAACAATATTCAATGTCAAATATTAAAATTACATGTATATCAATTGTTAAAAAGTTGAACATAATCGTGACTTACACCATATGATATCTTGGATGTAATTGGACATACAACTTCTATCGTCCCTCCATTACATAAAGAACTAGAGAGTATAAACATACATAAACAACTTAAGAGGATCACAACCCCATCCAACTAGTTAAGGCCTATATAAGTTTACATGTGTCATGGAAATCAACAATCCAATGTGGTTCACAAAGACCACGGTATCCATTATCAAATGGTTTGGTCATGATTGGTTCATTCGGTTCCGATCTAAGACTTCTTGATACCTTTGGCTATCTGGCACCGGAAGCGGTTTGCTTCCTTCCCAAAGTCTAAAAGTTCGTTCACAACAATATTTCGACCCCTCGGGGGCAAGCTTTGTTTTTAGTATGTTGAGCTTTGCCTGTCTACCCGTCATTCTAATGTAATGTTGTCATCCATGTCGAAGTAACATTTGCCTCTAATTTCCTTCATACATCTCTCAAGTTCTTTACTTTATCTCATGTTATTCTAACTCTTCTTGAAACCAATTGGGTACATATCATACTTATACTAACACTTTTTTGAAATATAAATGTACATTCTCGTGGGACCCCGCAGGTAAATACAGGGCTGGCAACTGCACTTTATTTTTCTTTTCTTGATGCATCGGCTTTCTAGTTCATTGGATGGGTATTGAAATCCGTCAAAATAGGTAAAATGACTCTTTGCATGAGTAGGTTGTTTTCAAAAACAGGTTTTACATGAGTCTTTGAAATGGCTCTCTATTTTCTTAGGATGTAGTTAAAGCATCAAAAATCTATTTCAAAATCAAAAGAAAACTAAAAAGACAACTTTTATTTTAACCGCTAATATTACCCTTCTGTATTTTGTACCAAATATAACATTATCTAAATTAAAATCTCCCCTCTAAAATAGGGATGGGCACATAGCGCCGAATACCGATCTCGTCCCGTCCCGATCCCGTATCGAACCGATACCGAACCGAGGGTGTTTGGTATCGGTATCGGTACCCACATTTAAAGGTTTTCGGTATTATCGGTATCGGTACAGGATCGGTATGATATCGGTATCAGTATTGGATTTTTAGAGTTTTCGTGATCGGTATTTTCGAAATCAGGATCGGTATCAGTTTGGTATCGATTGGTACCGATACCGTCCTGGGCTCGTCCCTACTCTAAAATGTGTAATATACCATGGACACTTTTCATTCTCAAAGGATGAAAACAAAAAACGTGACACATGCGCGTGAAACTCACACATCTCCTGTCGTCCTCTAACCTCAACTGGGATTATAATATAATAATATCCACGTCATCATTTCATAACCAACCGGATAAAGCACCTTCCTAACCCCCTAATCCAATCACACCAACAATATCCACGTTCTCCTCTCCTCTCCCTTAACCACCGTCAACCACCATCCTATGGGTGCCAACTCATCACTACTGACTCCAAACAGCTCCGACGGGTCAACCCACCCATCCAAGCTAACGCTGGGTGACATCCCTGAATCATGCGTTGCTCTGGTCCTATCGTATTTAGATCCGCTAGAGATTTGTAAACTAGCCAGGCTTAATCGAGCATTCAGAGCCGCCTCATCTGCTGATTTTATATGGGATGATAAATTGCCTCTTAATTATCATCATCTTGTTAACGATTACCTGATTACAAATAATAATAATAATAATAATAACAAATTGGGGAAATATGGAATTTATTCCCGCTTGACCCGACCCGTTAGATTTGACTCCGGAAACAAGGTGCGGGTTTGACTATTATTATTATTATTAATATACCGTCGATTTGTTGGTGTTTGAATTGGTTTTGTTGACTTTATGTGAATGATTATTATTATTATTATTATTATTATTATTATTTCAGGAATTTTGGTTGGATAAAAGGACTGGAGGGTTGTGTTTGTCAATTTCTTGCAAGGCATTAACCATCACTGGTATTGATGATCGGAGATACTGGAATTTTATTCAGACTAATGAATCAAGGTTATATTTTTATTATTATTATTATTATTATTATTATTATTTTTAATATTTGAGATATTTAGAGATGATCACATTAAATATGGACCCTAATAATTAGAATCAGTAATTTAGTATAATACAAACCATACCCAGTAAATACCACAAATAGCGGAGGCTGTGGAGCTATTGGCAGGGTCTCTGCCCAGCAGTGGCGAAGCTTGGTTCTCGAATCGGTGGGGACCGAACTTAATTTTTTTTTATCGGTAGTGGCCGGAAGATCAAATCGGTGGTTCTCGAATCGGTGGGGGACGAACTCAATTTTTTTGATCGGTAGTGGCCGGAAGATCAAATTGGTGGGGGGCGGATTTAACATGGACTCAATTTACCTAAGAAAATCGCAAAATTCCTCCACTGCGCCAAAAAACGGTGGGGGCCGAGGCCCCCTCGGGCTTTCGAGAACCTCCGCCCCTGCTGCCCAGGCTGGGATGCAGGCAAACCTTATCTTGTCCTAGGGATAGAGAAGCTGCTTTTGTAAATAAAGACCCTCGGCTCAAAAAACAAACAGTCTTAAAATTTTATTTTTTATTTTTATTTTTGCAATGTTTACATGTTAAAAGACTTTAGGATTAATCACATAAATCTGTAAAAAGTAACAATTTTTGGTTCATTAAAAGTATATATTTGATTCTAATTGAGATCATGAAACTAGATTTGCTAAAATGCCATTGTTTCAACTCTTTTGAGCAGATTTCATACAGTTGCATACCTTCAACAAATTTGGTGGCTTGAGGTAGAAGGAGACGTCGAGTTCAAATTTCCAGCCGGGACGTATTCCTTGTTGTTCAAGCTTCGGCTCGGGAGGTTTACAAGGAGATCTAACCGTCGGGTGGCTAACTATGAGGGTGTTCATGGCTGGGACATAAAACCAGTTCAGTTTCAGCTCAGCACAGCTGACGGTCAAAATGCTGTTTCGAAGTCTTTCTTGGAGAACAAGGGGATTTGGGAGTATCACCATGTGGGAGATTTTGTGGTTGGTGATTCATTTGTACCGACGAAGATTAAGTTTTCTTTGACGCAAATTGATTGTACACACACGAAAGGTGGTCTTTCTGTAGACTCGGTTCTTATATGCCCTAGCAGCTTGGTTAAAGATTTTAAAGCTTTATTATAGCTGTAATGATGGTCTGTTTTCAGTCACATTTTTGTGTTGTTTTAGACCTTAGTGAAGACAGTAGTTCCTAGAGCAAATACGCCACAATGGCGTCTGTTTGGTGTTGTAAACTTTGTAAGATACTCGGTTTTGACTAAAAACGGTGTTTGTCAACAAGTTATTTCCTATGTGGTTTGTTTTGACTACATGTTTTTATGCAACCGTGAGAACTTGTCGCAGGAAGACTCGCGGTACCTGGATCTAAATGACTTGCTAACTGATGGGTTGGGATCAGGTAAAACTTTTTTTCTGTGATCGTTAGCACTCGTTACTAGAAGACTTACAGAACCTCACCGACGCCTCGCTAACTAGTGAGATAATATGCAACTAGCACTTGTTGCTAGAAAACTTGCAGAACCTCACCGACGCCTCGCTAACTAGTGAGATAATATAAAACTAGCACTCGTTACTAGAAAACTTGCAGAATCTCAACTACACCTCGCAAACTAGTGAGATCATATAAAACTAGCACTCGTTACTAGAAAACTTACAGAACCTCACCGACAACGCCCTAACTAGTGAGATCATATAAAACCTCAACTACACCTCGCAAACTAGTGAGATCATATAAAACTAGCATTCATTACTAGAAAACTTACTGAACCTCACCGACACCTCGCTAACTAGTGAGAATAAAGGGTGCAAACGAGCCGAGCCGCTCGTGAGCTACTCGAGCTAAGCTTGAGCCTAAAACAAAGCTCGTTTATTTATCGAGCCCGAGCTCGAGCCTGGCATGTGAAGCTCGTTAGGCTCGTCGAGCCTGGTGTAATATTAGTTTTTTAATATTTATTAATATTTACCACTCATTTAAAGTTGTTTAGTAAACGAGCCCCGAGCTCGAGCTTCACTTATCGAGCTAACGAACCTAAACGAACTATTAATCATATTATTTTTATTCAATGAATTAACTAATTGATAATAAACACGCTGAGTTCGAGCTTAACAAATTGTTAACGAGCCGAGCTCGAGCTCCTATAAGTCAATCGAGCTCGAGCCTGGTCAAGCTCGGGCTCGGCTCATTTGCACCCCCAGAGATCATATAAAACGCATAACTTAAAGGTTAGCAACAGGAATATTATTGTAATCATCATAAACGGCATACTTACTGTTATTTGATAAAAATCAAGAATCTAACAATATGCTAGTAACACCAAAAAATGCAAGCCAATTGTTCCGAGTCACATGAACAATAGCGACGTTGAAATGAATCCACATCCAAACAACCCCATAATCTAAATGCATAAGCAGGCAAAACCAAAATACAACTGTAGCTGACACAATATTAATCGCGATGAAAGCAGACTAGGCATACATTACTGCAATTGTTTACGGCAAATAAAAAAAATTCATACACGAACAACGTTTGTAACTTCAATATATCTGAATACTTATTTAACAACATCAAAAGCTAGGTTGTGTAGCGACCAGTATCATCTGCTTCAAGGTGCTTTTGACTTGGGTGCTGGCGGAAGTAACTGCAAAAACCAAATCAAATATCATAACACTGTTCTCCTTGCTGAACTTAACTGATTCATGAAGAAAAAGAATAACACAAAGAATTGAAAGTACCTGATAACAGGATATGAGTGAGGTGGTGAATCCAAAAGCACCAGTAACACGAGGAGTGACCTTTTTAGGAGCCAATTGAAGGAGCCCGACCGCAACCACTATATCCATGGCTGTTTTTATCAAGGCCAACGACCTCTCGTTTGATTTTTTAAGTTTAGCACGATATTGTTCATTCTGCAATTGAAACAGTCAAGCAACCTAATAAATTATCATCATACATAAATTAGAATCTTGTTAAGAAAAGGTTGATGATGCACACAAACCTTGTACTTATCAGTACCCTTGAGCTCCTTATCCAATTTCTTCATTGATTTTCCCAGCCTGCCAATCTCTCCTATCTGAACATCACAATTACGTAACCATCCATGAGAAAAGATGACACACGACATTGTGTTATATGTTGAACACGGGAGCCATCGAATATGTACCTCAACTAGAGTATTGCATATTGAAGAGCCCATCCAACAGAAGAGCGATACCCTGCCAATTATTTCTGCACGCTCTTTGTTCTAACAAAACCAACAAATTCAAGATACAGATTCTAATTGTTATACCATTTTACATTTTGTAGGTAGATTTATTTAAATCAAGGTACAAATGATGCACACACACCTTGTAGATGCCTGATCTATGAAGCCAGACGATTTGGTCAAGGAACAAGAAAGTCGACAATAAAGCATTTTTGGACTGTAACAAAGCATTGCTGATCAGAAAATGTTAAAACAAAACACTAAGATTGACTTATTAATCGAAGAAAAACATACCTTCCCCAGTAAAACTAACGGAAGGGGTGTTCCAGGAGCAACTGGACTGACAAGAGCATGCAAATCATTGACAAACTGCATATACGATTCAAAACTAAAATCAGATCCATTATACGCATAAAAAAAGATTATTTTAACAAAAAACAATACCTTAAAAAGACGGAAAACTTTCCTAGCCAAGCTAGTTGACTTGTCAACATTTTGGGCGGTGCCTGGCTCGCCATTACTCACGAACTTGGACCCATATTGTATCGCTCTGCATATCTTGTCCCTGGCTTCAGCTTTGTTCAAGTACAAAACAGCTAGAGCAAGTTCTGTTCTGGCAACATCTAGTGTACTCATTTTTTATATTTTGTATTGTTCCTAATAGAGATATCATAAAAAAAATAAAAAAATTAATAAAACAGCAATAGTTGTCCCTGCTAACTTATACACATACACCTTGCATAAACCTAACCATACATGATAACAAGAAATTCCTCAGTTTCCAAACACTGATACACAGGGATTTGGTTCAAAAATTTAGAATCAACGTGTAAATAACTAAACGGAGGAAGTAACCTGTTCATATATTTAACAACCTGGATTTTAAAAAGCGCGAATTAGGTATGAGGCGCAGGTGTCATCGGTTTTTCGCTTAACGCCAAGAGTAAAACCAAAGAGCGCATATTTTGGGGCTTTTTTCTGGCATGAGGGGTGCACCTCTTGTACCTTCAGTGTTTTTTATTTAGCAAACTATTGTACCTTGGGTGTTTTTTGCTTGTACAGGTAGGTAAAATCATATAAAAACCTTGTTTATAGCTATATTTTGGGTAGGGGTGTAAATGACACGTAGTGGCTCGAGAGCTACCCGGGATCGGCTCGGTAAAAAGCCCGAACGAGCCGAGCCTTAACGAGCCCGAGCCCGAGCCCGAGCCTAAAATATGGCTCGTTTAGTTATCGAGCCCGAGCTCGAGCCCTAAATACAAAGCTCGATTGGGCTCGCGAGCCTAACCGAGCCCAAATATAATTATAAGTTATTTGTATATCTCTTGTAATTTAAAGCCCACATCTCCAAAGCCCAAGTCCTTATTTCATAGGCCCATTTATTAACACTCGCGAGCCGAGCTTTTGCGATCTCGAGCCGAGCTTTGAGCTCGTTTGAGACTGTTCTCAAATCACCTCGAGCCGAGCCGAGCCGAGCTCGAGCTTTTGATTTTGCTAGCGAGCCGAGCTCGAGCTCAAGATTTTAGGCTCGAACCGAGCCGAGCTCGAGCTCGAGCTTCATAAAACCATAACGAGCCGAGCTCGAGCCCAGTCAGGCTCGGGCTCGGCTCGGCTCGTTTACACCCCTAATTTTGGGTAGGGAAAGCTAAAAACCTATAGGATGTATAAAAAGACTTATATA